>PYAF01003877.1:4094019-4117743 GCA_007407185.1 Glycine tomentella
AACTTATTGTTAATAAAAAGTAATAGTAGAACTATAAAAAAAAGTTAATTGAATGGGATTAATTTTTAATATAATTACAATATTATTTTTGACAATGTTACTCTCCTGAACTAAAAAAAGCTTGTATTTCAACATGTCATACCTCATTAAATTCAAAACCAATATTAAAAGAAAGGATCTTAGGTGCTAGTTAAGGAATTAAAAGAGATTTTATTTTTATTAAAAACCATATGAAAACACATATAAAATTCATAAAAGAATTTTTTTTGAACATTTCAATAAAAAAAAAAAACCTTTCTTTTTTACTTTCTTAAGAACACTGGTTAGTATATGTCTAAAAGAATTTATGGAATCATTTTTTTATGTACCCATGGCTATACAGTGAAAAAATATTAAATATATTATTATTTTTTATATTATTTAATAAAAGTGTTCAATGTTTTATTTTTATTTTTTATAGTATTTTTTTAATAGCTTTTTTAAAAAAAATTATCATGTATTTATAGACACGTAATAAAATTATTATCAAAATCAGGTTTAACTTGAACAGCATTGATTAAGAACCTATTGTAATTCTTGGTATAGAAGGAATGTGAAAACTCTTGGCCTCTTGAAAAAAAGTGAAAACTTCCAATTTGTGATGAGTAGGGATGAAATTGATGGAACAAAGTTTTGCCTAAATAGTCCTAATCTATTAAAAAATTCAAAGGGATAAAAAACACTTGAAAGATAAAATATACAGAATCATTAAAGTAATAAGACAAAAATTACAATTCAACCAAACTTTTATTCAAAATTCAATATTATCTTGAAAAATACATGGGGAGCACTAATGATGTCAAGCCGAAAAAAGCATCCGAACTGTCAATATCTATCTGCCTCCACCACCTCGCACATCAACACCTATATATCCAACCCTGACTGTCTTCTTACTCCATATGATTTCATTCACACTTCTCTTTTTCTTCTTCTTCTTCAATTTATATTGGGAGAAAAAATGAGTTATTACAACCAAAGGGGGGAACAATAAAATCATGAACAGAAGTCAATACCCGAACCATATACATTTTTCTTCAACTGTTGGTTAATCTGGAAATGTGGAGATCAGATAATGGCCATATATGGTGCGTTCTTGACTCCTTCTAAGAATTCTACTACTTTCAAGGCTAATAAGCAAGGAAACAAATAAAAGCCTTACCCACACATGCACCCAAAAAATTTAAGGTAGTTGATTTGAAATGTAACACAACTTCAACCTTGAAAACAAAAAAAGAAAAAAAAAAACAGCTAGCTCTACCACCACCACCACTCCAACAACTAGCAATAGTAAATAATGAGGCTTTTTCTTCAGATGAGAAAGCATTCAAAGTCCCAACTAACCCAAAAAATATTACTTCTCCCATCAGCAGAAATAATAGAATGTGAAGTCTGATCCACTTAGATATGGAGAGCATATTTAAGGATGGCATGAGCACATTCATGCATCAGGAACTAGGTAGGGTAGGACAACTTAAGGAAGACTTTATTTGCTGGACAGTGGAGCCAATAAGATTGTTAACAGTTGTCACCGACTCCATATTGAGTTTAGCAGATGGCAAGCTGCTCACTAGAATTTGGAATGCAATTGTAACTAGTGAACCACCAGACCTTGCTATATTCCTGTTTGCGTTGTTAGAGCTGGTTGATGCTCCATCATCTCCTTCCTGGTCAGGCTGACCATCAGGCAAAATGGTAAATCCATTTGGTAGTAGGGGAATGTACGAAGGGTCTTCACCACTCATTGCTAAGTTGATGGATGGCAGATCAACTGGGCAATAAACCACAAACGAACCATAGGAATCTATGCAGCTTTCTTGAAGTATTAACATGTTCTGAGTACTGTTGTTGAAAGCCTATATATGCAAATGGACAAGGTAGAAATTATTTGTAAAACTGGGAATCCTACCAAAATAAAATGCAATCGAGTTAGGAAGAAGACCGTCTTACTCGAAGAACTGATATACTGTTACCAGGGTGCAAACCATTTGCTATGTTGGCAACCTCTTGAACGGCGTTACCGTTGGAAAGAACATCCCACTAAACGGACAATAAAAAATAAAAATAAAAACTTTAGAAAACCTCTCCTAGGTCACAACATGCATCAAATAAGTCGATTAAGTTGACTATATTTGTCAACCTGAGGTCTTTTGTTTTCATCCTTGAAGAAATTAAAGACAGCGTGAGGAGGGGTGGGGAGCCAAATAGTAGTGGCTGCACTTAGCACCACACCATTAGGTTGTCCAGGATCTGAGCTTTTGTGGACAGTGACTCTTACTACGATTTCATTCAGTCCAGAGAGCGTGGTCCATCGATGGCCACTTGATGTGCTAATGTTGGCACAAAAATTGGTGACCATCCTTTGAGCAAGTTTCATCATGCTCCTCTTGCCCTCAGGAGATGAAATTACTGAAATTAAAATCCCGTGTTATATGGCACGAAAATTAATTAAACATTACATGATCACAAAGATGGGTGATATACCTCCTCCTAGATTATCCCGGGTAGGATTGCTTGTAGCCATCAGATAAGTAAGTCTTTCACACATCCTCTGGAGGGTAGTAAGCCATCTTTCAGCTCCAAATGCCATTCCACTATAAATAAGATTTCTATAAAGCCGGTGAGGAAGAGTCTTATCTTCAATCTCTACGTGTTCAACCCAAGTAATCTACATGACAGCCTACAAGTTAGAAGAGTAACTATAAATAAATGTCATATCAGATATTATTTAAACATTTACGTACCTTGGAATGCCCATCAGGCATGTCCTGGATCAAGCAACCGGAAGGACAACGATGAGACCGAAATTGAGGAGCAAAGTGGCTATCTTGGGGAAAATCATAAGAAACGTCCATTACTGCCCATGTGCCCTGCTCAATTTGCTGACAGTAACGCAGGAAGTAAAACTCCCGAGTTGAAACAAGTGGAGAAAGCACTTGCAACTCTTGATACATCTGAAGACAGAAAGAAAAAAGTTGCATGCATTGAGGGAAATGGGCGTGCGTCAAACATTCATTCATAAAATAATTTACACAACTTAAGATTGAATAGCTAAAATGTTGCTGTGAGAGCGTGAAAAAAAAAAGAGATTTCTTTTTTAATAGAAAGGGAATGAAATGATCTTTGTTGAGAAGCTATTTATTTTTATAGTTTCCTATTGTTTATAGCTGAATGTTAACATTTACAATTGATGTAGATTAAAATTATTTTAAATATTTATTGTCATGTATTTTTTCTTCATTTTGAATATATTGTAATGTATTTTTTTAATTTAATTTTTAATTTATTGTGAACCCAAAATTAATGTAATGAATTATTTTTATTTTAGAGAAATAAATTATATTTTAAGAATATATATATATATATATTGGTATATTCATTATTTGACAGTAAAAATATAAATAAATTATCATTCTAAAAGAAAAAATATAAAATTAGAAACATGTGAAATCACATATGAAATCCAATTAAAATTTTTAGTAAGATTTTGATTGGAGTAAAAAAAAAATTGAGTGACATGTAGAACCCTAAAAAATAACTTAAAATCCTAGTAGTAAGATTGATATCGGAGATGCTCTTATGTACCAATTGTAAAGAACCACTGCAACTGCCCATCATCCCAGAAGATATGACTTGAATAGTCCTTGCCACAGAGACAATAGTGGGAAAAAGTTGTATCCACTTGTTCTGCAAAATCAGTTATGAGAACTGAGCAATTTAGAAAACACAATCACATTCTAATCTACATAAAAAGATGATCGATATCAACTTACTGGGTCCGTAAACATATCAACCAAAGCTAAAGTATTCATTAATACAACTCCAGAATCTCGGGATGCTTCAATGCGAACGTTAGGATTCCTGGGGCGAGTATTGGACTTGGGGAACATTCTTTCGTAGGCATCACAACTAAGAACATCTCTACCATCGACGTTTGATTTAAGCCACAAGGGTTGGTTTGTCTGCACGAGCCTTAGAAATTCTTCCATGGCATTGGAAGCAATGTCTGACATGAGGGATTTGTCCATGTCCGAAAGGCAAGGAGGCTGATAAGGCATGGATGATGAGGAAGTCCCTGCAGCAGGAAGAAGATCAAGGTTAAGGGAAGAAGGAGCAGGTCCATGACCAGGAACAACCATCCCTTGGTTTCCATAACTCGCCATTGATAAGTCCAGAGACGATATATGAATAGGCTGGACCGGCGGGAGTTGGGAAATTGGTCTCCCAATGTACTTGGCAGCAATGCTAGATACTCTATCAAGCTGCAAATTAAATTGTTGACCAGTTAGTAAAAAAGAAATCAAAGACAAGTTTTGATTTAATTTAACTTGATGATATGCATGCCATTGACCTCTTCTTTGAGGTGGGCGTTCTCTAATCGCAACTTTTGGTCATCAAAATAAGAATCGTCATTGAGAGGTGGGGCACCACAAGAAGGGCAGATAACATTCTTCAAGGCCTCCCTGATGGCTATGTTCTCGCAACGTATCTTGTCATTGTCAGCTCGAAGAGCACAATTGTCAGCTCTTTCGTGTTGGGCCTGCAGATCGAAGCAAATTAAAATCACATCACTAGACATGCATGCATATATAATGATGATATCACATCATATCCTATGCATGCCGGGACATCCACATGAATAATATATATACCTTCATTTGGGTCCTCCTATTTTGGAACCAGAACTTGATCTGCCTCGGGGCCAGGCCTAACTCCCTGCTTAATTGCAACCTTTGTTTCTCATCTGGATGGGGGCACTCTTTGAACATTCTGAAACAATATTGAGTCAAGAGATAGAAAGCAATAATAATAAGTAAAAGGAGGAGTGCAAACAAACGAAGGTGGTGGCTCAATTACGACTCAAGCCTCTGAATCTGATTGGAAGTATGACGATGATAGCGCTTCCTCCTCTCTTGGGAATCTGAACCATCTTGCTCCCCTGGGGACTGTGACCCACCGCCTCCGCTACCGTACTCCATTTTTTTATTTTCTGTGAATAGAACAAATTAAGACACAAAATTTGAGTTGCCTTGTGACTTGTTTTCATGCTGGCTGGCTCATGCTGCCTTTGAATAGGAATGCAAACAACCATCTACCCACCCACCCACCCACCTGGTTTGAACGATTGAGTGAGTGACTTATGTGCAAAAGAAAAGTAAATGTTTTGTTTGGTTTGGGTTTTGATTGAGTGAACCAACCTAAGAAAGATAGATAAATAAACCACTCGATCTTCACTTAATAGTATTGCTAAGAGGAGAGCTTTGGAAAGAACAAGTGGTGAATGTATATGAAAAGTGGCGTACCTGTATGAAGGATCTTTGCAACTTTCTTGCGGGAGTACTGGGAATGAAAAGAACTAAGGAAGCTAGGGAATGCAAGGGTGTGTGTGACTAACTATTAAGAAAAGACAGGAGGACTATTATTGCAACGTAGGTGTAGATCGAGCCATAAGTTAAGGAAGCAGCAGCAAGGGAGGTTTTAAATATGGGAACTAGAGTACGTATGTATGTAAAAGGGTGGGTGGGATATTGATCTCTTTAAATGACTATGTAAGGGGTGGGTTTTTTTTTAAAAGTCCAGCACACTTACTGGTCTGGCAAACTGCTAACTAGCTTGTTCTTCAGCAAGCTCAGAGGGCATTCCTGATGCTCTTCTTCATGCGAGTCGATGGATCATTTGTCCAAATTCACTATTCTTATCAAGTAACAACTATTTATGTGTTTATTGTAGATATATATCCAAGAATTCATCATTCCCCAAAATATGCAATTATTGGAAACAAATCCGTCATTTTTCTTCCGTTTTTATTTAATGTTCCCAATTTAAGACAGACTCTCCCCGCTTTCATTTTTTGGCGATCTAAATTATAAGCCAGTATAGGAAAAGTACAACGTAGGATTGTTTCAGTTATAAAAGCAAGATTGGGTATCAAATATGAGCATTCAACTTTCTGGAAATTTCTCTGCCTATATTGAATACGAAATCTTAACTTACCAAAACTACATTATGAAATATATGAATAGATGGCAAGAACAAATCTACCAATCATCATATTAATAACTTAGTAAGATTTTTATGTAAGAAATATTATATTCAGTATTAACTTATTCTCTAGCAATACTTTTGCTATATAAATCTTGATTGTATTAAATGTTCTGCGTGTAAAATTAGACATCATATATTTTTAACTTTTAAGTAAGAAAAAAGAAAAATAAAACCATGTAAATTTGTTTCATACAACTAAATCAATATTTCCTCATGATAAGGTGGATTTGGTCTATAGTACTCCTGAATTCAAATAGCTTATTTGTTTCTTTATTAGCACCTATTGATAATATAAAATGATCATTATTAACTTTCATTAAATATGTTGAACCTATTTTAACATCAATGCAGAATGCATAAACTGTATAACCCATTAACCCCACCCCCTGGCCCCACCCCATTTTGTCTCTAACTGTATGTCCTGTATCAAACGTTCGAATTTCCACTTCCTTTTGCGCGATTAAATTGATTATAAAGTTTGATAAACACACATACTTGTCTCTATTTCTTTTTTTCTTTTGTTGAGTGTTTTTTTTTATAAATTAAAGTTTGAATCCAAAGGTATGTTTTGAGATAAAAATAAATAAAAATATTGAATGTGTATTGAGTAATAGTTGATATAAGAGTTTGTCTAAAAGTTTGTCATCCATGTCATGTCACATCAGCAATAATGTCAAAGAAACTAAAAAAACAAAGTAAAAAAAGTTTTATGAACTACAAAAAAACATAAATTACGGAGACATAAAAAAAATGTTTGTATCTACATGTCACTTGAATATATTTTATTTTGGAATATTTATGAGTTGTAAAATAATATATGACAATTGTCATATCAAAAATAATTAATATAAAAAATAATAACAAAAATATCTAACAAATTATATTTAATGATTTTTTTTGGATGAAGTTTGAATACAAAAAGCAAGAGAAAAAAAAGTCTAAGACATCACAAGTGTAACACCTTAGATGACTCACATCCAAATATGAGAGAGATTTAGAGATTGTATTAGTATCAAATTATACAATTAATGATGATTTAAAATAATTAATTGGTATTACTTATACCAATAAAATACATTTATTTTTCGGTAATTTATCACTTAAGAACTCTACAATTAATTGTGTTTAGCTTATAGTAGTTATAAAATGAGTGACATTCTGAAAAAAAATTCAAAAAGCGTGAGTATGGATAAAATACGCTAAAAAATTGTGTTGGTGTGTGAGAATAGTCATTGATCCTAAAAAACAGTCAAAACAAGTTGTCAAGGTCTAGAAAAAGACTATTTACTAATGATTTTAATTAGTGGAGAGTTCTAATCAACAAAGAGTTAAGTGAAATATCATTTTGTGAGAGTTATCAAAAAGCCGACAATCAGAAATGACATCAAGATGATAGTCTCATCTTTGCTCCAAAACACTTGAGCGTATACCCTAACAAGCTAAGGTATATATAATCACATGGCATATATGCAAGTCACAAAATGCAATGGTTTCTCTCTAGGACTATCATTTCTAGAATCTTGAATGCATATTTATGTGGGGAATAAGCAAAATTCTACCACAAATAGGTGGATCATAGATAGACAGGATTAAGAGACCAAGGTCGGGTTTCAAAAATCTATTGCATCTTTTATCTTCATACATGTTCACCAAGTTAAGATATGGGATTGGTAAGAATAATGTACACATTTTATTTAAATTAAATGTGTATATGATATTTTAAACTAAAATATTTGTTTGATGTCATTATAAATTCATTTTTCGTTCTTATAAATTTTTTATTTTATTTTTAGTCTATAAATTCTCTATTTTTAGTCCTTAAGAGTTTTGTTTTATTTTATTTTTTAGTTTTGTAAATTTATTTTTTCATTTTTAGTTTCTTTGATGTCACTACTGATGTAACAATGGTTTGCGAGGGTACATAACCTTTTTTTTTTTGTTTATCATATTATACTCAATAACTCGGAAGTCAAAATAGAAAGAAAATCATTGGTAAGAGGAGCGCGTTGTTCGTCCCACCGTTTTCCAAACCGCGTACATACTCATGACTGTGTTGGTTTGTGATGGAAAAAAAAAAGATAAAAAAGATTGAGAAAAAAATGAATAAAAAGAAAAGAGAGATAAAACTTAAAAGAAACACAAAAATGGTTGTCTTCCATAGAGATAAAGACAAAATACATGTGAAACGAGAGTAAAGAAAGTGATGTAATAGATAATAAATTAAAAAAAATTAAATAAGTCATTTGTACAATTTCAATTTTACTCATGTGGGCTTGTATTTTTTTTAGGTGTAAAATAAGGATATTTTGTGATTAAGTATCTTGATAATTCTGTAAAAAAATTTAATTTTTTTTCTTTTTTAACTTATACGATTATAAATAATTCTAAAATATGTTATTCTCCTTTTTAAATATTATGTTAAATAACATTTTATTTTGTTATATATATTTAACCAAATTTTCTAACCACAAATTTATTATTGTTTTGTTATTAAAAAGAAGGAAAGATGCATAATCAATTTTGAAATATGGCCTTCAGTCTGACACATAGGATCCGGAATCAAATATGACAAAAGCATAATTGAATATGCTCACGTCTTTTCCCCATAATCGAATTTGTGCTCCTCATAACATAATAGTTTTATGTTACTTTTCTCATAATTGATAATTGTTATTTATAAGTAAATTGTATATTTAAATTATATAATAATTATTATTTTTTTCTTTTTTAATATTTCTTTTGTGATTAAAACGTAAAAATTTAGTTTATTCTGAACTTTTATCAATAAATACTAAAATTAGTTGATTTATAATATATTTATTATATTTTTTTTGTAGGATACCACATTAAAAACTTGGAAGATAGATTTAGGATATAAAGTAGTGCACACATATGGGTTTAGTGCACCGCCAAAATTATAAAAAAAGGGGGAGCAATAAGAGGCAAAAATAGAGAGGAAATAAAGAGAAACTTAAGGTAGAAAGGAGAGAAGAATTTACTCAAAAAAAGTTGACTTATATATGTTGTTTTACCATTTTTCTTCTATTTTCTTTTATCAATTGTTGATCTTTTTATTTTTGTAAGCCTCTCATGACATAATCCCCTGCATCAACATTCAATCAACTCTTCAAGTGTTTGTTTATTTTCTCTGGATCTTAATTTATTTCGTTGTTTATTTTATTCCACATTTATATTTACATATATTATCATTTGGAAATTCCAAAAATTTATTATATTCATTGCTTAAAATTTGATATATATAAATTTTGAGTATAATCAAAGTCCCTATAAACTTAACACTTGATCTTATCATTTTATTACCACTTGAAGAAATTGATACACTTCCCAAATAACTCAACAAATGGTCATAAGATCACAAGGTGCCGAGGGAACTTATGTAAACAAGGACAAATTATACACTATCGTCCGTCTTTCACCTTAGGTATGAGGAGAAAATAATATAAATAGGTCTCACCACTTTTTACAATTTTCAATGACATTTTTCATGCAAACGAACAACGGAAAGAAACAACTTTCAGCTGATTTCATCATCTTCAACTTTCACCTCAAACTTTCATTGCAAACAAACAAGCACTATGAGATAAATTTAACACGTCAAAATAATGTATTACAATAGATCATTTTTGGTGTTTCAGGGTGCATCATTTATGAGATGGTTCATCCTAGCCTGAACCTTGATTAGATTTCTAAACTTGTATTTGTTTTTTTTTTAAGTTTTTATGTCTAATTAAAAACAAAAAAAATAAATACAAGTTTAAGATTTAATTAAAATAAATAGTTTAAGAACTTATTTTAAAATGAAAAATTGTTTAAAGATTTAATTAAAAAATTATTAACCTCTATATGCCAATATTCTTACATTTTTATATATTCTAAACTCAATAACCTTAGTTTTTCAACCAATTTAGAACTTGCTGAGGTGATAATATTGACCTGTAGAGATTCACAATTTTTTAATTACATCTTTTAATTTTTTTTATTTTTTAATTAGACCATAGTGTAACCTAATTAAAAAATAAATATAATTTCAGGAAACTAATTAAAAAAAGTCAAATGTGACACATTTAGTAAATAAATAAGTTGATGTCGAAGGCGTCTGTTACGATAATTTTTTGTTAATAAACTTGACCATTTAATTAATTAACATTATATATAAAAAAAAAAGACACCAATGTGACACATCTCATGTAACGCCCCAGCTACAACTAGGGTCATTACCCTGTCTCTATCACTATCATTAACACTAATCATCAGAGTTTAAGTAGTTCGGAAGCATAAGAGTAAAGAGGACATCATCAAATGTCACTATCATAAACTTTTATACATCAAAATATGGTGAATATACATAAACACCTGTGTCTTTTACAAAACTATACAAACACATCTTTCCTCAGGATACAAAACAAAACCAAAGGCAGATACAAAATATTAGAGCCACAAGCTCATATCATCTAGCCTAAGGTGTGCAAATCAGAGCTATCCCTGCATAGGCTTCTTGCCTTGGGATCTATCTGCTCCTCCTGAGGAATCACCTGCAAAACATAAGCCCCACACACGGGGTGAGATATAAATCTCAGTAAACTCAGGGCCCTTGAAGGTATTTCCTTCCCCTAGTTCACTTCAACATATACACATATATATAAACAGCATATCTAATCCATCACACAAGTATGCAGGCATCATCACATCACACTCACAATCAATGAGGAATCAAAGCATCAACTCACATTCACCTGTCAACACCCAGGTGATCCAAACACGGCCACAACCGTATATAACATAATCAACTACCCGCAGAGGCTACATCTAGGCATGTAGGAACATCTCCAAAAAGGAGGCTACATCTACACACCAGGAACATCTCTTGCAGGTATCCATCACTACCCAGCAGAGGCTACGTCTAGCTATGTAGGAACATCTCCAAACAGGAGACTACATCTACATACTAGGAACATCTCTTGCCAGGATTTCATCAATCCATATGAGACTACATCTGTATATATAGGAACATCTCCAAGAAGGAGGCTACATCTATATAACAGGAACATCGCATATTCTATTCTCACACAGTTGCCTGAGGAGGCTACATCTGTATACATAGGAACATCTCCCGTGGGAGGCTACATCCATGTAACAGGAACATCTCGCATCAGGTCTTACTAAAATCTCTAGTCATCTATCCTACTACAATAGGATTTCATTCATTCAATTCTCAGAATTCAAAGTCAGTATAATGGTTAATCACGCCTATCACAGGCTAAATGGCTCACAACCATATCAAACCATTACAGGCCATACATATTATCCCCCTCATCAAAGGGTTCAGCTCACCTATCAAACATGTACAATCAATACATATAATCCCCTCATCAAAGGGTTCAGTTCACATACTCAAACATACATATGCATTACACAACATTCCCTCACCAAAGGGTTTCATTCGCATTCAATATATATATTATACCCTCGTCAAAGGGTTCAGCATTCATCCCAAGCATATACAATCAATATATAACAATCCCTCATCAAAGGGTTCCATTCATATTCACACTCATGTTCCGCATACATACAATTATTCACATCAGAACCATCCCTCCACTGAGGGTATGGCGGAACACAGCAAAGGACATACAACAAGATCCAAGAGCTTACCTGCTCTAAGCAAGACACTGGCTTCCCCGGTATCGTGGCTACCACCACCAGAGATATCAGGATCACGTCCTACATAAGCAATTACATACCATCAATAACGGTCCTAAGCCATTCTAACGAAAGGAACTACAATCCCTTTCCATATAACACATACATATCCCATCACTTAACCTGTGATTCACGGACCCTCACTAGGATCCCTCTCGGCCTAACCAAGGCCCCCAGAGTCTCTCCTAAGACTCCGCTCAGGCTACACAAAGCACATCCATGCCTTAGCCCTACCATGTCCAAGCTCAATCATACAATCCAAAATCAGCTCATGGACAACATCTAAACCATCCCAAGAGTACTTATCATCTACTCTAAGGTTCAACATAACCATGCACTCAGCCCCTTTTTCTATACATGCATAACTCAGAACCAAAATCAAACTTCATCAATAATGATTTCTAAAGGCTCTATCATCATCACAATAACCCCCTAAACATAAGTCTCTACATGACTTTGGGCTAATTCCAACCCCATCACAAAAGGGTCACTATTCATGCAAACCCTCAATCTCAAAATCAAACGAAGAAACTTGAGTTTCTTACCTCAACGGCGTCCAAGACGACCCTAGGACCACCTCCTCGAGCTCCGGTGTCCTTCCCACGCAATGGGTCTCAGCCACACTCAAGTTCTCAAGCTTTTCTTTGGGGATTTCCAAAATCACTCAAAAGGGTTTTTTGATGGAAAAGGATGAGTGATTCAAGCTTCCCAAGTGTTTCTCTCACAATCAAAAGCCAAAGGGATGTGTTTTGATCAAGAAATATGGCTCAAGGAAGCTTGGGAAGGTTATCAATGGAGTTTAGGGCAGAAGGAAGAAGAAGAAGCATCTCTCCCCTTCAATTTTCGCGTTTTGGACTTTAAATAGTCACTCAACCCGACCCGCGGCGCCCTTGGCGCCGGCCCGGCGCTCCCAGCGCCACACTTCAGAAGCTCCGGCGCCATCAGCGCCACATCTGGCGCCCCAAGCGCCACATCCCAGAAACTCTGGTGCCCCAGGCGTGAACCTGCAGATATCCCCGCGCTCCCAGCGCGGACCTGGCGCCACCGGCGCCGCATCTGGCGCTCTCCGCACCACCTGGGAAACTTGGCGCCCCAGGCGCCACCTCTGGCGCTCCTGACGCCACATCCCAGAGACCTCGGCGCCCTCAGCGTGGACCTGGCGCTCTTGGCGCCCCACTCCAGTGCTCTGGCGCCCTCAGCACCAGACCTGGCGCTCTTGGCCCCGCACCCCTGACAGGGTTTTTCTGCTAAGCACTCTCTTTGGGCCCACTACTGTTTGATTATGTACCTTAATTACAGACTTAAATACATGTTTAAGACTCAGGGTATTACATCTCATGATAAGTTACATAATGGAAAGGAAACATAATTTGACCATGAGTTTATTATAAGCTTTTAACATATCCATCTTTAAAAGTCACATAACCCTTCCTTTATTAAAAATGCACAAAAATTAATAAATATTTTTTCAAACTTACTCTATTAAATAATGATTTATTAAAAATAAATATTTAAATAATTATGTAAAAAAAAATCCGACCGCTAAGATACACTCATAGATCTCTCCGTCCCTGCTTCCATTACTAAAGTTTTGGGTTAATAAATGAAATGAACAACGTACACATTTAAAAAGAGTATTATTTAAAAAAAAAAAAAAACATAGAAACAGAAGAAATGAAGAGAATTTTTTTCCTTATTTTCACGCCTTTTACTAAAAGTAGTGAAGTGAAGGAAGCGATAAATTAAAATAGATACATATCCCCTACAATTACCCCGAGAAAATACATGAATCCGCAACTCTCTTTTACAAACAAAGTTCTGATACATGGTTAGAGAGGATGCAAGAAGTAAATAACTTTATTTTTATATATTTAAAGATATAATCTCTTTAACAAATATTTTACCACATGATTAAACAATGACCCATATTTGATCAATTTTATTAATGATAAGATGACTTTAACTTTATATTAAGCAGTCAAGCAATTGAACGATTCATTAAGAAGTAAGTACAGTCAACGTGGAAATTTAGTAATGAGCGAGAAAATAGATGTATAGTACAACTTAATTTGTTGGTTGTTCAATTTCTATGGCCATCTAGAAACGTCACTAATCTCCAGTCAATAATTCGATGAAAAGAAATCATATAAATAGCATTTACCAAGTTGGTAAAGATGTTCAGGATTTGAATGCGTGTGTGTGTTTTTTAAATAAATGCACACCTGTCTAGCTAAAGATGAAAATGGAAGTTGAAACATAAATGTATGCATGTGCATCGCTAGCTCCATCGACCTCCATTATTAACTTAAAAACAACATTAACGGATCCATGAATTTTTAGTTGTGGATACAAGTCAATACTTGCATATATAAATTAGTGGGAGTATAAATTATTTTTTTACTATATTTTAGGTTACGGGGCAATTTATTATACACATAATACTCCTAAAATAGAGCCATCCCTGCAACATATACTTAGGTATTAGAAATCTGCTAATCCTTGATATAATTAAAGGATGCCAAAGATATAGATGCGTTTTTTGTATTAAAAAAATGAAATTCTTAGTTTCATGTCCTTGTTGAAGCAATTATTGCAAGATTTGAGATGGGCAAGGATGTGTAAGCATTTGTTATAGAAACATGGGAGAAAAAATAAATACTACCTAGTGAACTAGTGTGCTCTAGTTGAAGTATAAGTGTTGCTATTATGATTACGGTGGCTGTGAGTTCACATTTAGATTTTGACGGTCACCAATCGAATGCCAAGTAATAATTTTCTCGTAGAAATTGCAGATACATCATACAGTACTAAAAAAATATACAACTAACACAATATAAAATCTAACAATTAATTGAATAATAATTAATTTTTTAAAATTAAATTTATATATAAGAGTGTTCGCAATTAGAGTTGATTTTGACTAAATTCAGGATCTAATCCAATCATATTTGATCCATTTGGTTTGATTCGATTTTTACAATTTTTTTTTAAACCAAATCCAACTCAATCTATTCATGAATGGTTTCGTTCGAACCAAATTCAATCAAATTAACACAATATTATCAAATATCTGAAAGTAGTAAAATTGATTCATTTAATATCATCAACTTAATATTCTAAAATAGAGACTAACACAAATTAAAACAAAATATTTTTTTTTTGATGAGATTTACTATAATACTTTGAATTATAATTATTTCTTATAAACTAATTTATTGCAATAAATTTTACTGCAACCAGATTTGCTGAAACAAATGAATAAAATATGATCCATTAATATTATAAACATGACAAAAAATAAACATGAAAAAAATAAAACAAATAACAATGAACCTGAAAATAATATCTTAATAAGTTCCAACACTTGTAGTTCCAACACTTGCAGTTCCAATATTAGCCATATTTAAAATCAAACCAAATAACTATAAAAATTTTGATCGATTCAATTTGATTTTGATCGGATATATAAATCTAAACATATGACTCAACCCGGATATGAACGATTTGGTTCGATTTTAATCCAAATACATAAATGACTCAACTTAAACTGTTCGGATCAGTTTAGATCAATTCAGGGTGACTCGTACCCGTGAACACCCCTATTTACATAACTATCAACAATGAAATAATAAAAAATATATGTTAATAATTATATATTTATATAACCTATTTACTTCACTTTTTTTTTTTACTTCACATGTTATACAAACTAGTATTATAACTCATTAAATCAACTGGCCTTCCAACACAGTTGATAGCAAGGAGGGGCTTATTTTATGACTTAGGGGGCTTGTCCCTCTGACTTTTTTTTAATAGAATTTTTAATATATATATATATATATATAAATTAAATTGTGCCATGTAAATATACTTTTATCACAAGTAATCATTTAATGTATATAAATATTCAGTTTAAAAAGCTTTGTTCATTAAACATAAACATTTATATACCTGACTTCCATTCTCTGAAAGTGAGAAGTGGAGAACATTTAAACATGAACGTAACAGTCAATATTCGATAGCCTTGAATATAAAAGAGCCATGACGTTTTGACATATTTCATCATATTGGAAAATGATTTTCTTTTGAAGGATCATATTGGAAAATGATGTGTACTACGAATTTGTGTTACACGAAAACTATATAACACACTACACCCGTGATACGTATTATTTTTTTGATAAAACATATTGTTCTTTTTTTTTATGATTGTTATTGCAAAAATAATGCATTTTTATTTTTTAGATAAATATTTTATTTGTCTTTTATATAATATTTATTACGAAGATACTTTTTTCTTTTTAGACAAAATATTCGAAAGTCATTTTTAATAATATTTTTTATATCCATTATTGCTATTTTATAGGCTATAAATAATTATATTTACACAACTTTATTAGTTTTCTCTTTACATTGATTTGATTAAAAATAACTTGAAAAATAAATAATATTAATTAATTTTTGATAATGTGGTAAGTTAAAATAAGAATATTGTATAATAATTGTCACAGTTTGATCTAAACACATCACTATGTAAATCTTGGAGGAAACAAAATACTCACTAGGGTTGACATAGTAATGAGAAATTGAGTAATATGTGAAATTTTAAGTTTAATCCTCGGTATCATTATTTAAAATTAAAATTAAAAAAAAAACATTGGAAACAAAAGAATATTATGCGAAAAAAAGAGAACATTTGTGCCAAGATTTTCAGTGAAATTGTTTTGATTGAATAATGAAAGAAGTTTTAGATGGATTGGTTTGTCTGTCACAGTCTCACTAGGACTAGGAAGATGATGGCAATGACATGTATTTAATGATATAAGGTTTGGCCCCACGATGAATGGTTGTGAGCTAGGGAATATATGTGCAGTGCAGTGAAAGAAGCTTAGGAAGGAAGTTCCATGTTGAGATGAGATCTCACCTTAGGAATGGCTTAGAATAGAATAAAAGCGAGATGCTTACACCAACATACACGCACCGAGTGAGTGATAGAGAGATATAACTTTGACGTCAATCTTTCTCAGTGTCAACTAGTCTGTCTACTCTAGTCACAATGTATTGCTTGATGAAAGAGTACAGACCACACCCCTCACCCAACTCTGATAGTACCCTCTCAACCATTTCTCCTCCTCTCTTGTATCTGAAATTTCAAAGAAAGAAATACGCCCAACACATTATTCCAACCTGAATCTTACCCTTACGGAGAAAATGGCCAAGAGATCAGATTTTGCCCAGAAGCTACTGGATGATCTGCGGCTAAGGAAAGAACGAATGGCTTCATCTCAGACTCAGCGGTCAAACCAATCCCACCATTTGCCTATAGGTATGTATGTTACTGCAACATTATGTTTCTTATGTGTTGTATTGTAATTTATTAATAACAACATATGATTGTTTCATTTCACAATTTATGTTCTGGATTTCTTTTTTCTCCCTCTTTCTTTGCCGGCATGATACAATACACGTTCCAAGTTTGTTCATTGTCGTTAAATGAGACTTGTGCCAAAAATAGGCAAGAGCAATTAATAGAGCAAATTTTTACAAACATTAGAAGTAGGGAGTAGTTATGATATATTCAAGATTAATTTTTTCCCCGTATTTGCTCTGTACTTTGCTAGAGTGTGTCACATCAGATTTGTGGGTCATTGCTGTCTTTAACTACACTTATTTTATGTTACCGCTAATATGGCATATATTTAATGGTATAGGGCAAGGGATTGCTTTTGTTCCCTGAGCAAGAAATTTCAAATCCCTTGTTGAAAGCTATCTTTCAAATCAAACATCCGACCACCTTCCCCACTTACCCAATAATATTTCAAATAGACCATTGACGAGTTTCTGTCAGTGTTTTTTCCAAGCACATGTGTTGGTTTAAATTGAAAAATTTCCGGGAAAGGTGTTGTCCTTTTGTCTATCTAATTTCATCGGTGAGGAAGTATTTTACTGAAGTATTACATTCTTTTGGTATTCTCTTTATGCATTCTTATAATTATGTGAAATCTCATGTTGGCCCTACAAATAGGAAGTGAACACAAGTTATTTAGTGATATATACATGAGATTTTACTGAATAATAATGTGTTGAAAAGAGTTTAAATAATGTATGTATTGAAGTACTGGATAGAGCCTACAAGTACTTTAGCTTCCGTTTTCTAGTTCCATTTACTTAAAGGAAACAGAAATTCAATAAATGGGAAGGGATAATTATACTTTGTGATCTTGGAAGCGCACACACTATTAACAGGGTGCTTGCGTTGTGTGTAGCAAAATTACTTATAGATTTAGACTTGAGAATTTTGTGGCATGACAACAGCTGTTCATGTCAAACAGAAAAAAAATTCTGAGAGGTTTATATGATGTAATTTTGCTAAACATGTTCAAACAGATGCATATGCTTACACCAAACAAACATACAGAGGATCCAGAAATACAAAAGCTACTGAAATTGTAAGTTATCATTTCGTATTCTATGATTAAAATAAAGCAGACAGCAAACGTTTTTGTAGGTTAAATTGTTTGGTGCTCTGCAGGTCAGTACCAGAACTGGGGAGATGCTGAATAGTTCTAGTAGAAGCTACAGATCAGTAAACAATGGGCAAATTTCCAATCAGATGGTTCCATATGGGAAAGGTCAGATCTCAAGGCAAACGGGTGATATGTCCCTTGCCCTGGCTTTTGCATTTGAGAATGGAGGGAAACTAAGAAGGAATGATTCAATTATGGGTTTCCTTCACCAAATTAAAAGGGGAACATTGGAATTCAGCATGTCAGAAAGACAATTAGCTTCAACTAGCAACTACCCTATGCAGATAAACGAGATATCCAAAGGTGCACAAAAACTAAACCAGATATTGAGAGCCTGCTCCAATGGTCTTAACATGGACTCATATTCAATACAATTTGCAAAGGAACTATTACAAGGAGCTATTGATTTGGAAGAGTCCCTCAGGATGCTAGTAGACCTGCAAAATAATTCACAGTTTATGATTACATCACAAAAGAAAAATAGAATAACACTATTAGAGGAGGATAATGATGACAACAATGACACAGGGATGGAAATGCAACTGGCACGACCAACTTTCTCTTTTGACAAGAAAACTACTGAGAACATCCAACAATTTGGAAAGGCTATTTTCATGCAGAGGCCAATTACTCTTACCAGCTCTAAGGAAGGCAGAAACTCAAATAATGAAAATAATAATGTGAAGAAACAAGTTTCTCAAAAGCGATCAACTAAAACTAGCTCTGATATTAAGAATGTCGATGCTATTTCAGAAGGGAAAAACCAGATGGCCTCCAACCCAGAGAAGGGCAGGATTCCAAATGTGATAGCCAAATTAATGGGGCTGGACATCCTTCCTGACAAAGTGGAAAAGGAATCAAAACAGGCAATGCTACAGAAAAGAGAAGGAACATCTCCCAAGCATGCTGCTAAAGGAAGCATTAAGAAGACTGAACTGAAGAGTAAAGAAACAGATAATTTGATGCCTATGAAAAACCAAAAAGTGATAGAAGCCTTCAAAGTGCCTTCAACTCAGGGAGAAGAGATGATATTTGGAGCAAATAAAAATTTGCTTGTTGAGAAGACTAGCTCTGAGGTGGCTGTTCGGAATGGGATAAAAGCACTGAAAGGATTTGACAAACCCAGCATAAAAATAGACAAGCCTACTAAAAGTTCCCCTCAAAAGAACCTTGCCAGAGAAAGTCAAAAGGATGTTCAGGAAATAGGAAGAAAACAGAATCACTCAAATAACAATAACAGGGAACAGAAAGGCATAGTAAAGGGCAGAACCAACGATCCAATTCCCAACAATATGCTGTCCCAGCTGGAACAAGCGCGTGAACAATCACAAGTTAAGTCCTTAACTCAGGAAGACAAGGAAATCAATGGAAATATTGTTCAGCCCAAAAAAAGACACGCAAACATGCACGCCATGAACAATGAGAAGAAGCCTTGGAACAATGTTGGAGTTCAAAAGTCATACGTACTCTCCAAAAATGGGCCTCGTGAAGAAAAGCTTTGCAGAGAACAGCAACTCCAGCTGAGGGAAGAACATATATTGATGATGAGACCACAAGGAAGGAGTGAAATGACTTTCATGAATTCACCAAAATCCCCTCATCAATTGATCAATCCTCAGAAGCAGCAGCTATCCATGAACCAGGTCACACTGTTTCAGAAAAACTCTGGAGAAAAAAATGTTGCTTCTATGAAATCGGAAGGCTTCTTAACTAATCAGTATGATCTAGTCAGAGATGAAGCATCCAATGCCACAAATGAGAATGTAAAAGAAATTATCCATAGGAAGTCAGGCCAAATTTCCTCTCCAAGAGATCAAGAATTTGAACGAGCTAAGCGAAGTGGCATCAAAACTTTGATGGATGAAAAACACGTCAATAAACTGGCCAGCAAGAAAATAAAGAATACTAGAAAACAAAAAGTTGACATGTCTGGAAAGATTGATCAAATGTTGGCTGGAAGAAATGGAGCCAAGCTCATCACTGAACAAGGAAAACAACAGATTCCCGCTCCTGACAAATTCCAAGTTTTGAATGAAGCGGAACATGAAAGGGTTAGCATGCTCAGAGAAACAGATGCGCGCATCATTAACTCCAATGAACCAGTATCTGTGGCTGTGTCTGAACCATTGGATATGAGGCACCAACCCCATAAAGAAGCTGAACTTCCTCCTACATTATCCAATTCTGTTGGTGGCGAACTTCAAAGCCAACAAGAATTGGTAGCAGTAGTTCCCAATGATTTGGTAAGCTATTTTTTACTTGCATCTGAAACTATCACATATGAGAACAAAATAAAAATTAAATGGTGACAAGATTTATTCCCGAAAGAAAGAAAAAGAAAACACCAAAATTCAGTGACAAGCAACTAACATAATCCTTGTTGAATGAACTTACAGCATTGCCAAGATGTGCAATCATTTCAAGATCAAGCTGTTCCTGTGGCAGCAGATGAAGGAATTGTAACTGCCGAAGTCGAATTACATAAAACAAATGGTGAGTATGTATAGCTATAATTTTAGATACAGGTTATATTTCCCAGAAATAAAATAGCTTCTCATGTCGTGCATTCAGAAAGTTCCCTTTACCAGTTGTCGTCCATTATCTTCCTTGGCCCTTCATATAGTTATAATCTTTCTTCTGGTTCATCATTGGAAAAAAGTTGCAAAAGAAATAATTCAATAAAAAATATAGATGGAATGAATCAATTTAAGTATTAGATGTTACTTAAATTCGTCTAATATCGCAGGACTTGATGAAAAGAGATTGTGTGTTAACAACTCAAACATGAATATTTCGGGAAAAAGCATCCAACAGCCACTAACAGAAAGTGAAAACTGCCTCAAGTTGATTCTGGTCATGAGTCACCTATTCGTCAACACTGCAGAAGCACTTTTCAAACTCAACATCCCATTTAACGTTCTTCAAGGTGGTGGTCGGGAAAATCAAGACGAAGGTAGCAAACTCATATTAGACTGTGGGTATGAAGTGATGAAAAGAAAGGGGATCCGGCAGGAACTCAAAGTTCATTGTTATTCAAGGATATCAACGGGAAGCATGAACATAAAATCCTTAGATGACTTGGTTAGGCAGCTGAATAAAGACATGGAGAAGCTTAGGTTGTACGGAAGGAAAAAAAGTTGCCAAGCTGATGATGTTGAGGCCTACCTGTCTAAAATGCTTGAACATGATATTTATGATAGAGATCCAGACATGAACTGCATGTGGGATTTAGGTTGGAATGATGAGACAGATGCATTTATCGAGAAATATGATGTTATAAGGGATACAGAAAAGCATATCCTTAGTGTTCTTCTGGATGAGATCACCGTAGATTTTTGCATGTGAAGAAGGGGGACACGGAGCCAAGTTTAATTTTTCATGTATGTGTAATTTATAAGGATAAGAATTTGATAGCTGCAAGTTTTCATTTAGAAATTCATTCTGTTTTTTGGGATCAATTTAGTGTGGTTCACAAAATCAAATCAAAAAGCACGTCTTGTTTTGTTTTCCCTTTTCACTCCTTCCCTCTCTCTTTCTCTTGTTTTGACACCCACAAAACACATAGCAGCTGGAGTTACAAAATGTGTAATCCTTCCTGAAATTGAATTTCTTAATTCCTTAGCTCATTAAACTATTCTTTACTGATTTAATCATGCCACATGAAGAAAAAGGCGGCAGATGCTAGGTAGCTAGGCATAATGTATTAACAAAGCCCGGCGTACTTGACAGGGTTGTTTAGGGTTAATTATGCTTTTAAGTCTTTCAACCTTTTTATTTTGTTAGTTTTGGTCTCCATAAAATTTTGATAGGTCCTAAATCCTGAGTCAATTTTTTAGTTTTTATCATTAAATATTATCGTTAAATAATGATGTCATTTTTTTTTTAGATTTTCTGTCGACTATGAAAATCTTATTAGGATTTTTTTTCACTAAATGATAAACTTCAGTGAATTTCTCATTATAAGCAACAAATCACCTATGTTGTCACAATATGAAAACTTCAGCGGATAATTCAATCGGTATGAGCAACAGAGGTATGTACAAAGGACAGAGACACATTCTACGCCAGATGATGACTCCCATGAATTGCTTTGCTAGAATATTAAAAATGGAGTAAACAATGTGAGGCGTTTAAAAGTCGCCATAAATCGCTTTTTCTTTTTTCCCATTTCCCCCTTCCGTAACCAGCGACGCAGTGAGTAACAATTGCATATCATGAATAAAAACAAAATCACCGATCATTTTATTAAACATACCACTGCAACCATCTCCACCACTTCAATCACAACAACAAAGAAACGTACCCAAATAGGAAAAAAAAAAAAAGAAAAAAAAAACGTTCAACTACAACGATACCAGAACTTCAAAATTGAGACCTAAGAGACCCGCAATCAACACCCAAATTTCCCAATTCGAGTCTCAATTCCTTTTACCCCAAATGAAAATCAATCCCAAAGTTTCATATCGAAATCGCGGAAAAGAAGAAACCCCGTAGATCTAATTGCGGCGGAAGAGTGGAAATGGAGCATTTTTTCAAAGGAAAAAAAGATCAAATGAAATAAAATTCAGAAGAATGAAAGGGAGTAACGAGGAACGTTTTTAACTTTATTTATTTATTTTTCTGGATTCATGCTTGATCTTGATTTGGATTTGGATTTGTTTCTCTAATGATTCTAATTTTGGATTTGTGTTTGTACAGTGTAAATGATAAATGAATGTACAGTGTATACATTTTCAAGTATAATTATTATATTACTGATTTGCAGTCACAAAAGTAATCCCTTCTATTTGAGATTATGTTTGTTTGTTTGTTGATCATGGAAGGAAATCATTTACCTTTGCATATTTCGCATTTGGAGTTGGCAAAATGTGAACTAGTTAAAAATTCAAAGGACTCGCTTTAAAAAAGAAGCTGCAGTTTACAAGTCTCTTATGCTTATACTAAAGTCATTTGCTAGGCTTTCCAGCATTTTAGCCAATATTGTTAATTTTAAAACGAATTCTCAATCAGGGGACGGATCAAGAAAATCATCAAAGGGGATTGATTTTTCTTTTTACTTAAATCATTTAAATATCTAAGTTTTAACAAATAAATATTTAATAAATAATAACTTTTATAAAATTATTTATTAGTATTACACATAAAATTAAAATTATTTTTTATTTCAAATAATACAAGAAGAAAATACATGTGTTTATAACTCTTATAATTTTTTTAAGTTTTAAAATATTTTTTTCTCACAAACACAATAACAATCAAACATGACTCAAAGTAATAATCTAAAAAAAAAACAAATATAATAATACTTAAATATCATCCAAATTTATAACAATTATATATAATATATATAAATATTATTATCATAATTAATGTTAATAATTAGATATATAGATAG
>PYAF01003877.1:4117843-4162227 GCA_007407185.1 Glycine tomentella
AAGTTAGTTATTATTGTCTGTCGAATAGTATGACAAAGGAGTATTCCTATATACGCCATTGTTTATGACTAAGAAAGAAATTGTGCAAGATACTTAGGTTTACTTTATCTTTTTTTTATATGGATTTATCTTATTATGTTATACTGTTTGATGGGTCTAATCTTTGATTGGTTGAATTAGATTATAATTAATTACAATATATATTATTAAAATATTAATACTTTTCAGTATTAAAAATATTATTATATAATCAATGTTAACATATATTAATTATCAGATTTATTAATTAATATATTTATTTTATTTTATTTTTACTGTAAGTAGTATTTAATTATTAATTAGTATATATTATTTTTACTGAAAATAGTACATTTATTATTAATTAATATATATTTTTAATTATTATTATATTATTAATAATATTTTAAAAAAATATTATTATTGAAGAATTAATTTGAGGGAGAGGGCTAAAGTCCTTGACTGCGCCTGTCCTTAATCATGTTATACTTTTTTCATTTATTCTGGGTCATATGTATACAATGTGACATACGGTAGGGTAGGGGGTGGGGGGAATTTGCCACCATAAATTTCGTTTTCCGAATAAAATTTATAATTTGATATTGATATATTATAGTGTTTTTGTCTGCCGAAATCGAAATTGTCTGATGACAATAATTTTTTTTGAAGAGTGTGTCTGTTATTTTGTATATTTTTTAACCAAAATTTACTGTGTATTACGTGAACTTAAGTAGTAAAATGAGATTAATCATCGATGTATTATTTGTCTTTTCTTTTATCAAAGCTACTGAAATATTCATATGACATGTTAGGCTTAGGCTAGCTACATGTCTATATAATTAGTATAATAAAAATATTCTTATAAGATATACTAAACCAAATTTCAATTTACCAATCAGGTTGAAATTATACTTAATTTTTTTAAATAAGATCTTATATTTAATTCTTGTAGATAAAAAATATGATTAAAAAAATTCTATTAAATATAATTAATGCAATCAAATTTTATAACAGAAATTAGTCATCAATAAAATTGATAAATATATAAATAAATTTGTTAACGCAGATACTTTTGATTTTTAAATATGATTACATTAATAAACTATATTATAAATTTAATTTAAAAGAATAACGAATTATAACTTTAACGTATAATTTACTGTCTCCTTTGTAAATATTTTTTAGTTTGGAAATATATATATATATATATATATATATATATATATATATATACTTCATACTTCCTTGGTCTTTTAGTTAAGGACGAAAATATAGGAGAGAGTAACCTATACTAAAAGATTAATATTTGACAATTAACATTGTATAGTCGTGTGCGAGTGGTATATAATTTAAATTATTTCTCCATACTGCCAATAATCCATTATAGAGCATAAAATAGAGCAATTAAATTGTGTATAAAAAGAAAGAATCACAATTATCATGATCAATTTGGATAATTTCTTAAGTAATTATACTTACAGGAAAACAGACTAAAGAAATTCGGAGTAAAATAATTCAAACTTTTTTATAAATTAAATAAACTTATGCATATTTACATTTGGATAGAATCTTTTAAATAATTCTACTTACAGAAAAATAGTTCTAATTTTTGTATAAACTAAAATAAACTTATGTATCTTCACATTTGGATAATTTTTTAAATAATTCTACTTACTGAAAAAAAAGAAATATTTTTTTATGTAAATTAAATAAACTTATTCATAACTCATAAGCATCTATTATTCTTATATAAGCATCTATAAATTTAACGAAGTTCAATTTTTTTTATATAAGAAAGTTCAATTTTTTTTTTACCTTAAAAAGTATTAACATTAGGGTTTTACAATTAAAAAGCTTAATGGAGCTTATTTGTTCTCTAATGATCAGTCCACGTGCAGCTGTACAGGATTCTAAGCTAAATGGTGTTAGTTATAGTTACGCCTGAAAGCTTATCAAAACCTAAATCGTCCATCCCCGTGCGTATAATTAACTTTCAAATGGTCTAACAAAGAATACGTACCAACCTTATCCTTATTTTCAAATATGTTGTGTTACCTGTGAGAAAAATATGCCCCAACGATCGACTATTCTGAAGTCAAACATGCCTGCCCTGCATTGCTAAATTTTCTATAATGATTTAATATTGATCAATTAGCTCTTTATAATGGCAAAATCATCAATCTTAATTAATTAAATAATTATTAAATACATAAATATTAAAAAAAAGCAAGCTTGCTTGGTGGGTTGTAGGTTAGAAACTGGGAAAGACGTTGAAAGCAGAACCAAAGTCGCTTCACTAAGCAACCTCTTTTTTCCCCCTAACATCACATTCACTTATTAGAGGGTTTGTTAGCCAAAACGTTTGCATCATCAATCGCAGGTGCAACGTCTGTCCAAACCTTCCCACTCTCCAACGGAAAACACTTTCCCATCTTCCGCACCATATATATATATTCTCTCTTTGCAGCTAGCATTGGTAATTCAATTCAATTCGTTTCTCTCTCTATCTTAAGTTCTCGATCATCATATAGCCTTTTGGAAGAACAACCAAGGCTGGGAACTAGAAGATCGTAGCACGCGCATGAAAACCCTATTGACCTGATCCGATCATAATTAATTAATTAATAATTAGGGTTAATTAATTTCTTCTCCGCTCCCTCTTAGTATGTGTAGCAGAGGGCATTGGAGACCAGCCGAGGATGATAAACTTCGAGAGTTGGTGGAACACTATGGACCCCACAATTGGAACGCTATAGCTGAGAAGCTCCGAGGAAGATCAGGTGAAATCAATATTCGTCCAACTAATCTTCTACCTAGCTAGCTATCTTGTTAATTATATATATAATACTTATAAATTACTATATATATATATATATATGTATATATATGTATCATCTTATAACTCTGCCCTAGCATAAGTACTGAAGGAAGGAGTGCATGTGTTCAATGTATAGGCAAGAGTTGCAGGTTGAGATGGTTCAATCAATTGGAGCCAAGAATTAATAGAAGTCCTTTCACAGTGGAAGAAGAAGATCGTCTTGTAGCTTCTCACCGAATTCATGGTAATAGATGGTCTGTGATTGCAAGACTTTTCCCTGGACGGACTGACAACGCTGTGAAGAATCATTGGCATGTCATGATGGCAAGGATTCGTCGAGAAACATCTAAACAGCTTTATGCCAAACGCCCTGGGCCTCACTCCATTTC
Source organism: Glycine tomentella (assembly GCA_007407185.1). Taxonomy (NCBI): domain Eukaryota; kingdom Viridiplantae; phylum Streptophyta; class Magnoliopsida; order Fabales; family Fabaceae; genus Glycine; species Glycine tomentella. The sequence goes on from PYAF01003877.1 coordinate 4,121,069, forward strand.
TCATAATATTACAGATGGAATTCAATCACTTGAGTTCTACGATTTTCTTCAAGTAAATACTGATTCCAATAAAAGCCAAGTGACGGACAATGCCAAAAGAGATGATGAGGAAGTAAATCAAGAAGATGCTGTGGGGTCGCAGAGTGTTCCATTCAAGGCTACAGCTAGCTCCTAACATCGTATCATTCAGCTAGCTGATCACTAGAACTAAGTCTCACCCCAGATCCATTCAAGTTATGTACTTCTCCCCAAAAAAATAGATTTTCATCCTTTTTTGACCCGATTTTTAAAGAACTAAAAAAAAAAACGAAACAATTTTAATTTTTCACTTTTCGAGTTCTAAAAGTTTTAAGTGAAAAATTGAAATTGTTAAACTAGTTATTATGCTATTCAGACAATAACTTATATTTCTTGTTTTCTTCTTATCTAATTTCTCTTTAATTTGTATTACAATTAAGCCTTATATTTTAAAATATATATATATATATTAAATTTATATTTTCAACTATCAAATAGTTTTTAAATTTTATAAACATTTGTAGACTTAAGTTATCTATTCAGCAAAAACTTTTAATTTAACGTTACAAAGAGTTACTAGGTGTAATAACTCAACCAATATACGCTTACATGCATGGTAGAATATGGTGTTGACTGAAGGAGATGCACTTGGAGTTGAACTTGTGGCTGTTGAGACTTGTTAGCAGCATGACTATAAATCTTTAGTTTGTGAAACAGATGTATTGTTTATAAGTGATCGATCGATCTCGTTGTTTGAGAGGTGGACAGCAGTGGACACGGCCATCAATCATGATAAATTTCATAAGCATGCATGGTGATGTTATATATTAAGAGGATCATATCCACATGCATGTTGATGTTGTTGCAAAGGGAGTTGGTCTGTTCTTTTTTCTCGTGAATCGTGAGGGTGACGCTAATGGTGTGTAGCTCACATGCTTGCTGCTGATGCGTTGGAGCTTGTTTTGCGTGATAGTAAATTTAAAATATAAAAATACTTAGTAATATAATCTATAATTATTACTTATGAAATATTTATTATATTATTAATATTAATACTTAAAATTTTATATTAGTTATATTATTTAGATTAAATTATAATTTTAATTTTCCTATAATTTCAAATAATTTTAGTTAATTATATTAACATTATTTTTTATGTATTATTAGTTAAGAATTGTTACTTTTTAAATTATCAAAATTTATAAATTAAAAAATATTTAATATATAAATCTTTAATTTTGCATTAATAGTTAGAGTAAAAATAATACGTATATTAAAATCAATTTTAAAAAATTATGTAAATAATTTGCATATTGATTTATGAAATTGAATTATAAATTGATAAAATAAAAATATGTAAACTATTCAAAATAAAACATATAAAATGATATAAAATAAAATTAAAAAGTTTTATATATTAAATATATTTTAATTTTAAATTTTGAAAATTTAAAAAAAGTAATTTTTTAGTGATATATAAAAAAAATAATGTTAATAATGATGCATAAAAAAATTAAAAATAATGTTAATATAGTTAATTAAATAAAACAAATTTTGTAGTCAATTTATTATTTTGTTTATAAATAAAGATGACCAAAATTATAATTTGACCTACTATTTATTATATTATTAATATTAATAGTTTAAGATTTATATTATTGATATACTGTTATACTATTAGAATTATTAATTATGCGTAAAAATGATGCTTAATAGTTAGGCATCTTCATTGAATTTTTTTTTTCAAAGATAAAATAAAGATTAGCCTAACTAGCTTCAAATGTCTACATGCACGTGTAACCTATTTTACTTTTAAAAAATGGTGCTTTTTTAGCACGTGTTTTATTATTACACGTTTTCTTTTCTCCAAAAGCTTCTATATTTATAAAGCTTAAAGATATTTTAGTCTCTGATATATAGTTATATTTTATTTTATTCCCTAAAAATATATATTTTGGTTATTATAAAACGAAAAAATAAATATATTTAAAGAACCAAAACAAAATAACAAAGATCAAAACTAAAAAAAATGGAATTTTACAGGCTAGGAGTCAAAACGCCAAAAGATATTATTTTAGGAGAAAATAGAATACAATTATATTTCAAGAACTAAAAATATATTTAAATATTTATGTTTATTTTTATGAGTCTACATATAATATTAAGTCAAGTATTATATATTATTTATAAGATAATTTTTTCTCTCTATTAATATTAAAGTGATCTTATAAAAATAAATTTATGAGGATTTATATATAAGATTGTCATTTAGTGTATTTTTTTTATTGGGGTTCTTAATTTTTTGTTTTAGCAAACTGAAAATAGATAAATGATAATTATTGATTTTAAATTTTCAATATTATTATGGTATATAACTTTTGATTTTATTTTTATAGAGCATCTCATTTTTAAACGTGTTACTAAATAAAAAGGAAACTCTTTTGTTTTTCATACTTCAACTCGTAATATGCTGGATGAATGTAGTGCTTTTATATATATATAAACGTAGTACTTGTATACCTTAAAATTATTTTCTAACAAAAGTCTATCTGGAAACCCCCACCCCCGGGGATATATGAATTCCTCAGTGAACCCACTCTAAGCCCCTAGTTTATAGGCTTAGAATTGGGGTTTTATATAAAATAAATATAATATTCATCTACAATTAATTAGTTATGTAATTTTGTTTATGCTTTGGAAATTATCAATGCAATACGACACATCTTTTATTGTATAGATCGATGAGGAGTACTAGAGATATATTCTTTAACATAGATTTTTTAAATATTTTTTTATTAATTGAAATTTACTAAAAATATGATATCAGTATAAAGAATCATTAAATACAATATGAAATCCATTAAATTTGTGATTTTCAGTTAATGAAAAAAAATGCTTTCAAATTTTTTTTTGGAGGTATTCAAAAGAGTTTTTGGTAAGTATATTTCTTAAAAAGAAACTAGTTGAACTGAACTTTATTTATTCTATCGAAAAAAAACTTTTTAAATTAAAAGCTAGATATTTTAAGTAAATATAAATAATACAATAGTATCTATATTATCATTTATATTGTATTAACTTTCTATTATAATTAATTTATCTAAAGATTTAGATATATTGATGTGCATGATGATTTAAACCCATTAAATTATTTAGAAGTAGGTTTGTTGGTTTATTTTAAATGACCTTACTACGAAGCAGATTTTTAGATTAAATTAGGTTGTTAAAAAGTTAAAAAATTTAAAAGGGTAAAATAAACTAATATGTTATTGATTTGAGTTACACTAGACTTCAACTTTTAAGCAAAGTCTTAATTCAGGATTTGTGGTTGAAAAAAATGTGATTAAGAAGAAATTTAAAAAGAAAAATCATGTCAAGTAAATAGGCTAAGCATTAAAAAAAATTATATATAACAAATAAATTAAATATATACCTTATATTTATAAAAACAAGTCAGACTTATTTAAGAAAAAATTTAACCTGATTTAAACCATGGTAGCCAGAAGCAAAGGTGTTCATCTCAATCGTTTCTTCTTTCACATTAACCACACTATAATCTTTAGTGCTGAAAATAAAAATAAAGGCTAGCCTTTAATTTACTGGCAAAAGAAAACAGATGTTTCCCCAGTTGTCATTTGTTTAATCATAACTTGTTTTTAGTGACGTTGAATCAACTGTGTTTCGATTCTTAAAACTTAAAAATACTGTATTAACATCAACCATAACATCAATAAAGAACGACGCTAGTTGCAGAAAGTTACGGGAAGGAAAAAGATGCACATGCAAGCATTTCATTTGAATTAAAAAAATATACTTTCAATTTTAATTATAAAAATACTATTTTATTTTATTGCATTTTGATTTTAAATATTTGTATCAAAATAGTACTAATATTTTTCATTATTTTCTCTCCAAACTTTAAAAAATAAAACAAAAAAACTAATATTTTTATAGTTAAAAATGAAAATAAAAATATTTTCTCAAACCAGATGCCTTATAAAATATTTCGGCAAAAACAATAATTATATGCCAATGCTTAATAATGTCAAATCCCCAATACTGTTAGTAAAACCTAACACAATGTTCCTTCCTTAACACTATCAAGATACATTTTGATTGCTCCAAACGGTTAGTACAGGCAATTTGAGTTTCATGTTCCTACCATCTGTGGCGTCACACCCCATGCAAAAATTGGATTTAGTATCTATATCACAAAAATATTACTAGATAGCCTAAAAGAATTATCACACACCATGTACAAGAAGATTCTAAGATTTCCCTGTCCAGCAGAACAAAGAGCAGAACCTAACATTACACCGTCCGTGAAAAATTACATCATTTGATCGTATGGTTTGTCACTGGAAGAATACAATTTGGTTAGGGGAAGGAGACGGACATTTCCCACAAAACCAAAACACCTTCCAATGCAGTATGCATATAAATGTGGAAGGGCACAGCACAACTCTTTCCATTTCATCTTTAAAATAGATCATGAAAAGCAGCGAGGATGTATCAGAAGGGCCTTCACTCTGCAACGATGAACCTAACCCAACTTAGGGTAGGTGACATTATCACCATTCAGAACCCTCTAAATATTTCAAGATGATATGGGTTCATATGGGTATGACAACCATGGATGCTTCAGGGCCTCAGATGCAGAGGGCCGCTTCTTAGGGTTGACTTCAAGCAAGTGAGCAACAAAGTCAATGAAGCCTTGGTCTCCCATTGGCAATCTATGCCTCAAGGATGTCTTTTTCGGAATCAAGTATTCTAACCGGTTGGTTTCCTGTAGATTAATAAACAATAAATTTACTGACAATCATTCAAGTAAACAATGCAAAGGCAAACACAATTTTAATACATTGTAAGAACTAAAATGTCAAGCAACTAACATGTATGAGTAATAATTAATAAGCCAATTTTGTTAATCTCTTCTAAGCTATGGATAAATGATAGAGCAAAATACAGCAAAGATTTGCTCTAATTACACATGCATCCTCTCCTTTTTTTACCCCTACACAAAACCTCCTAACTTTTCTATACTCATTACAGTTGCACTCCCTCTTCCTCAGACGGTGTTAACTCGGTTAGTTTTGTGAGCACCTGAATAGCACGTAATTTCTTTTAAGAAAATTATCCCCAAAACTCCCCCATCTCATCTTCTTCGCAAGGTACCTCAAGGAAAACAGTGACGGCGAATCAACGTTGTTTGAAATCAGAGAGAGGACTTGAGCGAATCAACATTGGAGAGGAGGGATCAGAGGCCGTTGACGGCGAGGATGAAGTCTTGGCAGTGAGCCTTGCACACCTCTTCGATCTCCAACTCCTTCAACTGTGCGAAATGGCAGAGGTGGTGGTGGAGAGTCTCCGGCTTGCTGGAGGTGAAGGCCTTGCAGATGAAGGGTTGGAAGGGGAAGAGATAAGGAAAGGATGGGTATTGGGTACTTTGTTGGGTATGGGTAATTTGAAATTTCAATTAAAAAAAGGCAATTTTTTAATAACATATTAATTTAAAAAACAAAACTAATCTGACACCATTAAATGAGGGGTTGCAAAGATATGGTTTCAAATGGACCGGATGCATGTGTAATTAGAGCAAACCTTTGTAATTTGCTCTAAATGATAATATTGTGCACTGACTTGAGGTTTCAAGCAGGTTCTAATAATCTCTTCAAAAAATAAAAGCATGTTCTAATAATAATAAAACTTCCAGTCCAGGCCAGACACCAAACATCTAATTTAACTTGCTACATAAAAGCCCTGGCTCCTAGGGATTAGCTAATCAACATCAACATTCCAAATTCATGCCTAGTCCAGTTGGTACACAAGGTTAGAAATAAAATTCTTACCTGATTCCTTTCATAGAGCATGTGATTTTTGGTGAAGTACTTATATGTGTCCCGTCCTTTTGCAAGCATATTTTGATCAATTGGACCAATGATCCCAATCACCCGAGCAAGTAATGTTGCAGGTGAATCATTTTGGAAGAGGACCTACAAAATGCTTAGTTTAGTGCCACTGAAGAAGAAATAAAAAATTAATCATGTATTTAACAAAGAAAAGAAAGCACTCTACATAATACTGAGAAATTTTACAACCGCTTTCAACCAAAAACTAATAACAATCCCACAATTGCAAAGAAAGTCAGTGTATTTGATACTGTATTCTGATGTACTATCATCGGGTCCATAAATGGCGTAGAAACAAAAATCTCCATTTTAACATAAACAATGTGAACCACAACACAACAACCAACTTTTTATAACAGAATGAAATATATGAATAATCAGTATCATAGAAGATCATTTGCTCGAATAAAACAAAAATAACACAGCTATGCAAAGCATCTAAATAAATCATCGAGGAGAAATAATAGTCTTGCTTAAAATCAACATAAGTGGTGAACTTCCAGAAAAATAAACCTTTGGACCGGAGGTAATAAAAACATTTGTATACCTTTTACATATGAGAAATTTTATGGCTCAAGAGATAAATTTCTGGTACTAAAACTCAACAGTTTATCAAACTTTATGCCATTTTGAACTACATTAATCATCTTTGGTCCTTACATTGCCAGTACAAAGTTCTGCCAAGATGCAGCCAAGAGACCAGATATCAATCTTCTTGTCGTATGGAAGTCCCAAAATAACCTCAGGAGCACGATAGGACCTTGACTGAACATAAGAGCAAAGGTGATCTGTTTCAAAACAACTACTTCCAAGATCAATGACCTTCACCTCACACCTACTATAGCTTTTAACCAAAATATTCTCTGGTTTCAAGTCGCAGTGTATTAGTCCAAGGCTATGCAAAAACTGAAGAGCTTCCAAACACTGAATGGTAATTGACTGCACACATCAATTCAGAAGAGTTTGCACTGAGAATAGATAAGATGAAAATTAAACATCATGAAGTAAATAGCACACCACAAACCTGCAATCTTGGCATTGTAAAGTACACTTCACCACCTGATTCTCTATTAAATTTATGAAACTCATACAAGTTTGCTTTAAGTAGCTCACATACTATTAACAAATGTTCCTGCCATACAATAGGAAAAGAAAAAGTGATAAAATCAGATGACAAATTTGGTGTACAACTATTAATAAACAAGGCATTAAAAAATTAACAGAAGTAAACATGCAAGATAGACAGCAAAGTTAGATAACCACAGTTTAAAAGAAATTTCTTCCAAATCCCATCACTTTTTTCTTTTTGGTGGTAAAATTCCCATACTCTGAATATACAAATAGATAGTCCTATAAGTACATAGAATATTTGAGAAAATTTAGTACCTACCAGTGTTGAAGGTGTTAACCATATCCAGGAATACATTGCAAATTTCCAAAATCAGAAACATGAAATCATTAAAAAGCAGCAGTTTTAGTTAATAAATTAACACAACAGTCACAGCTGAGAGATATTTTTAGAAGATATATAGAAAAACAATAACAAATAGTAACAGTATTCATCATCACCTAAATAGACTAGGTCACAACAGTATAATAAAAAGTCCAAATAATGGATGATGTAGAAATTATATTAAAAAAAAGAGGAAAATAAATAATATAAGATATAGGAAAAATGTATATGTGCCTAAAATGAATATTGATTGTTTTGAAAGCAATTTGTACTAGTATTTAAGAGGATCAATGGCAATCCACTTACTCGATAATAGAAATAATCGTATAATCGAAGAACGTGATACTTGTCTGCAGGATCGTGCTTATTGACATACTTGAGAAGCTTGATCTCGTCAAGACTTTGGTCCAAAAAGTCCTTGTTGTTCTTTATAATTTTAACACAAACATCCATGCCTGTATGTAGGTCATGAGCTTGTATAGCTTTGCTAAATGCAGCAGATCCCAAATACTCAGTAACATGATACCTCCCAGCTATTACAGAATTTAAAACAACATGGAAATTCTTGTCCTCCTCAAAGCCAGTTCTGAGCAACAAAAAACTTAGTTTAAGAAAGACTATAAAGGTTAAAAAAAGAACATAGAAACAGTCAAGAAATCATACTTTACAACATAGCAAAAAATCACCAAAATCTCATTAAGATCCTTTTACACAAGGCAAAAATAAAATGCTTAAAAAGTTCTGCAGTCATTAGCACACACATTTACCATGAAGGAAAAAGAACTTCACTGTTTCAACAATATCTTTGAAAGAGGTTTCATTTCAGAGAAATGCATGTTATATTGTCTCATGTACTTATTTCTTGAAATATAAGAATAAAAATTAAGAATTAAAGCAGCTTTAGGAATTCATAACAATCACCAACTAGTCTGCATCACAGGATTACTCTCTATCACAACTGAGCATAATATCATCAATTTAAATAAAATAAAAAATGGACAAAATCCAGATTGTTGTAGACATAAACATATTGACATTGCTAATTCCATGGCAACTAAATGAAGACACACACTATGCTTACAACTTTGCTATGATAAATAATGCATTTTATTCATTATGAACTGTAAATGTACTGCTCACTTAGTTCTGAGTGCAGTCTTGGGAAAGTAGTGGAGGTTATACAAATAGAAAGAGAAACAGTAGATCGGCTGACATCCTAAGTTTAATCCTAATTTCCATTGTTTACAAGATCAAAAACTTCATGAAATGTTTAGAATAATATGAATGTTTAACCAAGTGTCTATAGGTTAAGAAAAAATGACAGTTATGATATGCAAACAACAAAATCTTATCCTACTAGGTGAAGTTGGCTACATGGATCACACAACGCCATTAAGCACGATTAAAAAAACCAAATTTTCAAGTATATTATTGGCATGAGGTCTTCCTTGACGACTTCCTCCAACGTATTTTTTGTTTCCCTCTCCTCTTTTTCACAACACTAAAAATCATGCAATCTACTCTTTTGACTGGTGTTTCTCATGGCCTTCTTTGTATGTGCATAAACCACCATAACCAATTTTCTGTCATGTTTTTTTTTCAACCGGTGCTACAACAATTTTTCTCGTAAATAATCATTTTGTACTTTGTCCTTTCTTGTATGGTCACACATCCATATTTACATCCTCATTTCTACTACCCCACACTTCTCTCATATTGTCCCTTTAAATTAAAGCCTAGTTGTGTAATAAAACTTGCCTTTTGGTTTGGTGTTACTTTGCAATCACATAACCCCAGATACCTTTCTCCAATTTAGTCATCCTACTTGTATCCTATATGTAACATCATCATTAATTTCCCCATCATTTTGCTAAAAATTGCTATGCATATACTCTGTCTTACTCTCCTACTTAAGGGAAAATCCTTTGTTTTCAAAGTTTGTCTCCAGTGTTCATTGCTTCCCTTTGATTCCTCAATCAAGACTATATCATCAGCAAAAGGCATGCAATTAGGGATAATCTTTTGTATGTCCCTAATAAGCACATTCAAGACTAGATTAAACAAGTATGGACTTAAGGCTGAATGTTGATGTAATCCTATCCTATAGGAAAGTCCTTAGTCTCACCTCTTGGAGTTCTCACACAAGTAGTTACCCCATCATAAAGCCCATATTAAGGAGGAGAGTTGTGCTATGCCCTCGGCAGTCAACATAAAACTCGTGGTTATATCAAACATGGATTACTTATCATATGCAAACAATATATTTATAATTAACATATTATGAATTTGTAAGTAAAGAATACAAAAAGTTAAATAAAAAGAAATTGTTCCCCATATAAAAGGTCAAAAAAAAATTGAAGGATGCACAAAGTTCATATCAAAGTTTCAATAGTTTCAAAAACAATTTCTAAAATATAATTTCAAAGTCATTTGAAAATTGAGGTAAATAGTAAGCATGTTTATTGGAGAAGTATACTGAACCAATAAATACCATGACTAGTGATTATAGCTTTGATCAGCATACACACACAAACACATTAAAAACATGCCTGTTTTTTCTGTGCACAATCTTTAGATTGAAGGTTTCAAATTCCTCCTCCTGTGCCTTTATCTGTCTTACTTGCTCTTGCACAGCAGCTACCTCTTCATCCTCTATCGATGCTCCTAGATCATCTTCCCTTGTAATTTCAGTCTTTTCATCTTCTTCTACTTTCACATGCTCTCTTTCAGAATACCCATAATTTGAGACTGTTGTTGGAGAAGAGTTTGTGGATCTTACAATGTCGGCATTATTCTCATCCCTAGAACTTTTAACAGGTGAAGAATCACTGCTCTTTCGCCTCCACAAAGCAAGCATGTCATCAGTTCCCACAAATGCACCAAGACAGGCTTCAGCTTCATCTGCGTTGCCATTATTTGACCACAGGGACTTATTGGTGGAAGCCTGAATCATCTGGCCATCCTTCAAAGATAGGGGAAATGAGAAGTTTCCATCACCATGAGTTTTCATCTGCAATGGTGCATCTTTATCACATCCTATGACATATTTATTTGATTCACTCTTTTCGTTGTTCTTATTTTTGTTTGATTTGTTAGTAGATTTCTTATCAAAATCATGATGAGAGTGCCTAGAACCACCAAGTCCTGCAACACGATCATGAAAATATTCTAAATCTCCTTCACTACTACCACCAACCAAACTTTCACGCACTTCACTACCAATATCTGCAGCATCACCGTTGATCCCTACCCCAATTGACCTAACTGAACCATGTTGATCATCATCCATACTGATGTCCTCTAGCCGTGATCTTACATTATCATTCAAAACCCTCCCATCTCCTAGCATGATGAGTTCATTTGTCTGAGGGACAAAGCCCCGCCAGACCGGTTCTGCACACATTAGGTTCAATTCTTCTTCATCCATCAATTGTCCATCATATTGAGCCATTAAATCATTATCATTAGTCCTTCCATACTCAGTAAGTGTTAGACCAATAGGATCATCAGTAGCTGTGACCGGTTCAACATTATTTTCCTGAAGATATCGCTCCCCGGAAAAGTAAGAATCCTCCTCAGCAAAAGATTGATCGTCATCCTCATCTTTGGCTGGACCTCTTTCCTGAGGATCTGGAACACTTCCATGTCCATTCCCCTTTTCATTGTCACTAGGATAATCAATTTCATGCGCCAAAAACCAGGCCTCATCCTCAATAGGTTGTCTCATGTACCCAACATCCTCATCATCATCATATTCATCTGAGTCCCAATATTCATTGGGATAATCAATAGATTCACTCAACTCATCACCAACTGTAGCAAATCCTGATACAAGATCAGATGTATCCTCCGCTATCCCTTGACTTACAGATAACCAACTGCCCCCTGTAGCCTTCCTCATACCTGAAGCATATATAAAAAAGTCAAATACAGTCTTCAGCACATCCGAACAAGTGTATCAAGCAAAAAATAAGTACATACAATCAGATTCAAAAATCAGAAATAAATATATTGCAACAATAAGATAAGTTACTGACAAGTAAATCATCAATAAATTGTAGTTAGGTGTACATGTACCCAGAAAGTTGACCAGATTTAGGATCAATTCTAGATTCTAGATGGAGTATTCAACTCATAGTACAATCATTATGGTACCATTTCCCTATTTATTTTCTTTTCATGTCAGAGGTAGGGCTAACGTTGCCTTTTCGAATTATGCACAATTATTTTTGTATAACTTTTCTTTTAATTGAAAATTAACAGAGGAAAAGAACAAACCAATAACTTTGCATGTTTGCTGCATCGCTATCGAGAAGCTATAATATAAGAAAATAAAAAGATTTCTATAGAAACCAAAAAGAAAGTGAAATCATGCATCAAGTCCAGAAGATTTGTTTCTTTATTTTTCTTCAGAATCACCACACTGTAAATATTCAAACATTTGTATTTAACTTTTGAACTTTTGGCAAACCTTCTTAAAAGAAATTTATCAATTAATTCCAATCTCCTACGGATATTTTTTTTCAACAGAAAAAAGGGGAAAGTACAGCCATGACAAAGATTAGATATGCTCCCAAATTCCAAACAGAAAAATCGAAAATTCCAAATTAAATTCCTATACCCTATCAGCTGTGTACAGATCAGTCCTCTGTGGTGGTTCAATTGGCAATTTAGAACGAATTAAAATGTCAAATTGTCAAAACTAGAAATATAGAACCAAGAAAAAGAGAAGTCAAATGCATGGATCAACACATGAAAATCCAATGTAGTGGTATGGAAAAAAAAAAGGAGTAATTAAAACTAAATCCCCAGAAAGATGGTGGCTAGAAATTTAATTAAGGAAACAAGTTCCACTAGGGCATTTGAATAAGAAAACAACAGTAGAAAGTATTAAATGGAAAGTAAAAAGTTTTAATACATCAAAACTAAGAATATATTTCTTGCTTTCTTTTCAAGTAATTTTTGAAAATTAATAGAAGATGTTAAATGCTTCCTTAACCAATACTACTGATTAATCATAAGTAAGATCCATAGTTATGAGAATTTTACCATTCATAATCCAAACCACAATTTGATACAATTTGGCTAGTCAGTGGTGGCTCCTATCAGGTCATAAATCACATATGACTGAATATTGCAATAGATGGATGATTATTATTATTCAGATTTCAGATACCTTAATGCTCTATTTTCATTCTTCTGACTGTTACTCATTCTCTCCACCATATTTTGTTGTTCCATTGCTCTATTTTTAGACTTCTGTAATAGAGACTTCACACATAATTATGACTTGTGATTTTGTTTCATGAGACTTACAGTCATTTTCTAGTTTAAATTTAAAATTATTACATTCAGCACTGTACATCATTTATCATTTATATGATATATTTCAATGGGTTTCTTGATCTTACAATTTGGTATGATTTATATGATATATTTCAGGCTATATTTCAATGGGTTTCTTAATCTTACAATTTGATAAGATTTATGATTCACAATTCAAAAATTAGGTTTGACATTTCACGATTTGAATTGCAATTTGATAACGTTAGGAAGACCCAATATGTGAATAGGGTGGGCAAGCATATGGGATAAAAAGGGTACATGGGGGAAGAGTATATTTACTAGGATAGAAAAAAGAACAAACTTACAAAGCACAAAAATATATTTCCTAAATGTACTTCATGGAATACTATTCTGAATTCTGTAGAAACCTCACTAACTGACCCCTTAAGCGGCTTTAATTGATGACTTTTGACTGACTTCTCAACAACCTGTAATTACTTGGAGTCTTGGACCCCTAATTACAGGATTAGATTTTTCTAAACTTAACTAACTTATACAACAGTCGATTCTTGACTAGCCAAAGGCCTAAAATATCTGCTACCCTCAAACAACACAGATTTAAGATTCAACTATGAAACTCTTAATTGACATTTGAAATATAAAGATTGAGGAAAGGTTACCATTAAGCATACAAAAAAAGCTGTTGTCATCACCAAACAACAGATGCAGCTGCTATTAAGCCCAAAAGGGAAACCACTAATTCAAAGGCAAAAAACATTTGTGATCATATGAAAAAATTGAATCCTTGTAAATATAAGCTAACCTGAAGGGTTAATTTCCTGTCCAATAGGTACATCCAGATATGAACCAATAAGCAAAGTGCTATCAGCACCAGGGAGTTTTGAGGTTGGTCCATCTCGCTCAAACTTCTCCTCCCAATTAACAACCAAGGGCTTGTCATCTGACTTGAGTTTAACCGGAGGAAGCCTAGGAAAATCTTCCTTCTGATTTTCAGGGGGGAGAGGAAAACTTAAGCTGCCTATCATCTTCTGTTCAGAACTGCCTGGTGTCTTGACCAAGTAAATAGGCCTTCCCAATTCACCCACCTGCTCTTCAATAGATGTCCTAGTATCACTAATTTCTACCCTTTCTTTCTCCTCTATTTTGTCAGAATAAGTGGCACCATCAAAGCTTGTAGACACATCCCCTTTTGAGAAGGGGAAGACAGTCTTGACAGAACAATCTTTGCCGGAGTCTGAAGACGAATTCACATTCTCATCCTTTCTTGGGTAGGGATTATCTGTGAAGTTCACTTTAAGAGATGCACTAGTGAATTTTAGTTGGCGATCAAGTTCCATAGGTTCTTTGCTTTGCACAACAGAGGCTTTACTACTACTTGCAGGCCACATGGATTTTTTGTCAGCATTTTCCTCCCCAGACCCAGACTTTGAATTGGTATTGGCTGCAATTACATCAACAGTTAGACATTTGGATACAGTGGCCTTGACAGGACCATTGGTGGGGTTGAACTTCCAGGAGTATAAATCCTCCGAAGTGTTGGAGAAAATAAAGTTGTTGTTGTTGTTGTTGTCATCTAATTTATTCCGTTGGAGCGTAATAGAGGGAGCAGAAGTTGTTTTCCATTTGGTTCCACACTCAATTTCCTTGACAATGAGTTCTTGACCTTGACCTTGAGGCTTCTGAAGGAAGGCATTCAAGTCCGGACGATTACTGATCTCACTGAGTAAAGCTGCCTCAGCTCTGGTGAATCGGTTCCTCCTAAGAAAGTCCAAAATCACGTCAACTGAGTTTGTATTTGTGTCCGCCATAGACATAGTGAAGCCCAGCCTCAGCCTAAAAGAGAAAGAGTTGAGATGACAAAGCCCAGACCATTCTGATTCTTCTCTTCAGTATAAAAAAATAAAAAAAGACGTTAGCTGGAGCTGCTTACCTGGTAAGGTATCAGGCACAAACAAATGGCGCCATTTATTTATGCAAGTGTCTCGAAACCTAACCTAGGAGGTTCGGAAATGGAATCACGATCGTTGGGGTGGAAGCACTGCAATGTGGATAAAATTGGAATGCAATGAATCAAGATCTGGAAGAAATTAAAATAATAGATAGAGGATTGGGTTGTGAAAGTGAATAAGAAGAAAGTTTAGGAGTGGGCTTTGTAGCTAAAGCCTAAAGCTAATAGAACAAGCTATTACTGCTCTGACCTGAAAAGGGTTCCGTTGTTCTGCACTGCTGCTCTGCTGGACCAAACCAAAGCCTCCTTCGCCAGCGAATATATTCTCCTTCTCGCTCGGTTCTCTGTTTTTTTTTTAAATTAACACAACACCACCTTAAATCTTTCCCGTTTTCAACCCATACCCACATTTCTATTTCTTTTCTTTTCCTACCGTTAAGTTATCATATTTTAGACTTTACACATCATTTCAAGACTAAACTTTTTATATATGCTTCTAGCTTTGACAATTCAGACATTCGAAAAGAAAATGCCACAGACAACAATAACTTTTTTTTATGAAATATTCTATGTCTAAGTTAAGAATCAAATGTTCCATCCAAATATGTTGGTGCGTGCGTGCGTGCCTCTTATCACTACTGCACTAAAGGTTGATTTACATTAAATAAATGAAAGTAATGTACTAATATGTTCAAAATTTAAGATGTTGCACCAAATAGTAAATTTTTTAACATCTATCAAAAACGTATCCTATAATAAATAACGAATAATGAAGAGCTAATATTGTTGCTTACTTAGAAACTGCACTCTTTATTCCTCCAACTTCCATTCATTTAACTTTTTCATTTTTATATACATAAAATTAATTATTTTTTAGCATATTTGGTAGCTATTATTATTTGGCTACAATTTTTCCTTGCCACCATCATCATAGTCGGTTCTCCTCCACTAACACCAACACTCACAACGAGTCATTTACCATCTATGTCCTTTGCATTGCCTCCCAAGTTTGATGGATAATGACTTTTAGTACGACATGTTTAAAGGTAACATCATATCTTAGGCTTATAATGTGAATTGCAAAAGTCTAATATGTCATAATTTCCATGAAGACAATGGTAATAATAGTGACATTGAAGGTATGATGATTAAAATGATTATGATGGTGGTGACAACCATAAAATAGTGATCTAGGTGACAATGACATTAGTAATTGTTTTTAATCACCATTATATTTTTTTTACTATTTTAAATTAAAAAATTACATTCATCATTCCAAAAATCATAGTGCATTCTTTCATATCACAAATTCATCCATAATACCAACAAATCATGGACAAACAAAGGACCAGATTCAGCGGTGGATGATGATATGGGAAAGGTTGTTAGGGTAGGGAAACAAAGCAACATAGAGGCAAATCTTAGAGGAAAGGGTCGTTAAGGGGATTCAACACATCGAAGTAAGATTTGACGTACAAGAGTTTATGAGGAGAAACACGTCCTTGATTGTGGTTGCACGCGTGACCATGGTCCGGATGGAGTTGTCAATGGGGACGTTGTTAGAGGCAAAGGCGACCTTGGATGGGTTATCATGAGAAGATTAAAAGAGAGAAGTTGTTGTTGTTGAAGTCATATTGGCGAGGAAAAGAAAGAAAAGAACGACAAATGAAAACAAAGATGGGGTTGGTGACGATGGTAAAGTCGATAGAGTGGAAGAGGAGGGACGGTCTAGGAGGTTGGGTGAGTGGGGGTGAGATTGGGAGAGGTGGGAGTAGAGGAAGCAAATCAAGACTAGGAGGAGCACGGTGCATGGGTAGAACTAAGCATTTAACTCACATGAATGTGAAATTTATTTTTAAAGTAATAAAGAAAATACATTTGAAGTTAAAAGTGACATTTTTGTAAATGAAAACTGTTAGGAATTCATCCCATGACATATTAGAAGAAAAAGACGAATTTGATATATATTTTTTTATAATTTATAAGACCTAATCGAACACTTAAAAATAATTAGAGGACTAAATTAATATTTAAGTTGTTTTAATTGTTAATTGATCATTTAACATTAAAAGCTAAAGAAGATAAATTTTAAATCAACAAGTTGTCTTAAGATTTAATTTAATTGAGTTTTTACTTAATAAATGTGTATGAGATGACAAAGTTGTATGAATGCCACTAATGATTTTAGTTCTCAATTTTTTAATTTTGTATTTTTTTTTAAGTTCTGTATATACAAATTAATTTTCTATTTTTTTCAACTATTGAATATGAGTTGATTGATCCCTCATTTATATGTTGGATTAAATATATAAAAACATATATTAACATTTTTTAGATGAAAAGTGATATATGATTTTATAACTCAAATTTACATTATAATTAAAAATAGTAAATATTTACTACAAAATTTAATTATACTATAAGTGTTTGTCCTATTTATTACAGCAAACTAAAATACTTAATTATGATTAATTAATTAACTATTTAACCCAACACTGGTGATGCAATGGGTAAATTTGAACTCATTATTAATACGTGGTAGTTGAATTTATTGTCAACGATAAACCAACATAAATAAATTGAAAAAAATGAATCAACGATAATATATAATATAATTATAATTAATAAAGTTTTGATATACTTATAGTATACTTGTTTTACATCTACTTAAATAATTTCGTCAAATAAAAATATATAATAAAATACGATGAGAAGCAAAGATAATATATGGCTGGGAACAAAAAATGCAAGTGTAAGAAAGGAGGAAGGATTTTAGAAAAAAGATTTGTATTTGTATGTGTGGTTGATGCGCAACAATAGCTATAGCATCGCATTGTGTTACTGTTACCCTAGGGCTAGGCTAGTAGTATGAATGGATTATGGTATGGATGGTGAAGATTGATTGATTGATTGAAGATGACTGCAACTGGAGTGGCCGTGTCGTTGGGGTTGGGGTTGGGGTTGGGGACATTCTCTAACTGTTACTGTTACCCAGTGCCAGTAAAGGAATTGCTTTTTTCTACAACGCGCATTCGCAATCGGAGTAGGAAGAAGCGCTTTGGTTTTGGTCAAAAAAGGTTTTGCGTTGAAGCTGCAAATGCAAATCATGAGTTTGATCCAGAGCTGCGATCTGTGCTTGAACTTGCCACCGATTCTGAGTTGTACGAGATTGAAGCAATCCTTTTTGGGCCAAGGTCACACTTTCACTGCTACTGCTACTTTACTTTCATTCATTCCACTTTTCCTTTTCTAATCTAATAATACTAATGTGTCTTTCAGCTACTTGAGTCCTTTGCTCAAATCCATCCCATTGGCATTCACAAACACAAACACAAATGATGACCTCGACCGCTCCATGATTGGAGTCGACCTTGGACTACGCCAACAATTTTTAGCAGCTCTAGAGTCCCGATTCTTCTTCCTTGCTGCTGATGCCCGCTCTACCTTAAGGGGTTGGAGGCCTTCTTATAGAAATGTCTTGCTTCAAATAAGGAAAAAATTAAATATTCCTTGCTCAACCCAACTGTCTACTCACGACCTTGAACTTGAAATTTTCCTCCACCTTTTGCACTGCAATTCAACGTAAAACATTATCATTCATTTCTTATATCTTTTTTGTCTCTAATCATCCATCATCTAAAGCTTCAATAGTCTTGCAGTGAAGAAGAATCCTCTCAAGGTCAGGCCACTCTACAACATGGACTCAGTCAATGGAAAGTGCAGTCAAAAGTTGGGGCCCAAGACATTCCATCAATTCTTTTAAAGGGAGGTGGTGTATTTACCCTGTCCAAGATATATCAATTGGTAAGAAAATGCTATAATATCTTTATTTATTTTCTATCTTCCCCCCTATTCATGACTATATGCTGACTTGCAGTTAGCAAGGAAATTATCTGGGAAAGTTCTTGTAGAAGCTGCCAATTACCAGGTTAAGAAAGAGTTAGTGAAAAAGGTATACATTGGTACTGGTGAGAGTTCGGGTAGCCTTAGTATTTTCCAAGAACTTCAGCATTCATGTTGTGCTGTATGATTTACAGGGTGGGCAGTTAGCTATGATTAATCTAGAATCTAGAGCAGCCTTGCTTGCAGCAAAACAGGTGCCTGACAGAAAATTTGATATGTTTCTATTATGATATCTTTTTTAGGAATATATTTTATTGGTATAAAGTTTTTAAGTTTATTTTCATATTGATTGATAGGTTGACTTTTTGAAGCCTTAATGTATTATGTCATAAATAACCAAGAGTTTGGAACGTCAACTTCATATGCATCAGTTAAATAACTAAATATGAATGAATTTAAATTTTGATTCTTCATCGTTGTATAACCTTATGCACCAGCACTACCAGTTAATAAAATTCTGTCACACCATTCGAGGAACCAAAGTATTTTGTAGTAACAGTTTGACTGACTTTCTAATATGTGGGAACACTGATTCACTCTTAGTGTTAATTTCTTTATGTGGAGTCATGGACAGTGGATCAAAATTAAATTTCATATGTAATTCAACCAGTTTATGTTGACATTTCTGAATCAACATAAGCCTAATAATACTATAGTAGTAGTGATTATTTAGTTCTAGTACAAGAAAAATGTAAATATCAAGGATTCAAGATAACATTAATGATATCTTGGTAGTTATATCAGCATAATTAGTTATTTTATATGTCTCTTATATATATTCTTTTTCTTTTTCTACTAAACAATCTATTGTTTCAATTTATGTTGATTATATAGCATGTTTCTCATCTGATGTTTGATTTATTCTAGGGTTTTCTTGGTGCTGCATCAAGATATCTGGGCTTTAGAAGCATGGTCACATTACTTGGACCTGTGTATGTCATACACCTGGTCTTGTTTTACGATTTCTATTTCTATCTGCTTTGTATTTTAATAATACTAATTTTGTCTTTTGCTTCTGTTTAATGTTTATATGAATTATAAAATAATATTTAAAGAAGTCCTCTGGTTATTGATATAAAAATGAGAGATTGTTATGAAACTAGGAAAGAGAAATAACAGATTGACAGAAACAACCAAAGGAAACAGATAACTTTATTGAACAACTGAGAGTAACAGAAAGCATTCTCCTTTTGGGGTTTCCCCTTTGGGCCTTCACAAAGGGTTCTCCTTTTCATACAAATTTGCTAATTCTATGTATATGAATCCCTTCAGCCTCTGTCCTTATTCCCCTATCTAATGAACAATGCTAACAATATACTCTTTAGTACTTACTTTTTGGTGACTTTCATGTTGAACCCAATCAATAGGGAGTGTTGCCCACATCATTTAGTGGGTCCTACATGAATTTCACATAATAGTAATGAGTGTGCTACATATTGTGTTCCTAGCATTTCTCTTAATCTAACAATTCCCCTCTAACTAACTGTTCTAACTGACCTTGAGTCCCTTCTAATGAACAATGCTAACAATACACTATTTAGTACTTAGTATTGGGTGATTTTCATGTGGGATCCAATAAATAGGGAGTGGTACCCACATCATTTAGTGGGTCCTACATGAATTTCACATAATAGTAATAGTAAAGTGTGTTACATATTGTGTTCCTAACATTTCTTTTAATCTAACAATTCCCCTCTAACTAACTAACTAACTGTCCCTAATTCCATTCCTTTCTATCCTAACAATACCCCCCCCAAAATTCAACCTTGTTCTCAAGGTTGAGTTCTGGAAGCTGGAAATGAGTAAAAGATACATTCTCCTATATAGTTTTTTCTGCTGCCTTCAGCTGGGAACTGTGACAAACATGGTGAATGCGGACAGCAAATGCACCAATTGGCTTCATAATGAAACAGAGACTATTGGAAATGAATGGCAATTTGTTTGTCCATAGACTTTTGCTTGGCTTATTGGTTTAAATGACCTCAGTTGGCAGATTTGCAATGTCTCATATGAATTATGAACTCAAATATTGAAACAAGGTTATGCATGATCCGGTTGGTAAAAAGACATTGCGCATTTGTTGTATTTCCATTATTGCTCTTGTTCCATGATCCCCATGATTAGTGTTGTTGTCCTGTTCCATGTCATGTTCCAAAGCACACATGGGGAGTAATCCACAGCTACAAATATCGCAGCATTCAAGGTGCTGTTTGTTCCATTGGCTTCTATGCAATGACTCAAATCTAATACAGCGGTAGGCTGACTGGACTGTACGAAATTTCCTTGCACTTCAAGGGGTACTTCTACTTTTGCTTGAGATTGTATACGGATATTTATCCATCTAGACCCTTAATGGTACCAAGACATGACCTAGAGGGGTACTTCCACCGATGCCTGCTGCCTGACATTGTATACTGATATTTATCCATCTTGACCCTTAAGTTGGCACGAAGACATGATTGCAGTGATTTCTGTTTCATTGTAACAAGCTCTTTTGGCAGTTCTTCCGCTGTCATCTTAAACAAATGTGACTTCTGGAAACAGTAAGCCATTGCTCCATCTCCATCTTTGACTTCTGCCTCTATTTCCTCCACCACTGGTCATCTATGTTTCTATCACTTTATCTTGTTCGGGTTTTGTTTCTTGTTTTTCGAGTGGCCAATTTGTTTTATATTTTGTTTCTTGTTCTTCTAGCAACCAATCTAATTGGCCACTTCCATCATAACTAGGCAATTCCAATATCTTTGCTCAAGAATGAGACTCATAATTACCAAGCAATGAACCCCTTCCATCCACATTTTAATGCAGCCTGTTCAATTGCAGTGAATTACTAGTTGTGCTTTTCCCATTTCCTCCCATGATTGATTCCCTGCTTCTTCAGCATCTTACGCAACATCTGCCGGAATCCAATGAAGAAGGCTATGATCCCCAATCACTGATCACTTTATTCATTGGTTATTTATTTCCCAATAAGAGAACTGGCAGGTTCAAGCAATTTTTACAAACCAACAAAACAGAAACAAGAAATTGATAGAAACATAGGAACGGTTTTTCTTTCTTGTAAACTTAATGTATTAGAATAGAAAAAAGAGTTCTGCTGCAAGGGTTTTTCTTTCTTGTAAACTTAATAACTTCTAGGCTAAATTGAAGTTTTGGTCTCCTTTTAATTCTTGATTGGCGATTTTGGTCTCCCTAATTTTTTCCTGCAATTTTACATTTTAAAAAATTTACAATTTTGGTCTAATCCTTGATTTTGAATACGTTTTATTTCTTTTATTTTGGTTCAATTGAACCCTAAACCTAACATATTCATTTAAGGTACCATTAAAAAATAATTTAATTAATTAAAATGTAAAAAATAAAAGAAATAAACTATGCAAAATTGAGATTAGACCAAAATTACAGATTTTCTAAAACGTGGGAACTAAAATCATGAAAAAAATAGGGGGACTAAAATCACAAATTATGAATTAAAAGGGACCAAAATTGCAATTTAGCCTAAATTCTAATTCTTTGAATGAATTCTTCCACCCCCCTAATGAATCTAATCATCTCCTATAACTAACTAGCTGCTCCAACTTTTCTTTCTGTCCTTATCCACTTTTTCCTTAACTTCTGTCCAAACAGAGATATATTTACTTATTGATAAAAATCTCAGCTTCAGTGCTTGCTCACATTCTAGATGGAAGAATTTATTAGACATTTTTGTTGACCTTATGAATCCATCTTTTGACTTTGAGTAAACAAATTAAGAGTGCTTCCTTCATGATGAATGATGATTAGCTGTCGTAGTGTTCTTATGTTGTGATTATAGAAAGGATCAATCTACATCATGGTTCTTTTATGATAATGTACACAAATTAAAAGTGTTTCCTTCTTGATGAATCATGATTAGCTGTGGTAGTCTTTATGTTGCGATTTCAGAAGGGACCCCATCTACATCATGGTTTCTTTTATGACAGCATGTATGAAGGAAACTCCCCAAAGAAAAGAAAAACTATTGGTATTTCGATTCTCCACTTAGTACAATTTATTATCTTTCACACACTTTGTCCTAGTACATGCAATGTAACTTCTTTCTGTTTATTCTAGTTTAGTGATTACCTCTGTAGAACCAGAGATTAAACGTGGAAAGGAGTTCAGAAGATTAGAAGAAAATTCCTAGTGTAATATATGGCATTTTTTGTCTAATTTGGTGCACAATATTTGTCTTGCCACTCAATCCAGCCTCTGATTTTCTTACTTGGTTGAAGATAAATTAGGAGCTTTTCTAAGTGGTCGTGATGTCCTGTGGAGAACTGATATATAACTTGCTCCAACTCTTTATTCATTGCTTCCAACTCTTCTCCTTTTTAATGTAGTGATTCTTTCTTGGTCAGTGTTATCAATGGCCGATGGCAGAAGACCGAAATTCTGCCATATAAACATGCCAATGTGCCTTATGGCGGGCCTCCCTTCACAAATTGCCTATGGCGGTTGGCAAAAAATCCGCCACGCGGCGGCCCCTTGGCTACTATATAATAATACTGTTACTGATTAAATTTTACTATAAAGAAACATCTAAGCTTTGTTTTATTTTTCAGTGTACAATGTAGCAAGTTTTTTGTCCACTGGTATCAATAGTCATTAGACAACTTTTTATGAAGTGATTAGTAAATTCTACTAGCTATATCTTTTTCTATGCAATGCACCATTAGGACTTTTCAGCGGCATTTCTACTACCTCGTTACTTTCAGATTTTGGTACTATCTGAGGCACACTTATGGAGTATTTCTGAACATTTTATTTGGTTTGTGGAACAGGCTTTGGGGAACGTTTTTGGCTGATCTTGTCATTCAAATGCTTGGAACAGATTATGCTAGAATCTTGCGAACAATTTATGCTTTGGCTCAGGCAAGATGTTCTATTGTTCCATGTTAAGCTTGCGACCTTACTGGGTCCTGGGTTTACCTGCCTGGCCAGCTTGATATGATACTTCATGTTGTGTTTATTCGGTTATTTTATTTATTAAGAGCAGTTGTGGTCTTCGATTTACATTTTCTTTTAACTTACTAAAAAATGAGGCTATTTTTAGTTTTTGGGGCAAAGGACGATATTGGCATAACTATCTGTTCCCATTTGTAGAGTAACATGGGTGATTTTTTGTGGATGTTCTGATAGAATCAGTGCCTGTCATCCACGGTGTTTTAGTCTTTTTAGAGAAAACGTGCACCTTTTGAATTTCAATTTTCATGTAGAAATATATAAGTGATAGTGAGATAATGTCACAGAATTATTGTTGCCATGAAGCATACTAGCTAGTTTTCTGATTTCCACTTTGATTGTTTGCTTCAGATTCGAGTCATCCGCACATATCGGCTGCCTTCGGAAGTCACTGATGAATAGTTCAGGAATTTCATTTCATGGATTTAGTGGTTAAGGATTCTGTTGGATTTTGGGCCCCGTTGAAGTTGAAGCGTTTGGAGGAACGTTATTCTTTAGGTAAACAGTTTTAGAGCAAGACATCCTACACTTTTGAAAAATTGTAAATATCTAGGGATTAGTGTTTGTGCATGACTTTTTTTACTGCTGAGCTACATTCTTCCTTCGAGGACTTGTTGATTTTTGGTAGATAATTGAAGATGGACTTATCGATTTTGTTGGGCATGGTGCTATAGTTTCCATTTCTGCTTGAATAGGAACCTCAGTTTATAAAAGCATAAGTGTAAAAAATAATGAAGTTTCCAGGCTTGAAACCAAACTGTTTTGTCTTCTTAACTTTGCACTGCTGTTGGCATCTTGTTCTGGTACTGTCTGCTAAATGACTGAAAAAAAATTATGCACATGAGCAGTTTAGTAATTTCTGTTCGTAATTCAACTAAATAATAATCATTTATATAAAAATACAGACATAATTAAACGTACACTAACCTTACCAAAAAATTTATACCCAAATTGTGTAAATTTTGAAATGCATTTATTGTTAAAAATGCATTTTTTCGGGTGTTTCCTAAAGTTACTTTCGAGGTCATATTGTTTGCTTTCAAAGGAGGGTAAAAAGGGAGCTAATTTTAATCGACGTGAAGGAAAAAAGAGAGAGAAGAAAAAGTCATATTGTTTACTTTCGAGGAAAGAAAAAATATGAATAGTATAATATATTCTTATTATTGGTGGAAATAAAATAAAATCTCAGTAAAAATTAATTTATATAATTAAAACAAGATTATTATCTTTATAGTTTTAATTTTTTTAAAAATTTATATTTTTAGTCTTTGAATTTCTTATTTATATTTTTAACTCCTTAACTTGTTTTTCTTTATTTTTAGTTTTTTCAACGTACTAATAGTAAGAACAAATAAAAGTTAAATGACTAAAAATAGATAAAAAGTTCAAGAACTACAAATAGATTTTGAAAAATTTAAAGACTAAAATGTTAGACGGTTATTAAAGATTATAAATTAGTTTCCCTCATCTTAAATTTTATAATATAAATTTGTTTCCCTCATCTTAAATTTTATTAGGAGAATTTGTTGTTCAAAATGAACATATCATACTCATTGAACAATATTAGTTATTTAGTAGAATTGGTGGTTACTTCATATTAATAAGATGGTTTTAAAAAATTCTAGTTTCCTTTTTTTACATAACATGGTTTAAAAAAATTCTAGTTTCCTTTTTTTACATATGTTTTAGTTTGATTTTCTCTCTCTCTCTCTTGAAAATTTTTGAAGAAAACAAATTTAAATTTAAAAAATAAAATTCCTTTACCCTTCTCTAGATTTTCTCCAACCAAACATATTATAAAGGTACAATTAGATGAATTGGAAAATGATTGAATGGAGTGTAATGAAATGAAATGACATCAAATTGAAATATTTAAATTGTTTAGTACTGTTAAATAATCAATGCTATAAGAGCTTAATTATGGTAATTAAAAAGGATAAATACTCAATTTAATCATTGAATTTATAAAGTGTCAGGTCTTTGAATTATCAAAAAATAAAATTTTGTCCGTCAACTTATAAAAACCATGACAAATTCATCTTGAAATCAAATATATTCTTCGTTAAACCAAACGGCCAAATATATGTGATATCGTTGGACCTTTTCGATAATGAGAAATTCTTTGAGTGTGTTACCAACGCCGATAGACTAAAATGTCACTAGAAATTGATAGACCAATTTGTTAACTGAGAAATGTCTATTTTTTTATATCACCAATTTCGTGGGACCTCTCTCCACCTTCTTCCCGACGCCACCACCACCGACTTCACATTCTTCCACCTCCTCCATTCCCCTCTCCTTCTATCCAAAACCCTAACACCAAAAAACCCAAATCTCCCTGAGCTCTCTGGCTCCACCCCTTGCGTAGCCATCAACACCTCTGGCAAGGGAGGCATGGGCAAGACCATCACCATGACCAACATCGGCCTCTCCCTTGCCTGTTTCGACTTCTCCATTTTCACAATCGACACTCCTCAACCTCCTCTCGGCCTATTTTCAGATTTGAAAAAAAGAAAACAAAAATGAATCCAGATCTAAAATCGCAAACTCAACACTACATGTTGGCGAAGACTCGAGTCGTTGATGTGTTCTCCTTCTCCCACTCACTCCTGTTAGAGAGAGACCCAACACCCAAATTCATGATTAGGGTTTGTTGGCCAAAGTTTTCCTTGCAACGAATTAGATAACTTTACCATGTCAAAATTCCTAAAACTAAACCTAAAATTTTGAAACACAGAGCTACAAATTCACGAAACCTTTAGATATCGACCCTTCCTAGCTTGCGAAGCACATGTACGTGCAAGTGAATTCATGGAAGCTTTTGTGTTGTAAATAACTTCGTTATCTTTATACTTAATTTCTATTGTATGTGAAAATGCTTGGAGATTCAAGAAAGCACAGAAACTCCATTCATTTGTTGTCGTGTCATGATGATCGATGTAACACGAGTCAGGTGCCCTAATTACGTGTCAGCGATGTGATGTTGGTTTCATGAGAGTTGCATGCACTTGTGTGTGAGCATAAGCCCATACTTTTCGGTTGTACGTTTGTCTTTAATGTGAGATGATCCTGCCACTATATATCATGAATGGTTGAAGGCGTTGGAGACTACTTAAAAGGTCATGATCATCTTCTCTTCTCGATCATAAAACCAAATGAACGAAAAAGGTAAAACAACGACTCACGCTCTCCCCTGTCGTAATTAATCCTACTAGATAATGCTCGATCTTTATAAATAAACAAATTTAGCTCTGATCGACGTTTAATTTATCTTATCAAGACTTACGTGTGGTTACAGTGATATTATATATATATATATATATAGAGAGAGAGAGAGAGAGAGAGAGAGAGAAAGATGAAGGTCGAGATTGAATTAATGTAAATTGGTCGTCAATATGGAGTACCAATTAAGAAGACCAAAACCAACAAATAACAGCAGTCAGCAATATTTGAAGAAAAATTATGTTCAAGGAATTCGCTTGAATTTCTATTAATTTGGCAAAACGATATCTCCATTAAGGGGAGAAATCATTCCTGAGCTTAATTATCTTCCAATTTCCTTCTTGTGCGTCATTTTCTTCCAGTGCACCGGCGCCCTCACTAGTACTGTGTTGGCATTAAGATGCATATAATTATAATTAATTAACTAATTAGGTTCTACCTTCAAGATAAAATTAAAACTGAATTATGTGCTCACAGTCACAGCAACACTTACCGCACCAGCTAGAAAGAAAACAGTTCGAGCACCCAAGGTCGTATCGAGAAGATTTACATTAATGAATAATGAATAATCATATAAGTGAATTAGACACAAATCGTTAAGCCAAAATCTTAAAACTCGGGTTTATGAATTTTCTATTCACTTATATGATGTTCAACTTTTTCATTTTTATCCAATATGAAACTTTACTTCACACTTGTTCCATATAGTGGTCTCACCCTCGTGGACTCACACTTATACTCAACACTTTTAGTTAAGTAACCACCAATTTTTTTTTTCTCTCTAAACTTTCATATAATTTGAAACAGAGAAAATAATTATTAATTACCTTATATATTTGCGGATTAATTTAATCCGGAAGTAAGTTTAATATAAACTTATACGTTCCTCCTGCTCATGTGGTGATGAATGCTCAAATACATTCACGATCACAAGTAACTACTTTTCATCAATATCATTAGTTCAGATTAGAAGTAATTAGAACGTAGATAACCAAATAAATGGATGGCCATGTACCCAACATCTCACGCCTCCTTTGTCATGGGATTCATGATACAATAATGAACAATATATGTTTGTCGTGTGTAAAGTGATTGAGAAATCCAAGATCATTAAGTGAATTTTATCTTATACTATCCATGTATTTCAAACAAGGAAATTGAAACAAGAAAAAGGAGGGAGGATAGGAGTGGCAGCTATTGAATATTATCAACCTAGCAGCATGAGAAGACATCCTTCCAGGAAGAAAAAACAATGTAACATAAGTTATAATAATTAATATAAAAAACTGTTGGAGGGCCCCCTCTTTGAGACAGACAATTTAAGAATATAATGCCTTGAAAAAGATCTCATCCCCACTCAAGAACCCCACCCCACCCATATTTTTCTACCCATTCATTTTAATTATGAACATTAATAGTGAAATAGGCCCCCTCTTTGAGACAGACAATTTAAGAATATAATGCCTTGAAAAAGATCTCATCCCCACTCAAGAACCCCACCCCACCCATATTTTTCTACCCATTCATTTTAATTATGAACATTAATAGTGAAATATGATCAGCCAAAATGGGATAGATCACCAAAAGAAAGAAAACATTACATATAATTAAAAGGGAAATTCTAAAGATTTTTTCTTTCATTCATATCTCTATTCTTATTTCTTTCTCTTGAATGCAATGAGTTGTATATACTATATATAATTGCTTGTGCATATGAACATGCATGCACGAACAATTGTGTACATTTTAAATTCATTTCTCTCTTGGTGGGAAATTCTGAATGCTTTGACCAGATATTTTCCATCGGCCATCTAAGAAAGGAAAGTATTTTTATAACGCAAAAAAATTGAGAATAAAAAAATTAGTTTTAATATATTTTAAAATATAATATTTTTTATTTTTGTATAATTAATACAAAATGATCATTTATGATGAGTGATGACTTTTTTGCCTTTATGTTACTGCATACAATATTAAAAAATTAAAAAATATAATATTTGTACAATGTTAGTTTTTAAAATTCCATAGATGAATTCATTTATAACGCGTGTAACAATGAATTTGGAGTAATTTAACTTCAATTAATACAGTACATTGTAAACTGTCACTCAATTAATTAGGTAACATTTTAAGTATAGAAGAACTATTTCAGTGATATCTCATGCATTTCCACTGGAAAAAAATATAGACATTAAATTTATGATTTTCACATTCTTGTATGATCCCTGACTTTTTCGTTTATTGTCAATGCAATCAAATAATTTTGACTTGCATCTCAAACTACTCATTCGTTACGATGTGATGTTTAAGTTTGAACCTAATTCATTACTCAATGCTAAAAACTAGTTCATGGTTTAAGATTTATACTCACTTATATACACAATTTTCATCATATCACTTATCAAGTGAGATCTTTAATATACATCTTTTGGCTAAAAAAAAGTTATATACTGTTACAGGATCACCCCGGCTTTTCCTAATTAAGTTGGATTACAAGAAAATTAACTGCCTTAATATTAAACCGGCATATGTACTTAACCAGGGAGCACGACCGAAGTAAGAATAACATTCAACCTAATTAATGTCGTACAGGGATATGATCATATGAAATACAACTAAGCTAACGAACTGTCCTGCCTACAAAGGCTATATAGATAGAGGAGCTTTTCTAACAAGAAGGGTGATACAAACGAAGACAATTCTGACACACCTATTTCTGATTTGATCCATGGAAATGGGATCAGTTATTCAAATTTCCCTTCATATTAATTAGGGTGACAAGTTATTTGTCCATGGAAACGTTAGAGCTTGTCTTGCTGCAAGCATATAATATCATATCATGTACTTAATTATAAATGCCAAGATCACTCGATCACTTTGTGCTACTAATTTATATTACTGACTCACCTCACTTGATAGGATTCGAGTTTTTATCCGTGTAATCGATCACCTCTATTATTAGGCTTCGAATCACCCTGAAGATTGAGCATGAACTCATTCTTTCTGACTCCATAATTCAATTTCAATTTGAAAAGTTTTTTAATTGTACATGGAACATAAACATTCAAACAAAGGATGGAATAAAAGAAGTTTGCGAACATTCTCAAAATTTAAAATTAGATTGGATCGTATCCTCGTGTGTGCGCACATTAAGTGAAACAATATTATTTCAATATTGGCCGCGTTATGTGGATTTTCTTTACATGAAATGGTTGTTCTGTTTAACTGCAAAAGTCTTTATTAAAAACCTTGTCAAATTTAGACCATGACAAAACTTATAACCAAATAAATTGCTACGGAAGCGTGTCTTACATATCGCTTATATTGAGTGGAAAGGAATATTTGCATTTGATATTTGTATCATAAGAAGTAAGATTCAAGATTTCCATAATGGGACAGAGAGTGTTTTTGTGTATGTTATGTCTGTACGGTACAGGCCTACAAATACAAACAAATACATAAAAGGACAAATAGGCATCGGTCAATAGTGAATACTGTGGTAATGGGACCCATGTCCTATGCTTACACCCATCATGAAATTATTAGACAGACAGGGATACCATTATTCATCCAACATTCATTCCTGTTTCAGCTACGATTTACACAATTATACGATCGATCTTATTTTATAATATCATACATATTGAACACACTTTTATCTTCTGTATTTGTGACTATACGTACACATGTATGTTTCTTTTAGGGGTGAATATTATAGACATGTAATAATACATGTAATTAAGCATATATATGTATTGAATATCATAATGAGGAGCAAATTGGGTTTTGGTAGTTTCTTTCTTATTTGGCTCATTATACTTGATGTATACGAGTTCCGGTACTTCTTGTATTTATGATTTTTTATTATGATATTAGTGTATAATATTTATTAGTTAGATGTTTATGACTAATTTTTATTAGAGAATTTAATTTATAATTTTTAATAAAATCTTCTTATCTCATTTAAATTTAGTATCATTTAGACTAACGAGTACTTATCCATATTTTGTATATGTGATTTATATAAAGGGTGCAAATACCTAACAAAATATGCTTTAAGATTAAGTTCGTATAATGTTATAAATTATGGAAAATTTATACTACTTTTGTATTGTCATATAATTTATATGTCATTAAAAATATTTTTAAATAATAATATTAAAAGTTAAACTGTGGTACGAATTCATAATTAAATTATTATACGTACAATTTTTTTACATGAAATGAATACAAATTAAATCCTAAACGGTTGCAATATACCTTTTTTTTATAGGCAAATTGAATCATTTTATTAATGAGAGAAAACCAGCATTGTCCCAAGTTGTGATTTAATGGAACTTTGATTTCCTTATGATTGGTATATAGATCTACCCAAATTAGAAGAAAATATATATATAGCACGTACCTTTTTTCCAATGTTATGCACAAATTATGCAATGCAAAAGTTAGCAAAAAGTTATATGGGGTCCTAGACTACCATGTCAATTGTGGTCTAGACCAATAAGCACTTGACGCGTGGATTATTTGATATATATATATATATACACACATATATATATATAGAGAGAGAGAGAGAGAGAGAGCGATTTTAACAGCACAACTAATAACTAATGTTAACAGTGTTATTATGAAATTTAAAATCCACGTTAATTAATTTCCCGTAAATATCAGAAAAATCTGCAGATTTATATTAACTGCTCCATCACCAATGCTGGTGGCATTGAATCTCAATCGGTGTAATTGGTGTCTCCACTTCACCATCATCATCTTCTTAAGAACAAGCTATCTAGCTTCGAGCATATGCAATAATAACTCCAAAAATCAATTGGAACTGCATTTATGTACTAACAATGTGCTCACTGTGTTTATCTCACCAGACCACAGTGCCCACATCATCCATCCGCAAATCCTACCATGGCAGGCCCCAGATACTTTGAATCTTCGGATCAGTTCTTGTTATATTTTTAATCCAATTTTTAGATGATTATAAAATAATTTGATAAGGCTGGAAAAGCAGCACGTTTACCTTCGTCCACAGTGCCGGAAAAGCATATCAAACCGCTTTGCTGAGACCAAGCCCGCGTTTACAAGATGGACCAGTTGTTTTCTTAAATAACTTAGAGTTGTAAATTTGATATCAATATATAATTAAACGAGATATGCAATTTTTTCCCGAGATTTATATGAAATTAATGAACATGGATTTTCAATTTCATATTAATGTAGTTAATCTTAGTTAATTATGTTGTTTGGGAGTATCTCAACTAAAAATTAAATATCTATGCACCAATTTGA
Source organism: Glycine tomentella (assembly GCA_007407185.1). Classification (NCBI taxonomy): domain Eukaryota; kingdom Viridiplantae; phylum Streptophyta; class Magnoliopsida; order Fabales; family Fabaceae; genus Glycine; species Glycine tomentella. The sequence continues at coordinate 4,153,107 of PYAF01003877.1, forward strand.
ATTATTATAAATAATGAGTTATGATGGATAATTATGTAAAAAAATTGATATTGTAAATGCATAATCTTTTTTCTTCTCAAATAATTCATGTAAAGTGTTATTGCTTTGGACCACAAGTGACATGATGATCTGGGATCATGATATAATTTCTTCCGATGAAGAGTGTTATAGGTATATATATTTTTGATAATGAATAATTATTTTGTGACATACTTTTCATATTTATTTTATAATTTTATGATCTTTCTTTATTATTATTTATCTTTTATAATTTTTCGATTATATGATATTGTGTATACAAATAGACTATTCATCCTGAAAAAAATATACCCATTTATTATTTTCTAAAAAATACTTATTTTCTTGTATTATCCACTATTATGCCCTAGTTATTATAGTAACATAGTAGTAATTTTAAGAGAATAGAAAGTGTAATTAAGTATAAAATATAATTAACACTTTTGAGAATATTATTTTAATTGTTATAATAACTAAAAAATGTTCTTAATGTGTTAAAACAAAACATTAATTTATAGAAGAAACTTAACACCAGTAGCTACAACGACCCTTATTTTTTGTTGTGAGAATCTCCCCTCCTCCTTTATTATTCTCTATCCCTTCCTCAATTTCACAATAATGTAGATATCATATTGTGCTGCCGCGATAGGGATACTTCACTCCCCCAAACCAATCATGGTTGTTCGCCCACTCTCCTCCATTGATGTTATCGACTAGGGCCGAAAATGATTCTAGTTATATATAGCTTAAATTCAAGTTATTTGATTCATAAATCAAACATAATAAGTTAGTTGTTGAATTAATTGAGTCTTAAGTTATCTTCGAGTTGTATGGATTCATTGTAAATTTTATTAAGGACAAAGCTGTATATAAATGGTTCAGTCACACCTTGGCATAATGGCATCTCCACGTTGCATAATGATTTTTGCACGTTAATGAAAATTGGTAACATTCATCTAGGATAATGTTGACTAATATTATGTGCTTGATTTGTCGTTCAATTATATTGAACGTGAATTATACGTAAGACATGAATCTCCATTGTATATTTTGGAAAAAGAAAAAAAATATTTGGACATTCAATATCTTAAGAATGTGTTTGATTTCAAGAAAAGAAAATGAGAGAATATATGAGAAGAGAAATAGAATGAAAATAGAGATAATTTGATTCAAGAGAAATAAAATAAAAATATATAAATTAAAGTTATGTTAGTAAAAGAGAAAAGGAGAAATTATATCATTATTATTATTTTCACGAATGTGTGGTATTATTATGGAGAGATGATGTACTACTTCCGGGGAGGAAGGGATACTAGTCTCCACACGGAGATAGAGACATTTCCACACAAGTTTCCTCAATTTTGTGAGGAAGATTTTGCGTGTACACATCAACACATGACTTTTTTCAAAAAAATTATGTATAGCTATTTCCAATCAAATCACCACTTTCTCCACATTTCTTCGCTCTGTCTTTTCCTCCTCTTCTCCTTAATTTGATCCCAACAAAATCATCTTTAAGAGAGACAGAGAGACTAAAAAACAAAATACAAATATAATAGATGATATGATATAATAGAAAAAGAGATTAAGAAAAAAAATAAAATTCTTGATAAAATGTTTGATATTTAGAAGTGTCTAAATACCACCATTCTTTAGAAAAAACACCATAAAATTATTCTTAAAATTGATTTCAAAATACATTTCAGTATTATTTTAATATAGAATATGATTATAATTATTAAGAAGGTCTTGTTAATCAGTGAAGGAGTTTTTTTATTAAAAATTATTACTCTAGTCTTTTTTATAAGAAATAAGTTTGAGTGTATTTTGCACCAAAACTTAAAGGATCAGGGAGAGGAGATTATATAAAAATACATTTAAAAATTATAAGAAAGTGTAATTTTTATGTATTTTCAATAAAATAAAAACTTTTGTTTTTTACTTCCTTTTTCGGTGCTTGAATAACACTTGTTAATTAGGTGACATTTGCCTTATTGAAAAGTTTCACATTGCTTTCCTTAATTAGTGAGATGTGACTTAAATATTTGTGAGACAGTATCAATTAATTATATATAATTAATTTTATGATTTAAATTTAACAAGACATTAGAGATAATAATTTATCTCGTTACATTATCTGTTCTAGCATCTTTAGTAGTAGATATCAAATTACAATCTTAAACTACTTTTTGATAGATCCTACATTGTCAAATAAAATTAAAGATCTCTCAAGGTTTCTTCAATTTTTTTTTAATAGTAGATATTATTTTAAGATTTTAAAGAGAGAGAAAAATAAAGAAAAATTATTTATTTTTGAACAATGTGTAGATCTTAAAAAATTTTCTACAAGAACTCATATTGCATGGTGAAGATCTCTTCAACTCCTTTATTGAAGATCAGATCTTAAGCTCAAGATCTTCCAATGAAGATACTCCACAATTTAAAACCGTGTTAGAAAGTCTTGTATCCTGACTTAATTATTACCAGGAAGCACTTATAACACAGGAAGCACTTATAAAACATCCAATTGTGACGCAATATTCACAATAAATGAAATAATCCCACCCATTTCAAAATAGTTCAGAAAATATGCAAGTGTTTTCCAAACTTTGAAAATTTTCAGCAATGGCTAACCTCCCAGGGGACAATGGAGATAGAGGTTTTATTTCCAGATAAATATAATTAGCATTAACAGAACTGGAATGAATGAATATGAGGAATGGATTCGACATAGAAATAGAAACCATGGTGTGCGATGCACACCCAGTGCATTAATTTGGCCTTGGCGGATTTCGCTTGGAAAACGGTTTACAACATCGGTTTCTTCAAGAACCGATTCAAAAAATGATTTTAAAGACGTTTCAGGAAACTGTCTCCGAAACGATGTAGTTTTCCCTTTCAAATACACTCACGCAATTATTCTTCTGTCACTGCCTCTCTCTCACTCGCGCCCTCTCACATTCTGCCACCGAACAATGCCGACGGGATTATCGGAGGCGAACTCCTCCGTGGCACCGGACAACGAGGGGTGGATGTGGGTGCAGATCAAGGCGGAGGCGCGCCGCGATGCCGAGTCCGAGCTGGCACTAGCGAGCTACCTCTACTTGACGATCCTCTCGCACTCGTCGCTCGTGCGCCCTGTTCCTCCACGCTCCTCTGGACGCTCCTCTACGACCTGTTCCTGAACGCCCCCATTGGGAAAAGAGGTTCCGGTGCTGGGGCCTAGGATTAGGGTTTCTGAGAGATGTGGAATGCTCCATGCATTGATGAGCCTTATCGCGCTCTGTTGGAAGCCGTTCAGGCACGGTGACGACGCCTCTAATGCCGCCACCGGAAGAGAATGCAAGGACGGCCTCCTCTGGTTCCGCGACATCGGAAAGTTTTCCGCCGGTGATTTCTCCATGGCCGTCGTCCAGGCCATCCAGGTCCTCTAGGACCAGAGCCAGATTGAGTCCGGCGCCTTCGACACCTTCGTCGGCGTCTACAACAGCCACGCCGGCCCTGATTGCTCCCGCTAGGTTTGCGATAACTTGTTCCGCAATCTCCAAGGTTAGTTACTTCGCGATTCCATCTCTTTCCTAATATATAAATATCGTGATTCCAATTCTCGATCGTGAGTTGGAACTGTTTTTGGTTGTAAGTGATTTTCGTATCTTCACTTTTGGTGAAATTTTGGCTTTTTGATTTTTTCGTGCCGGATGTCTCGAAAAGCGAAGACAGTACTGCAACCTCAACCTCAGAGAAGAATAAGGTGGTTGTGAGGAAGCGAGAATATGTCAGAGGCGGAAGCAGAGTACAATGCCCTACTTGATAGTTTAGGTCCTCGGTTTTTGGATGGTGGGGTACAAGGATTCTTATTGTTGATGCTGATTTGCTTCCCCGGACAGTTCCAGGTTACAAAACACCTTTTAGGCTTCTTCCTACTGGGATGCGTTCTCGGCTAACAAATGCAGAGATGACCAATTTAAGGAAGCTTGCAAAATACTTCCTTGTCATTTTGCCGTAGGTAAGATTCATCCACTGCAATATTTTATTAAATTTGTTTTCCTTTGTATTTATATGTAAATCTTTTTCTGAATTTTATGAAGGGAGAAATAGAAATCACCAAGGTCTGGCATGTGCTATTCTTAAGCTTTGGGAGAAAAGTTTAGTTGCAAAGATTGCTGTCAAACGGGGGATCCAGAACACAAACAATGAGCTGATGGCCGAGGAGCTGAAGGTTTGGTTATTTGTAATTTGGCAATTATTTGTTTGTGCAATAATGCTTGTATCAAATCTAATGCATTGCATTCCATATAATTCCTGAGTATTCAAGTAAAATACATAATTGGATGTAGATCTTATATTAAGTTTTTTTGGATATAATCTAATTGTCCTTTGAAGCGGCTGGCTATGCTTTTATTTAGTAAGAGTCACCAACCAGAGTTATAATTTGTTTTTGCATTTATCTTTGAGGAAACCAATTGGTTTTCTTTTTCTTATAATTTTATCAGCTAGAAAATAAGTGTAGCTACTAGCTTGGAATAGTTAAAAGGATACTATATACTCACAATTAACATGCCTTCTACATTTTTTGCTCAAAACATCATTTCACTACTAGAGTTTTATTTTTATCTTTTATTGTTATCACAAAACAAATCTGTTATATTGAAGATATTAACACATTCTCTGGGATATCATTTTCAATTTTCTGGCTGACAATAATCTAGTGATGTACTTTGAATGCAATTTCTCATAAAAACCATTGCAGGCAATGTCAAATTTAAGAAAGACAGAAAGTAAGGTTGAAAGACATCGTGCTAAGTATATTCAAATTCTGCTATAATTTCTATAATTTACAAGGGTGATTAATAAGTCACCTTGCTTGTGGCCTCAATTTTGAGTAATAGAGCATGATTTAATTCATGACGGAAGCCTGTTGCATTAGGGCATTACTCTACTTCTAGCAAGTTCTCATTGAAGTTTTTTTATTTTATTTTGTGAATAATTCTGAACTGAGGCATTTGAATATTTGATCCATGTTTCCAACTCTGCCTAGTGAGGGGGAAAAGGTTCTTGTTTTTGTGAATAATTTTGAATTGTTATGTGGTAGGTACATGTGATTTTATCCAATCCATTGTGCCGGGACTTGCATATTTTTCTTGTTTTACTTGACAGACAATCTCTGTCATGGGCAAAGCTGGGTTTGCAGAGCTGATTGATTTCAATCCAACCTGTTAATCTTTCAATATTTTTATCTGTTAAAGGCATTTGTTGATTATAATAGAAATGATCATGGTGACATTGAGTAAGTCATTCATATTTTTAAACTTGCCATTCAAGTTGACAAGTGGTAAATATGATAATGGTAAGAAATCTGTTACTGTAATCCTATAATATTTTATTTAATCATATTTCTAATAGTATTAACATAAAAAGAAATAATTTGGAAAGTGCATGTACATGCTTGAGTTTAAGTCCACTTTATTCCTTTGTCTCATGATCCACTGTTATCATAGCACTCTGCCATTTTTCAGAATGCATAAAATAATTGGTTAGTGTCAATTAGATTTTTTCATAGCTAGAAGTTTCCTTTGATGGTAGAGATAAGAAAAATGAAACAAAAACTAATTACTTCACAAGATAATTAGAAAGAGAGGCAGAACAACGATGGTAGATCCAATGACTAATTGACGTTTGCAGCGCATCTGATGGCAAATCGATGCCGACAAATTCTATGAAGCACCACACAGGCACACACTATAAGAAAGAATCATATTCACATCGTCTTTTTTCTAGCGACAATTGAGTTGTTAGCAAAGATTTGGCATATTCATCACTTGAGTTCTCATATTCATTAGTCATTTGTAAAACGTTTTGCAATATGTCTTTAAGGACCATTGAAGGCTTGTCTCTTGTTTTTGTTGATTTGAACGTTGGTATGTTTAATGCTTTTACGAACTGGTTATATATAATTTGATAAAAACATGGTGATTATCTTTCCCTCCTTGTACAAATGTTGTTTATTATTAGTGATCACATCTTCTTTTTAGATATAGTAAGTTGTCACTTTTTGCTCAAACTGCTTTGTTTGCTACTTAATCATTTTGCATGTCTTCTGATAAAATAACTAGATCTAGGGGTTTGACTTTGATTATTCTAAGAGTGTTTGAATGGGGAATTAAAGTGAGGAAAATAATTATTGGGAGGATTTAAAATCATTCCTACCTAAATATAATTTGTTTGGATGTTCTTTTAAAAGAAATTTAAAATTTTGGCATTCTAAAACATAATTTTTTTTAACTAAAAAACCTAGAATTGTAAATTTCCTCTAAAACGAAGAAATTCTAAAATTTTTAGTGGTTTTCACAGAGGTGGACATTCCCCTCTCTCAGAGGTGCATGCTTGCTCGCTCTCGGGTCACGTTGTTCGCGCTCACTCTCCCATCCTTGTTCTCGAGGTTGTATTGTTCGCTCGCTCGTGCATCTTTGTATATCTTTTTAATCTAGGGTTTATGTTTCTCACCTCAGGTAGAGAACTGAAGTAAATATATATAGTAGAATTCGCTAATAAGAGGTAACTAATTTCAAGATATCTTCCTTCAATCCAATGCTTTTGATTATGGAACAAACTCTCAAATTCACAATTACAAGAACTCACGCACGCAACTTGTATTTGTTGTCCTTTTGGCATGGGGCCAAATTCGACAATTTATTAATAATCACTTTTTGTTGTGTAATTGATTGCATAAGTTTTATTATTTTCTGATTAAATCTGAATACTAATTTGACTCCAAAGAAAATATAAAAAAAAAATCAAATTAAAGGATTAAATGCTAAAGCCTTTTTGATACGCTTCAAAGTTTATGTGATAAGCATATCCTTCTTCCTGTGTTCATACCATCATCTTCTAGGACGATGCAAACACAACAATTGAACAAACCAAAAAACTTAACAAATTGTCCTATTATTAACATTCAACAAGGGACCTGTATAAGACAAATGACGTTTTTCTTTAGTCATTTCTTGTATGAACAGATTTATATTATTTTTTTTATCATTAAAATTTTAAAGACAATAAGTCGTCCTTTAATCTAACAATTACTATTCTACCAGATCTGGTCAAGTTTATTTCACTCGTTTGCTCTTAGAAAATGTTTGGTAGGGAAAAAGTTTTGAGTTTTATGAGAATCTTGGGTTGAGAATCTTGGAGCATCTCCAATGGGAGATGCTTCTTGGATTTCTTATTCTAAGCACCTGTTTCTTGGGAGTTCTGTGTTGGAGCACATTGACGTGGCGGAATGATTTCGTCAAAAAATGGAGAGTGTTCCTTGTATAAGGAACTGAAACGTACGAATAAAATACTATTCTCCTCATCAACTACCTATTAAAAAAATAGGGAAAATACCAAACCAAAGGTTGTGCGCATGGAGAAAGACACCGGCACGGTGGAGACGACAGAGACGGAAGAAGAGGCAGAGCGCATGGGGTGGTGCTGATGGAGCTTCTAAGAGCATATCCAATGGAAAGTGTTTATATGAGTTTTTAGAGTCTTTTACTCATTTTTTGTGGTCACTGCAATGTTATGTCGCTCATAAGAACTCTTACAAAATTTTGCTCTAATGCAAAAAATTAAAGAAATTCCAAAAAATTATTTTGATTGGTGATGTTTGAAAAATAAGAAATTGTAGAAAATGTTTCTTATATTAGAAACCCAAATTTTTTGTAAAGTAACTTTCATGCCACCTAGATACTCTCTAATGCAAAGTTTCTTCTAAGAAACAATTTTTTATCCTTAGAAACCCACCAAGCACCTCCCATTGGAGATGCTCTAAAGGGGAAGGCCAACACGATGTTGGCGCGAGGTGGAGTCCGCGCGAGGTGGAGGTTGCGAGAAGGAGGAGGTCGGTGTGCGCAAAGGAGGAGGCTGCACGAGGAAGACGACAATACGCGAAGGAGGAGGCCGGCACGAGGAAGACGAAGCACAGTGCGGTGGGAGAAAGAAGGGAAAGAAAGCTACTATGGAAGACAGAGAGGAAAATGGAGAATGACAAAGGAAGGGTCTGGAACCTTGCTTTTTTGTGTTTCAAAACTTTGAAGAGTTAAATTTTAAAAAACAAAAAAGCATAGAGAGCAAATATAAATGAAATTATTCATACTCTTGGTTTTTTTTTAGCTTCCATTCAGCCACATTTTATTTGCTCCAACGTAGCCATTTTTCTTCAATCATTTGTATTTTTTATTTTTATTTATAAAAATTAAAAAATGTTAAGTTTTATTAAAAAAAAATATGTGAATTTTTTTTAGTTTCTTATGGTTCCTTGCATTGGAACAAATTATTAAGTGAGTTTCTTAGGAATGACGTGACACTGCAGGGACCACAAAAAATTGCTTTAGAAATCCAAATAAGCATCTTGCATTTCTCATGTTTGATATTTATTAAAAAAAAATAAGATTCCTGAAAAATAATATTTATCAAAAATATTTTTTAACAATTTCCCATAAAAGCATTCTAATGGAGAAATTGAAAATCTTATTTTTCTGAGTTTAATTTTTCTTTTACTACATTAAAATGATCATGTTATTCTTACTAATGTGCTAAATAATTAAAATAAATGATAAAAAATATCACATAACTCTTCATTTTCTAAAAAACTTATCTAAATATTTTCGATGACCAATTAACTAAATAGATTTTACTCATTCTTAGAAAATATGATTCACAAGATTTATGATTTTTCGACATGAAAAAACTTATCTACTACCAAACGTCATGTAATTAACTTCTCATGACATTACATTTTACATTGATTAAACTAACATGAAACTTGAATAATAAATTAATTTGTAGAAGATAAGTAAAAAGAAAGATAACATCCTATAACTATGAATTCTTAATTGTAAATATTTATTAATATAATTATTAATTAAAATTTAAGACAATTACAAATATATTTTTAAGAATCTTGTGAATATTTTTTTACTAATATTCATAAGTATACTTAATGTCAAAATATATAAGAGAAAATTTTAATATATATTTAATGAAAATGAAAATTTTGACCTTATATTAGAGAAAGATGGAAAATAAGTTCATATAAAGAAAGAGAAAAATAAGAAATCTT
>PYAF01003877.1:4162327-4241366 GCA_007407185.1 Glycine tomentella
TATATTAGAGAAAGATGGAAAATAAGTTCATATAAAGAAAGAGAAAAATAAGAAATCTTATACTACGTACTATAAATGCTTGTGAAAAGTGATATGTGAAAACAATAATTATTAATAATTAAATCTCATTTAAATGATTAAGATTTAAATATATATATATATATATATATATATATACAAAAGTTTTTCTTTTAAATTATCTTGTGAATACTACCAGAATGATTGTATGCTCCCTATATACACTAAAAAAGGTTAGTTGAATTTAATATCTAATAAGAATGAATAATGTTTTGTAGAGACCAAATTTTTAGTGGACATATTGTGTGAGAGAAAGACGTAAATGAAAAATAAACTAGAAAGAGAGATAAAAAAATAAAAGTGTTTATATATACTATATTTATGATTGTTGGTTTTGGATTTGGAAACTGCTTCTTGACATGGATTTAATATTCTTCTCAGTTCTCTCTGTGTAATCAGTAGTAGAAAGTAATTGACATCAATAGCATGCATTTATGCGATAACATGGATTAATATCTTGCCTCAGTTATCGTACTCGAGGTAAAATGATGGTTAATGCAGCAACACAGTATATATGTGTTGGAGCTTGGAGCCATTGCACAATATTGCCAACAAAAAGCAAAGCACCTTGGACAGAAAAAATAATGACCCCAATTGACTGGAATGCCCCTGAGGGTGACTTCACATCCTCATAATCACTTTTACAAAAGCTTCCTCAAGTGAAATAAATTAGAAATCCTGCGTGTGGGTACAATGGTCTATAAAGATATATCTACCCCTCGCACTTGTTTCTAACTACTAATTGTAAGAGAGCGAGGGCAAAGGAAAAAAAAAAAAAAAAAACTAGTAACATTTTCAAGGGTTTGAGTAATTAGTGTTCTCATGACATTAATTAAAAAATTTAAAGAAAAAATATTTATTATAAAATTATATATATATATATATATATAAAAGTACAACACAATTTTATGCATTTTAATAAAAATACTTTTATTTTTTATTTTTAATTAATGTTTTAAGAATATTAATTAATATTTATTTTATTTTCAACAACATTTCAATATATTTTTTCTTTATTTTTCTTTTTATAACATTATAAATGTTATTATATTAATATTTTCTTCCTCTTTTTAGGTATAACACATTGGTCTTCATTTAACATTTTTCAAAGGAAATAGTAAGAGGTTTGGGTAGTGCGTGCGAGTGTGACAAAAATAGGAAGCTTACGTGTGTATTTGGGGGCTTGGCCTGTATTTAATATTTATGCATGCAAAGCGAAATTTTACTGTGTGATGAAATTAAGAGAGAGAGAGGAGGGGATTTTGTTTCTTTGTGGGGGTGTTTTTCTTCTGGAGCCCATAAAGTTTTGAGCTTTCTGATTGGGTCTCACTATCTCTCTCTGTCTCCTTTTGAAAGTTTATTAAGGAGGGCTATACAGACAATAACTGTTGAAGATGAGGGTAAGAAGGAAGAGAGGAACCCAGAGAGATAAAGCTGTTGGAAAAAAGCTGAAAGTTTAAAAGTGAGGTAGCCGAAAGAGGAAAAAAAAAAAGCTTTTTAATTTCCTTCCTCTTTCTATTCTCTTAGTTTTAGGTACCCTTATCTATCATCATCTTCTCTAGCGAGCACATCCTGCTCCTTCTCTTAATTCTATTATCATACAACCAAGAATGATTGACATGTTAGTGATCCATAACTCACCATCTCCCACTTCTGAGGCCGAGAATGGTACTGCTGCTACTGCCACTAATAAAAGGAAGAGAAGGCCTGCAGGAACACCAGGTGCGTGCGTGTGTGCACGATTCATTCTAATTCTATCTTATATATATATATATATGTTGATGATGTAGTGAATTAAACGATGCAGATCCAGATGCAGAGGTGGTGTCCCTCTCACCCAAAACCTTGCTGGAATCAGATCGTTATGTGTGTGAGATCTGCAACCAGGGATTTCAGAGGGACCAGAACCTTCAGATGCACCGGCGGCGGCACAAGGTGCCGTGGAAGCTGTTGAAGAGGGAAACTACAACGGTGGTGAAGAAGCGAGTGTTTGTATGCCCGGAGCCTAGTTGTTTGCACCATGACCCATGCCATGCTCTGGGTGATCTTGTTGGCATAAAGAAGCATTTCAGAAGGAAACACAGCAATCAAAAGCAATGGGTCTGCGAGAGATGCTCCAAAGGGTATGCGGTGCAGTCTGATTACAAAGCACATCTCAAAACTTGTGGCACCCGAGGGCACTCTTGCGATTGTGGCCGCGTTTTCTCAAGGTACGTACGTACGTAATTCACTAGATCACTCATGCCCGATGGAACCTTAAACTAATTACTTCAATTTTCTATTTCCTTCTGTGCGATCGATCATCTATTTTTGAATGCTCGATCGTATACATATAAGCAATTAAGGATCTGAGATGAATGGATTCTTAATTTTGTAGCGTGGAGAGCTTTATTGAGCATCAAGACGCGTGCAACGTAGGGAGGCTGGGGCGAGAAACACAATCACAGGCACAGGCAGTGCAAGCAGCTGCAGCTGCATGCTTGTCTCGAACAGCTTCAAGCGAAACCAATTTCAGCACTGGTGCCCCTTGGCCACAAAGCGGTACTGTAATAATTCCAAATCCCACCGTAACGGTAGTAGAACCCTCCTCATACACCACTGTCACTGCCGAAGCAAACAACAAAGTCCACCCCAACCTGGAGCTTCAGCTCTCTAATACCACTCCTGCTACATCATCACAAGAAGAAAGGGTTCATCAAGAGCAGTTGAGGATAGCGATGGCGAAGAAAGCGTTGGCGGAAGAGGCAAGGAAGCAAGCCAAGAGGCAGATCGAACTGGCCGAACTTGAGTTCACTAACGCCAAGCGGATAAGACAAGAAGCGCTTGCGGAACTTGACAAAGCCTATGCCTTCAAGGACCATGCAATCAAACACATCAATTCAATCATGCTTCAAATCACTTGCCGAGCTTGCAAGCACCATTTTCATTCGCCGACCGACGACCACATCTTCTCCTACATAACACAAGCTCGCCAAGTACAAAAACATCGTCTCAAACCCATTATTAATTAACTCTTAATTAGACGACATCAATCCCTTCCTTCTTTTATTATTACTACTATGTCAAGTGAGTGCTATATGGTTATGTACGTGTGGGATTAACAGCCAGCTACTGAGGTGGTGGAAAAAATGTGTGTTATTATTAATGTAAATGTAAATCAGTTGCAGCTTGTGCCATGTTATTTAAATGCAGACTATAATATGATGAGCAGGTTTTGCTGGATGTACGTACGTATATATGGGTTAAATAATAATGTTGGTTCTTTAATTTGTAGCTATAATATATTTGGTCGTATATAGTACTAGTGTATTATACAGTAGTTGTATTGATTCTGGATGGTTAGGTTTTTCTCTCGTGCATTGCAATGAATGAGAGTCAGAGAAGCACTGAATTCCCGACCCTTTAGTTTTGGTTGTTTTGGATTATCTGTTTGGACTATGTGTAGATCTTTGTTGGTGGAAAGCGAAGAAGTCCTTAACAAACATTAAAGAATTGTACTGGAGAAATTGAAAAGTAGAGAGAGAAAGAGAAAAGGGAGGGAATCCAGATAGCATAGCATTGGACTGCTATTCTGGCGACTTATAAATGTGAATAAAAAGCAGCATGTTTTTCAGTGCCACTGGATGAGGGGTTAATGACAGTCGCAGACTCAGTCGTCCCTCTCAAGCGTTCAGACACAAACAAACTCTATTCATGATACCACCTTAACGTCTCTTGCTTGCATCTGAATCAGGGCCATGACAGATTCACAGTTGTGGGCCGTGCGCAGAGAGAGAGAGAGAGAAGCAGCATCTTTCTAAATATGCAGAGACCATTCTAAGCTTTGCTTTGCTTTGATTTTGGGGACGGACGGGTGGGTTACAAACGAATTGATTTACTACTTGTGTTGTGTTGTGTGTGACTGTGTCTGAGTCTGTGTCTGTGTGGTGTGATTTACTTACCATTAACAAAAAAAAAAAAAAAACTCTACTCTATTTCTATCACACACACATACACCGCGTAGTTGTAGTGCGTGTGCTTCTCTTGTGTGGTCCTCGATCGATCTTTGATAGCTAGAACCAATACAAAAAGCCGTAGAAGGCCAAAGATAGATATGAGCAGCTTAAAGTGTAGTACGTCGTCCTATTTCTTTAGTTTCCTCGATGAGCTAGTAGCTTTTTATCTTGGACCATGTGCTTCTTCTCTCTCGTCAATGCATGGCTGTAATTGCTTGGCTCAGTTTCAGTCTCCACTTTTACCTGACGCAAAAAATTACATTTGCTGTATGCATGTATAGTATAATTATTATCAACTTGTGTCTGGTGGAGGTTGCACTGTCAATTGACCCTCTCGTCTCAGGGTTCTATTCCTATCCTTCACATTAACTAACTGGTGGGTGGGTTGAGTTTAGTCCCATTTTCAGAACCCCTTTATTTTCTTATTAACTCACTAATATCCCCATCTTGTACAAATAAAGTAAAAGGCTATATCATCACGCTAACTAAATTTTACGACTCCATTATATATGTCAAATCGATAAATCATCAACTTTTCTACCGTAATTGCTAAACAGTTAATTAATATTGGGACCAAGGTTTTCTCTAAACTGATCGATTTTTCATTCTGTCAGAAAATGAAATGTTTAGAATCTGTGTTCACAGTCAGCATCAAATTCAGAGCCTGTGATTTTCTATTGTTAGCGGAATTAATTAAGCATAAATACTACTATTATTACTACTACTAATAAAAGACGTTTTTAGTTTTTAGTTTTTAGTTTTTATACTGTTATTGAAACATGACCAGTATTTCTATATTTTTTATTGATGACTTTGTTTTTTAAAGTTTAAAAAATAAGTGAATTTATCTATAAACATAATAAATTCATTAAAAAAGTTGTCTAAATCCACATACCTAAAGCACATAATTAAAAACAATTTTCTATAATGAAAATAGTACTATCATTTAATTTTGAAACTCGTATTATATTAATTTTTCGTTTTTAGTTGAACCGCGTATCTATATATAAATAAATAATATAGACACACACAATGATGGAACACTTCCATTAATAGATGGAAGTACACTCGGCCAAAACACCAACCTTAATCCATATAAATGTATCCCAATTGTTATTTGAATTATGTACTTGTATATGACAGTTGGTTTTTCTTTATATATAACTTTATGCATAATCATAGCCTATCATTTGGTTATATTAACATAGATAGTATACTGGCTAGGTTTTGTGATATCTGAATGCAATGACACATATATGATATATATTGCCAAAACGAGAAAAATCAGAGATAATATTACTATAGGTCGGTCGTCCTTCTAAATACAATCCATTCTAAAACTTTCTTTATTTTCTTGCACATAATCCGATGCTAAACTTTGATTAAAAAATTATATCGCCCGAAATTGATTTAAATATATTGTTCTTCCTGTTGTAATGCACACAGCAGTTGTAGAGTTAAAAAGATAAATGGCGCAACTGCATCATGTTTCTTTTTTTGGTTACTTGGTACAGTATACTACTCGTTTAAAAAAAATTCAAAAGATATTAATAGATGTGTAATTCAAAAATAATTTTTGTAGGGTTACATTGATTATACCCTACTAATACTTAGCATTGTTATCAAAAGAAACTGTCCAAAGCATAAAGATACAAAAGAAGAAACCTACTGAAGCTGATTGAGTGCTACAAAGAACAAAACTCAGTTCAAAACCTTCGTATTTTTACCAATTACATCTGCTTTATTTTTCAACATATCAATAATTTCTCATTTATCATTCAAAGAAAGTTACTATTCCTAAAACACAAGTCCGGTGAGAAATTTAGTGAAACTAATTCCGCACGACTCAAGTGGAAATTTCCAGACGGATTTGTGTTGTTTGGAAAAGTGTTTGATATTATTGACCTTATGCGGTAAAGCTTTAGTCAAGAAGAAGATCAATAATGGGCAATTAATATGGACCTTAGCATCGATAATGGAAGGGAAAAGAAGGAAGATAAATAAATAAATAAAAAGAAGAAAAAGACCTTTCCATAGATAAAGCTTTGGTGCTTCGATATTGTCCTGGCATCACATTGACATGGGCCGTAAAACAAGGATATCCGATGAAATGTGGAGTTCAGCCCTTCACATGCACAGTCCTAATGGTTAATTAATGTGAACCTGCCACCACCACTATAGATAATGCTAACCACTATATCTTTTGCATACATCGATCAGAAATCTTAACCTTTTGATTTCCGGAGGAAATTAAAGGTGATTTCAAGTTTAGGGAATTTTTTATCTTTCTTTTAATAACTGAAAAGAGGGAAAGTGAAGTGGATATATAGGAAGAAATAAATGGGGAGTTATGAAGTTTAAATGTTGGAGAATAGGGAAATCAATCCAAGTTTAAATGCAGTAGTATGTTCTAGGTACAAATAATTAGCGCAGTTATTAATGGGATGAAAACTGTAACTGTATTGTTACCTGTAGTTTCTCTAAAGAATCAAACTTCCAAACTAAATCTAAAACATATATGACTATAATTTTTTGCTTTTCATTTTCATCTGTACCTTTTTTTTTTTTATCTCTCATTCTTTCCTGTTTATATTATTTAGTATTATATCTTTCTCAATCGTCTTCTCATCTCTCTTTCTCCAAAGGTGTCAGCACTGTCCATCCCGGAGTATCAAAAGATCATCACTTTTCTTAAATGTTTATTTTTTTTCCATCTTTAGATCAAATTAGCCCTTAAAAATGTTTGATATATTAATTAGACATATTAAATGAGTTGTATCGAGTTTAACCTATTTTGTCACACTTATCTTCATGCTTTATTGGGTTTTATGATCCCATCATTTGGACTTGGATTAATTATACTTGGACTTGTGTGTTTACTTTACTGTATTTCTTATTACCCAATTGACGTTTTGGAACATACAAATTAATTACGAATGTCTAATTAACTTGCCAAGGAAATAGTAAAATCATTTCTTGCCCAAAGTTTTTCTGAAGACATCAGCAAGTTGAGCATAGGTTGGCACATATAGTTGGGAATGATTTGCCTCTCAAAATTTCATCATGCATGACAATCAACTTCAATGCTCTTCGAACATTCATGAAAAAGTAGATTAACATTAATGTGTAAGGCACCCTGACCGTCAAAATAAAACTTCATAGGTCTGGAATGATTGATACCATGCATGACGTTTTAACAATTCTTTTAACCATTTTATCTCAGCGCTACAAATAAGCATGGAAGCTGGAGCAATATATTTCACTTTAGCAAAAGAATGAGCGAGGCACCATATATGTTATTTCCTAGTTTTTCAAGATATGGTCAAATTGTCAAGTTGAACAAACCAAGTAGCTAGCAAGAGTTCGCCTAGTTGAGGATGGAAAACCTTACCAATCAGTACATAACAATATATGTTCTCCACGGTTCCTTTTCAAGTAACACACAATGAATGATCCAAATAGATAATTACAGTAAAGTCATGAGTAATAGTATAAGAAGAGATGATAATGGGCCTGGAGTGGACCAGTGTTGTGAAGGAAAGGTCAAAGGAATCCACACACACACACTCGAAATCATGATTGTAAAGTGGACCTACACATTGAAGTGGTTTCCGTACAGTTATGAATTTGAAAGAGGCCTGCATTTATTGCCGAATTCTACCCAAACGAAAATAGAGTGGTACCAGCTGAAGAAGAATAAGAATAGGAAATAGGAAATAGGAAATTTTGTTCGAGAAGTTAATTACTTGTAATAGCAATTTTCAAATGGGACTGGGAATCTTCTTTTGGCAGATCAGAGGGGCCACTTTCTTTTTCTTAGATTACTTCTGACTTCGTCTTTACCTTCACGAACCTGCCTCCCTTGTTTCTTTCTTTTATTTTTTTCTGCACTGCCCTGTCCTTTCCTTGCTGTAACTTGTAATCCTTTATTAATTTTAACACCCAAAAGCAAAATATGTTATCCAACAACACTACATCTACATCTTTTCTTTTATGTTTATAAAACCTCTTTTAAATAACAATAACAAATTATAAATAGAAAAATAGAAAATACTCAAATATTTCTCTAAATTAAATGAAAAAAAGAAAATGACATTATCTTCAAAATGACGATTATAACAGGAAAAATAAAATATTTTTTGTAAGAAAAATATAAATGGCACGCACATACTATTATCTCCAAAGTTAGACCTTGCCAAATAAAAATAATTACACTAATATTGAAAGGGTTGTTCTCTAATAAGACTATTAACTATTTGTGACATAACGGGTGAATATGAAGGAGATTCTAATGTACTTGTTTCTTCATAAACAGGTCTGAAAGTTCTATATAAAATGTTATTTAAGTCTTTAACATCAAAATCATATATTCATTTTTATGTATAGTTTTGTACTGAATTCAAGTATATTTTAATAAAATTTTAGTTTATAAAAAATACTGAATTTTAAAAATAATAAATAAATTTAAATATTTTAATTAGTACCTAATAAAACTTAATTATTATGCAAAACTTTAAGATCCGAACACAAAGTACTTTATAACTCTTGCAACGTAGGCTCTAATACTAGATACTAGAGCACACGGATTGACTCATTTGAAAGAAAAAATTAACCTGTTTAGAATATATTATGTAAATGGTGTTCATATAGGAATAACATTCTTTGACACCGGATGTGATGTAAGTTTGATTACTTACACAAAATATTATCCGTTAAAATTGTTGGGTATCTCAGACCCTCAAATATCAAATTGAATCAAATTCCGGAAACGGAAATTAAAAGATCAAAGGGAGAGAGAGACAATCAGAATTGCTCAAATATGCCTTTTAAGACTGTCACTTGAGACTCTCTCGCTCAAATATGTCACTCAAGTCTGTCACTTGAGACTCTCAATTTTTATGTATTTTCTGTGTATCCCTACTCATCTATTTATAATATGAATTGGGTTAGGCCTATGTCATCAGGATATTATTTGATTGGCATCAATATATTATTTGATTGGCTAATCAAATAAAATAAAATATATCTTATCAAATAAAAAACAGAAGATATCTATCAGATAAAAACCAGAACATATTTATCAGATAAGATATCTATCAGATAAAAATGGAAATTATCCAACAAAAATAAATCAATCCAACGACTGAATAAATATCACTATTTTTTTTAAAAAAAAAACAAAAACAGTGAATCCCGTGGCTCTTTTCTTTCGTATCATATTCAGCTTTATCCTTTTCTTATTCATTGAGATGTAAATCCTATTCAATCGTTCAATGGACAATTGAAGCCAGTGAAGATTTTTGTCCATGCAAGTTTTAAAAAAGATTGGGAAAAGTCAACCAAAATTTCTGATGGACAATTGAAGTCAGTGAATTTTAAAATTTTAAAATTTGGATGTATCATTTTAAAATTTCAAAAAGAGAATTTGAAATTCATACAAATTGAAATGTATTAATTAAAATTTTTGAATTTTTAAAATTTTTTATTTAGATAAAACAATTTAAAAATAGTTTGAAAAGCTTAATTAAAAAAAAAATTCTCGAACTCAATGGCTTCAGCAATGCAACGACTTAAAAGACTCAAGGAGATTCTTCGTGTTGAGGTAATTCGCAGCAAAACTTTAGCTTCTTCTTTCTCTCCCTTGGTTGTTGCGGTTGCGGCATTCTTCGATTCTTCTCCCTTTGTAATCGAAAGCTTCTTCAATTCTTCTTCTGTTGCCACGATCGGAACGTTTTTTGATTCTTTGTCGGTTATTTTCTGCATTTCCGTCTTGGATTCTTCTGCCTCCACGGGCTTCATTGTTACCGTCTTTGATGATTGTGCTTCTGCCATTGCTTTGTTGTTGCAGAGAGAGCGTTTGAGGGAGCAGAGGATTGAGTCAGGAGAGAGAGGGTGTGGGTTGAGAGTTGAGAGGAGTGAGCCAGAGAGAAGTAGGAGATTGGGTCTGGAATTTAAAATTCTTGCATATTTTTTAAGAATTTAAAATTTTAAGTTGTAGTTTAAAATAAATTTTAATTTAAAATACTAAAATTTTAAATTTTTTTTAAATAAATATTTAAACAAATTATTTAAGAAAAATAATTTTAAATCTTTTAAAAAAATTACTTTTTTCATTTTAATTTCCTCGTCCACGTATATTTTTTCCTCCCGGAAGGTTTTGAAACCGATTGGCTTGAAAAATGTGACTCAACCAATTGAAATACGTGACAGAAAAACACGATTGGCTTAAACATTATTGCCTTCAACAAAAACAAAATAATTTAGTATTTGAATCAACGATTACATGAAGCTGGAAGAACAATTCGTCAAAATAGTAATTCTTGCTGATATAATCATTGAACCCGTTGCAAGGTTACCTAAATCGAATTAATCCAATCTTGCTCACGTAATTCTTCAAAAACAGTGCTGCTCCCAGATGAGATGAGAGTCGCAGAACTTAAACCAAATTCGGGATTTTATATCACGTGAGTATTATTTTGTTGCTTTTTTAATTTATAGCTGAAAAATTTGAGACCATTAGATTATCTTAATTCAGTGGCTATATATCATCGATAATCCTCTAAACATATTCAATTTACAATTAAGATTCTTTTTTATAAAATTAATATAATAGAAAAAATTGTACTGCACATAGAATTTATTTTGATATTTGTTTTTATTTATTTATTGACAAAAAGCATGCATAAACAAATTAGATATAATAAACCCAAACTTGTTGCACTGTGCACACAAGTTTAGACTAAGTTCATAATCTTAAATTTAATAAAAGAATATTTTAAGTAAATTTATTTGTTTAAATAAGTAAATAAATTCATCTTAAAGTTTAGTAATTTAATTTATAATACACTTTATAAATCAAAATAGTACAGTAGTAAATTGCTGGCTCAGATCATGAAACCAGTAGTAAGGGCCATAAAATGAAAAATCAGTGGCGAAACTGTCGGCGTATTCAGGGGTACTGTATAATGTTTGCAGCCTAAAAAATAAAAATAAACCGATGGGCTTTTTATTAACGAAGCCTTCTATGATGGGCTGATTGAAATATTTGGGCCCTAACATCTGTAGATATTGCACTAATAATTACATTCTACCCTTGTGATGCATACAAATTATTTTGTAATATAAACCTTTTCTATAAATATTTTTAAAGTTATTTAATTTTGTTTATAGTAATCATAATTAAATAATGAAATCTTCTTTATATATAAAATATGAGGAATTAAAATGTATACATTAAAAGTAAAAGTATTATATTGTTATTTTATAGTAAGAAGAATATTTTTTTGTAAAAAATAATTATTTTTAAATTATAATTTATATTTAAAAAATATTGCATAAAATAAATAATTTAAGAATTGTTAAATAAAAAAGAGAAAAAAAAACCTCAGCTGCATTGTTACACACGATTTCCTTTACCAAAAAATTAGAACAAGATAAAGTATGGAAATACATTGGCATTATTTTATTATTTTTTTATTTCACCAAGACAAATTTCAAGGTTCAAAAAATACTTATAAAGATATTTACAAAATATCACCAATAAAATTCTCAAATAACTACAGAAATTGAATCCACATCCTTTTAAGATATGAATTTATTTCTTATTAACTGAATCAATCATTATTGTTTATACAACAGTTGATTCACCCGTCAATTATTTCGATCCTTAATTTTAAGGTTTATAAAAAATTATGGCCCTTAATGTTGGAGATCAAGTTGAGTAATTATTGTCATAAATTATATTTTTCATCTTTAAATTTTTTGGTATTGATAGTTTTAATCCGTGAGGACAGGTAGGATATTTTGGTTGCAGCCGTAACGAAAAAAAGCCAAACAGAGGAAGGCATTGCACCTAATTAAAGTGCTGTTTCGCTTTGTGTATACAGAGAGTGCTGTAGGAAGGGTCACATAGTACAGTGACTGGACACTGAGTGGAGAAAAGGAAGCAAAGCAAAATGGTTCCCAAAAGATACTGAACCAAGCTAAGCATTATTATTTTCCGACACATCTAGTGAAAGAAATTTATCTTTTGCCTCTCAATTTCCTACCCACTGATTATTTCACTTGTAAAATTAATTGTTTATGCTCACACCATTCTTATACAGCTCACTTCCTCAATCAGGCCCATGCAACTATTGCTAAGTCAATCTATATGATTAATATTGTCTCCCTCCTATTTCTCTTGATTTTCTTGTCTATAATATAAGGCGTAAATATTCTTCTGTACTTTAGTTAATGGAATTGTAAAGAAATAATTCATATTTTATGTTTCTTTTCTTTCATTTTCCTTGAATATATTACATATCAAAAAATAAATTGAAAATAATCAGAATCACTTTAATCCTGATAAGTATAAGATTTGATAATCAAATGAGGAGTGAGTTAATAGTATTTTAGTAGAAGAGAAGCGAGATGCAGTACAAGTACAGTAGGCTTTGTGAGAGTACAAAAGTACAAAAAGAGGGATGTGGTCTGTATGAAAAATAAATTATGAAATTCCCGAAGGCTTTGTTTTCTGCATTCCATAGTGAGTTTTTGGACAAAGCCCATACTGTTGTGTTGAGGGTCCCCCTGGCCCTGCCTCATTTCGTTGGATAGACGCGCATGTCCCTTGCAGGGGCTCTAAATTACTGGTCATTTTCCCACCCAGTTACTTTAATTTAATTAGGGTTTCAGTCACAGTTTAAGATAGAAATGCGTATATATGATTCTATAGTAGAAGTCATTGCCAAATGCAAATTAAAGGAGGGGAGTGAGTTGGCCTGGTTTGGTTATATATATGTATATATGTAGCTTGGTTAGTTTGCATTTCATTTGGAAAGAGAAAGAATGGAAGGAGGATCCGGTGGTGGCGCGAGAGAGAAGTGGAACAGTGTAAGTGTATAGAGAGAGTGCTTGAGAAACATGCAACCACCCTCGGAAGCTACGGCACGGACGGGTGCGGCCAGTTCACGGTGGAAGGCGCGGGGGGACTACAATGCGCGGCGTGCGAGTGCCACCGCAACTTCCACCGGAAACTGAAGTACCCGGCGGCGGGGCATGAGGAGTATGGGGGCAAGAAGCGGTTCAGGTCCAAGTTCACGGCAGATCAGAAGAAGATGCTGGGGTTTGCGGAGAAGCTTGGTTGGAAGCTTCAGAGGAAGGATCTGGATGATGAGATAGAGAGGTTTTGCCGGGTTGTTGGGGTTAGTAGGCAAGTCTTCAAAGTTTGGATGCATAACCATAAGAACTCTTCCTCCTCCTCCTCCTCCTCCTCCTCTACCGCCGCCAATGCCTCCTCCCTCACCACCCAGTAATTTATTTTTCACCTCAATTTCACTCTCTTGTACTAATTGTTTATTTCTCATTAATTATCATCAACCATTTCCTTTCATCTTTTCACGCTAAATAACTACCTTCAAATTCTTGATGATAAAAACTACTGTACTAATTTAATTAAATTTTCTAAGAACAGAATCAAATCACTTCTGAGGATTATGTATGCACAAATTATAAAATTGAATACTGTAAGAAGAGAATGAAATCACTTGTGACTAATTTATAATTTAATCTGATTCGGGTTCAATATTTCAATTCTTAATTTCCTCTAAACCACTTCACACTCACATCGATTTCGATTTTTTTTATTTCTCTAGTAAACAAATAAAACACTTGTTACTTTTGTTAGAAAGAAGGATTTAAATTCTTAACTACGAACAAATCTTATTTCATTAATAAATATTTTCACAAACACTAATTAATTAGCTTATTTTTTAACAATATTGACAACAATTTTGTTCTTGATTACAAAATTTTCACACATTTTAAATATTTATTAAATTATCAATTTTACTTTCTAATAATCCTAAATATAATACCTTTTTAATGCTAAAATACAACTTTGACCTCCCTACTTTTTTTCAATTCATAATTTTTGTACCTAATATTAAAAAAATAGAAACATTCAATCCTCAATTTTAAAAATCTGGACACTTAGTCCTCCAAAAAAGCAATGCCAGTGTCATGTATAAATTGTAACCATCAAAATGAAATTAAATTCATGCTTAATTACTTGTTCAAGTAATCAACATCATTATATCTGTGAAACAGAAGTCTGACTTAATTAGGTGGAAGTAATATATCACATAGGCTTAACTATTTGACGGAAATTATGAAAAAACATCACTAACAAAAAAGAAGCTTATTAACCCCCACTAAAAAAAAGTTAAAATCACTATCAATGGTTAAGTATCCAAATTAGAAGCTCACATCAATAATGTTTAACTACTGAAGATAGAAGCAAATGATATTCAAATAGACTTAACCAAGTCTTGAAGAATAGTCATAATAATAGGCTTCAGCAATATGATCCTAAACAAGGTGTCATCAATGATAAGTGAGAATGCATACATGCATAATCATCTACTTGACTGAACCAACAATGGATAAAAATCCACCAAAATTAACCAAGATATATAGGTTTTGACGAAAAGCAATTAATAAAAAATAACCTTTTTTTATACCTTAAATGTTATATCTAGTATGATTTTTTATTAGTTTACAATGTAACAACCTTTTTTAGATAGAAACTAAACTCAAACCGAAAAAAGAGTTTTTGTGTTTGGCACAATCAATATTTTTGTCTCCACTGTTCTTTCCAAAAACAACCAACCAAACATTGTTTTGTATTTTGTTTTATATTTCAAAAGGTTAACTTTTCTATTTTAATTTAATTTAGTGCTTATCATAAAAATACTAAATATTTTATTTAACTTAGTCTATTTTGACCTAGTCTAATATATAGTTTTAGAAAAACTCTATTTTTTCAGTATAAATATCTATGCTTAAAATGGTTTTTGAGAACTCTCTCCCACATTATTTCTCTTTGCCTTTTGTCTCTAGGAGTTCTTCAGTTAATTATTCTCACTAAAGAGAATATAATGCTAATTTTGTTGCCCCAACTATTCCATAAATTATCTTATATATATTGTATCCTAGGAGATTTGCACATCATGCGGATAATTTCGGATAATTTCCTAAGAATAATGACAATGTCATATCTGATATTAATTTTGTTTGTAATCAAATAATTTCTTAAATTGGAGATGAATCGTGGTTCATGACTGATCAATTCAAGATAGGTCATAGTTCATGTTTAATTGTGATTATGGATAGTAAGGACAAGAAACACAACCTAAAGAGTCCTATAAATTAGCATTCTTTGAATTGGGAAGAGTACCATTTCTTTCCTCAAATTAAATATATTTAATAAAAAAAAGGTGACCAAACATTTAAGGTTGTTGTACCAATCTAGGTAAATAGAGGTCAAGGGATTTTACTTGCCGAAAATTAAAATCGACTCTTTGACTTGATAAAAATATTGCAAACAATTACCACAAGTATGTTTTAAAAACTATTTATTAACTAACATGAGGTGATTTACCTCATGTGATAAATCTTTTCATTTTATGTTGCCATGTTTGTTATACACGTGTGTAATATTGTGGTATTTACATGTGAGTAATGCATTAGTCTACAAGTAACAAAGGCTGACACAAGTAATTGCAGTTTATGTTCTTTAATTAAGTAGTCCATGATTTGATTAGTTATGTGATTAAAATAAAAGGGAAACTTTTTCTATCCTATTTTATTTAGAGACTAGCTTCTTTTGAAAGGAATAGGAGAGAAAATTAATTAAGTTACTTAAGATTAAATTGTCATAAATTTGGTTGCTTATATCGAACATGCTCTTTGTAAAATAAAATAAAATTTGGGTTGAACCCTAATTTAATTTGGTTATGCGTTAAAACATTTTTCTTCAACATATTACAATTAATTTTTGAAAAGATTGTTATCAACCATGTTCCTATTTCCACACTTGCCCCTTGTGAAACCAGATGACTTAATTTGAAGGCATCTCAATTAATCATTAATATATAGATCTCTGAGCCTCTCCTACTCTTCTTATTTTAAAGAGTTTGTCTAATTTATTATAAATAAAAATAAAAATGAGGTTAAACAATCTCATATTAAATAATCAATTAAATTTAGATAATTATCTTATTCTAAATTTTTATCACTAATGCTATGATTGTCACATTTAATACACCATCTTTAATATTTTGCATATTATTTATGTGTAAAATTAAAATTTTATATTTGTTAATAAAAATTAATAATTAAAATTATAATAAAATTATAAAATATTAAAATCTTGATAACTAATTTTTAATTCACTTTAGGTAAATAGTTATTATAAAAAAACCTTAGGAAAATAATTTTCATTTATTTTAAAACTTCTATGTATAATACCTTAAATATTTTTTCAGCATTATCATTATAATTTTAATTAAAAATATAGATAAAGAGTATGACTTTTAATTAAAATTTATAGATAAAAATTATAAAAAAAAAATTACAGCTATATATACTTATTCTAAGGTGAATATGCATGCACGAATTCATTCGATCGATCACAACCCTTTAACATCTCCAATGGCCACGTTTAGATGAAAATGACGGATCTATCACGCTGATTACTTTTGCTAGCTTAAACTTGGAAACGACAACTTCATTGCATTGCGAATTCCGTGAATCAATCATATAATAAGTGTGAGGCTACAATTCTTGGATCATTTTTGTAATTTATTTATTTTATACAAGGCTATCGATAATTAACATTAATTTTTGTATCAACCCAAGGCATTATATATGTAGCTAGAATCTATGTGACCAAATTGGCAATTCAATCTATTTTTTGTGTTCATGATTCAATTATTTGTTATATTGAAGAAGACCAATATTTTGCATCTCACTCCGACGTACTCATCCATATCCACTTCTTGAATTATTATGGATGCTCATCACACGTCCTAGCTTCATGATTTAGAAACACAACCCGCTGTCAGTTGGGAAAGAAAGGTGGAAACTGGAAATTATTTTGAGAAACAACACATATTAATCAAATTTAATCAAAATCCTAATCTAAAACCAAATTTAATCAACATCCTAATCTAAAACCAAAGAGAAATTTTAGTGAAAGTAAGAAAAAAAAAATATAAACCTCCAGATATTAGAGGAGGTAAACAGATTCCGACTGCTAAATTTCACTTCTTCACTCCATTTTTTCCAATCAAGCATTAAAAAATGTTATTTTATTAAAAATTATTTCTTAAGAAAATATAAAATGAATACAATAAAATATTATTTTAAATAAGTATAATATAGAAATTAAAAACAATATAGCTCTTTCCGTTCCATTATTTTCCCAAACAGTGAAATTAAATGTTTTTTTTTCCATTTCATTAGGAAATATCCAAACAATAGTCACATTTTTATTTCATTTCATTCCTATATATTATGCTCTATTATATTCTAATTCATTTTGTTACATCATTTACTACCAATTAAAACTTAGCCCAAGGCACTCAACGATTTCCATAATGGAAGGAAATCAATCCTACTTCTCTCTCTCACTTGTATTCTACCAACTAAAATTTGTGACGTCAAGTAAAAAATACACGTGACTTTCTCTTTTTGTCAATGCCACATCCCAATTCTGTCTGCTACTGCTCTTCTCCTCCTCCTCTATTTCCTTCACCATCTCCAACCCCAAACCGACCACTCTCTTTTTTCCTACTCCAACGTCAAACACACAAACGTCTCATATGGAAAAAGAGTGAAATTTGAGTTCAAGGTTCCTGAAATCATCAACCCATTGACACAGAATCTGTCCTTGATGTTACATAAGGTCATGGGCACATTTTTCTGGCCGATGATGTGAAAGAGAATGTTGTGTAAAACCTTGCAAACCTTTAATCAAATTAACTACTAGTATTAAGTTTTTGTCCATTATCAAATAATTATATATAATATATATATATATATGATCAATATTATCAAATTAATCTGAAATTGGATTCGTATATTCCTTGAATAATTGGATTTCTAATCCACTGTAATGCATAACCTTGGGGTGGTTAATCTGAAATTAGCTGAGAGAACAAAGTTAGGAGTGTTGCCTGTTGATAGTGGCATGCGGCCTGGGTCTGGTTGCTTCGAAATTGTGATGTGTTGGGCGGATGGTAGATTATCATGTGGGACTAGGGATGTTAATTTCATCCCTGGGTCAGTATTGAGATCTTATTGCTGAGTGTGGCATTTGATCGAACATCTGGTAGGAGTGTGGCAATTGATCGAACATCTGGTAGGAGTGTGGGTGTGGCTTTGGTTCATGTGCTATTTGAAAATTTACTGTATAACAGACCGCAGAGGACAATTGTTTCCACAACTATGAGATTAGTGTATCTTATTTTCCTTAATGGGTGTTATTTTACAATTTTATTTGGGGAGGGTGTCATTTCTCCATTGTAAGGTGTCTCTTTGATTCAGCAGAGGTGCTGTTCTCGGGTACATGTTTTATTCTGATGTAAGGGTTGGCCGGTTGGGTGTTGGAGAAGGTGGAGGGGAGCCACGAAATAAAATTGTATAAATTTCAGTCTTTCCAAAAGAGACCAAAACGGACATAATAAAAAATTATAAAAAAAGTCTCATAAGAAATAACATGTTTAAAACTTCGATATTAACCGAGCCAAATGATATAAAAAACTTTGTTATTATAATTTAAACAGTGCAAGCACTGGCCACTTGTTGGTTGGCACAAATGCTACATCACAAAAATGACCGACAAAGAAAATGGTACATACTTTCTATGGACAAACTTGACAAAGGAAAAAAAAAAAATACTAATTGAAGGTAAATACTTACTGCGCTCCATGGATAGCTACTGGATCGGAGAAAAGATCCTAACCATAAAAGAAGCTGATATATGGTCTTAAGATTTCAAGATAAAAGAATGTCTGGATTTATGTAGCTTCAGCTTCAAATTTCTATCCTCTACAAAGAGGCAGAAATTATCCACCCAAGACATGGTGCTTCTTCAATTTTCATGATATATTTTCATTGACACCACTACTTATTATATTCATACTCTATTGTTCAGCCATTGAATTATGTCCTGTGTGATAGCATCTCGTTCGGGTTCAAAGAGCAGGTCATGTAAGAATCCATCGTATAGTCTGATAGTTTTGTCAGATGAGGAGGCTTCTACATATAATTTTTGTGAAGCAACGGGATCAGTTATGGAATCAGCAGTGCCATGGAGAACAAAAAATGGAACTCTAAATTTTCTCAGATTTTGCTGCAAGTAGCTTGTAATTCTGAGAATCTCATAACCAGTACGTACTCTAAGAGGTCCAGTACATACTAATGGATCAGAATATTTAGCAATTAGCGCCTCTGGGTCTCTAGACACTGGCGACCCCTTCTTATATGCAGAACTACATTGATACGTTGGCAGTAAAATTGAAGCTATAGGAGCAAGTGCCTGCAAACAATGACCATGTAGATGAATATGCCAACTCAATCAACTCTGCCATGTTTTATGCATTAATTAAGGTATAAAATGAACATGTCAACAACATTCAGATAGATAAACAGGACACAATCATTACAGTATGCTCACCACCAAAATTGGATGAGAAGGGGAAACACCAACTGCTGGTGATGTCAATACAGCACCAGCTACGCGAGATTCAACCTTTGGGTCAAGCAGAGCCTAAAATGAAGATAGAAATCAAAAGCTAAATCATTAATACTTCTTCAGGTTTTCTGTTTACCAATAATTGCAAAAAAATCATTTTATATATAAAAATCCATTACCTTAAGAGTAATGGCTGCTCCTGTTGAGTGTCCAAAGCAGAAACATGGAAGCCCAGGATTTTCATTAAGAACCTTCTCCAGAAATATTTTCTGTTTATCAAAATGGGAAAATTCTTTATCAGAACAAAGTCATTTTCAATCAGATAACCAGTTCTTAAAATATTAGTCCTACCCGCTGTGTTCCTCATTAACTGCTAACCTACCACTATACACGCTTGAAAGATGAATCACAACAGCGTTTATTTATACGTTGTTGAAACTTTTGTAGATCATAGTTTGGAAACATACCGTATCAGAAACAACATCATCAAGAGAATGGACATAACCATGCAACCCATCACTTCCACCGTGGCCTAGGTGTAAAAAGAACAGATAAAAATCAGAGTTGAGAAAATAACTGAGGAGATGAAAAGATTTTAAAACAGCACAAGTCCCATGACACATAAGAATGAGACTCGTATGAATTTACAGAAATGTTAAATTATTAATTTGAAATGCAATGTCTTGTATATGAATATTAAAGATACAAGTCAAGCACTAAGCTTACTTATAATTGGGAGTTTGACATATTACATTTTATTGCATATATGGAATCCAAATAGCTGATTCCTGCAACATCCAAATATAGATGAATGTTGAAGTGCAATTAATGATCTCAAATGTATATGAAAGAAAGATCACCGTCTTGTATTGAGTGTCTGATGGAAGTAGTGACACAAAAATTACACTAGATAAATTTCATATTAAAAAAATATAAATAAATGCAGAGATAGATCCCCTAAAGAAACACTAATATTAATAAATATATATTGCGTACTAAAAAGTATGAATGATGCAAGATGGCAAATTTGAAAAAGGGAAGAAGAGGAATAGGAAAATAGAAAACTGATTGGTTTATAATGGCAGTAAAGGTTAATAATGAGAAGGTGATAAAGTTGAATGGTAATGGAGTCTTACCAAGCCAATCCATCCCGTAAACCTTGAAACCATTAGCATTGAGGTGCTTTGCGAAATGAGTATATCTGCCACTGTGGGAGAATATAGATGAATAAAAAGTGAAAGAGACGGGAATAAGGGGAAATAGAAAGGACGTACGTACCTGTGTTCATTAAGTCCATGCATAAGAATAACAAGTGCCCTGATGGTATTGTTAGGAGAGCGAGGAATCCAAGACTGGGTAAAAATGGTGTCACCCCTTGAGGTTGAAAAGAGACGGTACTCCCGGAATGTGGTTCCATCTGAATCTGCATCCTCCAAAACCCTCCGAATGGCCAACGACCTCCTCGTCGTCCACGTGGCGGTACTCTTCCAGGAGGCGAAGTGCATGGTGGTGGTGGTGGTGGTGGTCCCTTTGCTGAAGGGGAAGAGATTGAGAAGGAGCAAAAGGAGGGCCTTGAAGAAACCAAGGAGGGCACTCAAGGCTCGGAGGGAAAACAAGGCGCGGATTCTGCCGCTGGCCCCGGACGTCAAAATCAACGTCGTCAAAGCCTCCTCCTTTCCCGTCAAAACCATACCCTCACTTCCCATTCCCATTGCCATTCCCTATAACACCATGCAATTCCCAAAAATAGTCCAATGCCAATGCCAAATATAGATGAGATCAAACACAACCTTTCAGAATCTTCTGTTCGATGATATATAAAAGAAAGCAAAACAATAAGACAATTTGGATTTGAGAAAGCAAAGCAAATTCCAGAACTCTTGCTTCCTGCTCACCCTAACATTAACATGTGGGCATTTCTATGACCACAAGACAGCTGCGCCTCTATTCATGCTACACGTGGCTCCTATGCGGCGAAAAATATGACTTCACGCCTTGAACAAACTGTTGCCTTTCCTGTCCTTATCCCAACTTCTCTTCTCTTCTAGTACTATCCACCATTTTTTTAATTGACCGGCCAATCAAGTAACCACCCTATATATGGATATGGTGACCATGGTACTGTGAAGACTGAAGAGGCCAAGTGAGAGAGATGACATTCGTCCACTTTTCCACGGATATGAATATGATGATATAGGTTTTTGCTTCTTGCTCTTGCAATCCCAAAAATTCAACACTTTTTTCTCACCGGGCTGAACCAGCCAATTTTTTCTCGTCTACCCTAGCTCGTAGCCTCGTAGCGGACCTCTTAAATTGATTTAAATATTTTTTAATGTTTGAATATATTATTTATTTTTAATTATTTCTTATCATTAACTTTTATTTAGTAACCAAATATTTTTAATTGGAATCCAAAAATAATACATTAATTAATTAAAATAAATAGTATTCTAAATCCATCAATATCAAAGAAAATAAATATTTATGTAGTGTATAGCTTCTCACAATAAATTAATGATATTATTGTTGAATTTTGTTACGTCAATATATCTCTTCTCCAAGTTTACATTAGCTACATCACCACCAATATATGTCACCACCAATATATGTCAATAGATCTCTTCTGCAAGTTAATGGTTTCTAATTGTATTATTTGATTATTATGAATTAATTGTGATTAATAAAGTTAATAGGTTAATTATAAATTAATTGAAAATCATTAATTATTTTAAAAAAATAACTCTAACAACCTCAGCTCTTTGTGAATAAAGTATATAATATTAAAAAAAGATTTTAAATTTGTGCATAAAAACGTTAACAGGACTACAGGAACAACTGAATTAATATCGATTAACGTAATCTAACGGGTATTATGAAGTGAAGCGATCTAAAAAAACAAAAACTGGGATGGATGGATACCCTTTGTGTTGTTTATTTTGATTTGGAGTGGTTCCGTCAGGAGTTTGGATGGGCACCTTGAATGTACCCCCTCTTCCTCCTTCCCCGTACAACTTTGATTCATTGAGATGCTACCCAGCGTGCCTACATCCAAAAAGAATACAAAGCAATGTATTCCGGGGACCTTCTCAAACGCTTATCTTCAGAGCTTTCAGGCAAGTTGGAGACTGCACTACTGCTTTGGATGCACGACCCTGCCGGACGTGATGCAATCATCCTTACCAAAAATCTTGAAGCTGCCACTCAACTTTTATGTTCTCGTACTCTTCCCAGCTTCAGTATTTAATACATATTTATCATTCTAATTTGGTGTTTATCTTGAGCATGACATTGAAACAAACACCTCCGGGGATCATAAAAAGGTCATTCTTCTCCGTCTTCTACTCTCTTTGTATCCTATAAACCGTACCTGTTAAAGACCAGCCGCTTTCGTTTTTTTATTTCTTCAATTTTGCAGGATGCTAAAAAGATTATAACTGTTAAAAAAAACAAAAAAATATTATGTAACACATTGCATCCGGAGGTTCTACGCTATGCACAGGTAAAGAGAGATATAAGATATTATATGTAGTTTTACTCTTAGTTGCCACTATTTCTAAATTCGAACTCATGTTCTTAAAAAAGATTATAAATATTATCAAAGTTATATATTGAGATATTTTTAAAATCTTTGGTGGATATTTCCAATAAAGCCAGTGCTTGTGGTCTCTGTATTCTGCTTCGAAATTTATCGATGAATCACTTCTACCAAATCATTTGAGGCAAGGGTCTCTAGTTACTCGGCCAACAAGACTGACTGCCTGTTGGTAGTTGCAAGATTTCAATCTCAAATCAACTATGGATTGGATGTGGACTGATTTTCTGCTCTATCCATTTATTCGAATTTGCAAGTGTGTTTCACTGCATATGTCTCTTGAGGGAAACCTTGTTCAGTTGTTTGTTTTAGATCATCTGAGTTCCTTCCAAGATATTCCAACAATAAGTGTTACTAAAATATTTATGTAAAATCCTTGATTTAGATTTTGCTTACATATGTAACCACCCCACGTCATGAAGGCCCTGAGGTAAATAGAGAGATGGCTGAGAAGGATGCAAAGGTTCTCTGTAAAGCAGGGGAGAAGAGACTGGGAACCGATGAGAAGACTTTTGTGCATATATTCAGTGAACGGAGTGCGGCTCATTTGGCTGCTATAACTTCTTATTACCATAGCATGTATGGACACTCGTTGAAAAAGGCATCTTTACCACTTTTATTTCCTTCCAAGGTCCTTTTCTGCTGCTTATCCTAGCTGAATTTATATCCAGGCAGTAGAGAAGGAAACATCAGGAAATTTTGCTCTTGCACTTCTGACAATAGTTCAATGTGCCGAGAATCCTGCAAAGTATTTTGCCAAGGTATTTTTCCCTTGGCTTGAATTTTGTGTAATTTCTTCTCGTAATACCATTATACTTGGATGGAGATGTTTGCATTCAATGATAACTCCTCATCTTGTAAGAAACAAGGATGATGGGTGTCGGGTGAGAATCAAGTGATAAGTGCCGCAAGATAGGATGATCATGTTAGACTTATTGGTCAAATAATTTGTTCATCGAACGATCTGTTAGCAACATTAGCACATACATGTAGGATTTAGCAGGGTCAGCACTCAGGAGCC
The DNA here is from genome assembly GCA_007407185.1 of Glycine tomentella. Taxonomy (NCBI): domain Eukaryota; kingdom Viridiplantae; phylum Streptophyta; class Magnoliopsida; order Fabales; family Fabaceae; genus Glycine; species Glycine tomentella. Next base: position 4,186,534 of record PYAF01003877.1, read on the forward strand.
TCTCAAGGTTAAAAATCACTGCAGAGAGTGCAGTGTTGATGAGAAGGCTGACATTGATTGAATTAGGCAGCTGGGATCCCTTATAGTGATTTTCATACTGCAGAGGATCCTAATCCCATTTATCATGACTTATTAATGTAAATATGCATCAACAAATTCTTCTTTCTGTAATATCTTGTGCCAATTTTGTGGTAGTTGGTCCTGTAAAGTGAACCTTTTTAAAATTTCTTACTGTCAAGACATGGAGATATATTTCATTTCACCTTTGGCACCGTGTAGGTCTTACGCAAGGCAATGAAAGGTTTGGGGACTGATGACACAAAACTTATTAAGGGTGATAGTAACAAGGGCTAAGATTGATTTACAGTATATCAAAGCTGAATATTTAAAGAAATACAAAAACCAACAACTTATATGCTTATTCGTTCTAATAAGTGTAACCATTATCTCCTAGCATATCTCGAATTATTTTCAAGGGCTTATCTATAAACTTTTATTTATTTACAAATAACCGTCTATTTATATTGTAGACATTATCTTCTATTTGAATTATATAACTGCATGTTATTATCTGTTATATTATCAAGATTATTCAAATAAATGTAACCACTATCTCCTAGCAATCTTGGATTATCTTCAAGGGATTATCTATATTATTATTTATCCACAAGTAATAGTCTATCCATGAGGTATACATTATCTCCTATTTGAATTAATAACTGCATGTTATATTATCAACATATTAATTATCAAATAAAGACACAAGGCACATACTATAAAAACATATTCTCTCTAAACTTTTAATCATCTCATTCACATTGCAAATTCACTAAAGGTGAACATCGAGACCACCTTGAACATTCTCATATACTTATTTATTCTTTCATAATTGGTGTATTTACTTGAGCATGAATTCTTTTCCTTTATTTTGTAGGTTCTCCTCCATAACAAGGTTGACTCATTATTCGACGTGCAGAATCTGAAACCTATTTGGATCATATCCACCTTGGTGCGTGATATTTTCATATTTTGATAAAAACAACAAACATTTAATATTCTATTAATATTTTAGGATAACAAACTTTAAAACTTAATACTTCAATTTTTTTGCTTGAGGTGATTCATTTTCCTTTCCCCTCACAATATTACAATAGCCATGTCTTCTACAACAAAGTTTATCTTGAGTGTTTGATAAGAGAATTATAAAGAAGTGTTTTTTATCAATGTTAAAAAAATATATTTAAGTCTTCTTACTTCTCTTATATAGAGAGAATCAAGTCAGAATTCTTAATTATTAACTTATTATGAGAAATGAGTATGTTTAATTGCAGTCAATAGATTAGAGTAATTAATTTAGATTGTGTATTTAATTATAAGTCTCATGTGTTTTACCTTTTTAAAATATCATATGGTCTTTAATTAAAAGGGAAGAAAATCAAATAAAATTTGTAACTTACACAATTTGAATCGTTATTTTTTATTTTCTTAAAGTGTTATTTTTAATTTAATAATTATATTTTCCAAGGTATTTCTCACATTAACTAAGATTTTTTTTTTGTGATGTCACGCTATCTGTATCTATATGTGTCTAAAACATATGAAGTTTTATTATAAAAAGAATGAAGTTAGTTGTTTTTTATTTAGCCTTTGCCTAGGCTGGTAAGCTCAGACTAGTCACAAAAACGAAAACCATAGTTCTTCTCCTACCCAGATTAAATGGAATAAGCTTATTCAAATCTTTTTCATGGAAAATCATAATTTTCATATCCCTGATAATATGAAAAGAAAGCCTCCAATTAAGATAGCTTTTATTATAAGAAAGAAAGAATAGTAAATTTTGTCTATTGGATTCAATGATAAAAAGTTAAAATTAAAAGATATTGTCATGATTGTCATTATTATCATTATTATTATAATTGTTATTGTCGTTACGCTACCACATAATGATGGTGGTGGTAATTATAGGGATAATGATGTCAATAATAATGACAACGATAATAATATTAATGGTGGTCATAGCTGTGACAAAAATAATAACAATGATAAAAAATGATAATAATAATAACAAAATATTGGTAAAAACATCAATGGTATTAAGTTCCACAATAATAGAAGTAACAATAATAATTATAATATTAATATCCGTGAAAATGATTGGAATCATTGTCACCTAAGTTTAAGTGGGGCATTTAATCTCACCCTTCTATTTGTAATTAAGGATTGAGATTAATATTTTTATTTTCATGTATAGAAGTCATTATAATATGATACATTCCTTATAATATATATATATATATATATATATATATATATATAGAATGAATGTCACGTGAATGTAATCATGCAATGAGAAAAAGATAATGACAGTTCGTTGGACACTAGGTCAGAATTGCTAATCATACTCGGTATTGCAAATGCAAAGGAATAATGTATTACTACTTGATCATGAATCCCAAGAGCGGAGATGGAGAAAGGTGTAAAAGACAAAAAAAAAAACGTGTTTAAATTGGATGGTTTATAGGGTAGTACCAATCAAATTCAATCATGAGCTGAGTAGGAGAGCTATAATATACTGGAAGCAGAGCATCCTATCCGAATATTCTCCTAGATATGCCTTTCTCTTTAAAATGGGTTTCGAATATTCTACCCTTTCGTGCTTATTCCACTGCCACTACTACTCAACTTGTGCCTCTCCCTCCCGCATCGCAACCTATGTTTTCCAATTAATTGCATATTCTACCAATTGTCTGCCAACAAAGCACTTGCCCATCACCGTTTATCCTATCCAGCCAGAACCATGCACTGCATTTTCTGACACATTTAACCAATCTGAATAAAATTCACATCACGCTGCATTTTTTATTTCTCACAAATTTTCAATTTTTTAGTAGCTAACTAAGTGATCAGAAGATGAGTTTAGGACATATTTTGTATCATTAAATTCCAACATTATATTACTTTTCTTTACTAATCTGATAGTAATTGTTTTTCATCAACTTCATATCATATTATATTATTCCATAACCTAGGATCCATTCATTTGAGAGTTTTAAAGTTCAAGTAGGGGCTAGATACCCCCCCAAACCTTTTTCTTATTAGCATGAGCCTGTCTCTCTATCCTGTGTAATCTGAAGCTTTTTTTTTTTTTTTAAGTGAGAAGCTTTCGCTTGTTTTGGTGTACCAGTTCCAGTTAGAGCCATGTCCATGTCCTTTCTCTTTACCTTTACCATCATCATCAGCTTTGGCTTGTGCATTCTTTATGCATCTGCAGAACTCCAGAGATTTGCACACCCTTCCAAACATGATGGTGCTCTTAGCTTCTTGGTGCTTGGTGACTGGGGAAGAAGAGGCGCTTACAACCAATCACAAGTTTCTTTCCAGGTTTGCTTTTATGTTCTTGTCATTCATGCAAATATATAATATGTGAAAACTGAAAACTTTTATTCCTGCACATTAATTCATGTTAGATTCTTTATATAATTCATTTTCATTGTAGTCTGAAAAATGAACTTGCAGATGGGAAAGGTTGGAGAGAAGCTTGATATCGACTTTGTAGTTTCCACTGGAGACAACTTCTATGACAATGGACTAACTAGTGACCATGACAACGCGTTTCAAGAGTCATTCACTAAAATTTACACAGCAAAAAGCTTGCAAAAGCAGTGGTACAGCGGTAATTTCCTAAACATGACATACAAGTTTAGTTACACATAGAGTCTAGTAGAGGAGCTTGTCATATACTATTTTTCAATCATGGTTGATGCAGTGTTAGGCAACCACGACTATAGGGGTGATGCAGAGGCCCAATTGAGCCCTGTCCTTAGAGAAATTGATAGCCGATGGCTTTGCTTAAGATCCTTTATTGTAGATTCAGGTATTTTCTTGCTCGTTTAATTTAGGTTTTCTTCTAGTTCTAGCCATTGAAACCATTCCAATAATCTCATGTATTTTTTCTTTTCTTGTCCTACAGAGCTGGTTGAGATTTTCTTTGTAGACACCACTCCTTTTGTTGACGAGTACTTCACTGAACCACAGAAACACAAGTATGATTGGCGTGGCATTGGCCCACAAAAACCTTATATTAATAACTTACTCAAGGTATGCATAGAATACATTATCTGACTTTGCAGCTGACATTTTAAATATTCAATTATCTGATTTTTTAAAATAAATATTCCTAGTTCAATCCATAATTGCTTTTGATAGCAGAATAACCATAATTTTATTGATAAAACTAACCATTTGAACAACTTGAAATATATGAAACTGGCAAATTACCTTTGTTGGGTCACGCTTAGCGGTTTGATGATTGATTAAAAATAGTTCTTTCATGCACATAAGTGAATTGAATTATTATGTCTCAGGACCTAGAATTGGCACTGAGGGAATCAACAGCAAAATGGAAGATTGTTGTTGGTCACCATGCCATTAGAAGTGTTGGGCATCATGGTGATACTCAAGAACTTATAAATCAGCTTCTCCCTATCCTTCAGGTAACTAAAAGCTGAGGATGAAGAACATCGCCTCTCTTTCCTAGTTCCTCTACTTAACTCTTCTGATTTTATTTCACTTTCAAATTTCAGGCAAATAACATTGACTTTTACATGAACGGGCATGATCATTGTCTTGAGCACATTAGTGACACGGAGAGGTAAAATTAAATGAATTCATGTTATTTTTTACAAGGAACAAAGTCAAAGTAATACATTTATCTGATAGAGGAACTTGTTTGCAGCCCCATTCAGTTCCTGACCAGCGGGGCAGGGTCAAAGGCTTGGAGAGGAGACATTAAAGGAATGAACGGAAGAGACGTAAATTTCTTCTATGATGGACAAGGCTTCATGTCTGTGAAATTGACTCAGACGGATGCCACCATTGAGTTCTATGATATTTTTGGCAACGTTTTGCACAGATTGACTTCTTCAAAACAGCTACATTCTTCCATGTAAAGTTTAGAGCATTGAGATTAAATAGATCAATCCAAATTGGTTGATGGAATTTCAAACTAATCCTTGATGTCATTCTTGAGTATGTATGAGAAATGAAAATATGAAGGATTATTCACTGTGATTCATTCACCGCAGTGATGAATTGCTATTTAACTTCTGACTTCTAATTTAAGATGCAAGAGACGTAATTGTACTTAATTTCAATCCACTTACATTAGTTTGGAAGGATTTTGTGTTTTAAAAGGCTTTGATTTCAACATCACCGAATCAGTAATTTAATATTTGAATTATTTTCAGGAATATGTGGTATATTTTAAACTTTGTTAAAATCTATAAAGATGTTCAACATTTCTGATAGTCCTGAATCTTTTGTGATAAGAATGTGATGCCACATTTAGAGGATAATGGATTTGTAAGGATGGCCAAATCAATGGAAGCATACGTTTCTGATATCCAATATCTTAACACCTGGAAGACATCACAAGGACAAAAGGGGGATATGGTCCAAACTCCAATGCCTGATGTGAATTTGCGAAGATTAAGAACAAAGCACTCTCAGGTGATGGTACAAAAGAAAATTCACAACCTTTGAATCTGTTACTGTTGGCGTGAACTTGTCAATTTCAGCAAAATAAATTGTACCTACTTTAAACCCAACACCCGGAACATGAGAGGAGACTAGTTCGGGGAATTAGTTACCAATGTTCTCACAAACTCTACATTTATCACTTCCTCACACAAGTTGGTTCAGCATTCAGCACTTGAATTTACTGGAGTAAACCTAGGCACCAGACCAATATTTGTCATGACTCTTGAGAAGTTGCAACGAAGGTTCACACACTGACATGTGGGGCCCAGTGACACCCTATTGTTTGCTTCCACGTACTTTTCTCCGCTTGTCCATTAGCATGTTTGATTGCACAACTATGCATGTCATGCGAATGTGCCATTAGTGATGCATGAGTTATCTATGTCATTTTCACAGTAACGCTTACAGCATCTCCGGTTAGAGTTGCTTATGAAATTCTTACACTTAAACCATTTTTATGTAGTTTCACTAATGAAGTAACTGATGTGGCAGTTCTTAACTCTTGCTTATATAAACAATACCAGTTTTTTAAGACAACTATAACACTCATTTTAAGTCCTTAAGGATTGCGCTATTAGAGAAAAACTTAACTTGTTCAAATTCTTAATTACCATGTGGAATTATAGGGTCCACCAAGATTGAGTGGTACAACTCTATTATTTTTGTACTATTGGATATGCTCTTATTCCAGAGTTTAGTTTTTTTCTTATATAAATATAAATTGTGCTACAAGTGAAGATTTGGAAAAGAAAAGATGGGTGGTTTGGGAATATGGATGGGTTTGGTTAGCCTGTGTTTTGTGTCTGTATCAGCTAGTTCAGGTCTGCTCCAACGCCTAGAGCACCCTGTTAAAGCTGATGGCTCATTTAGCCTTGTGGTCATTGGAGACTGGGGAAGGAAAGGAACATACAACCAATCTCAAGTTGCCACTCAGGTCTTCATCCTCTATTTAGTGGCAACTTATGTTCCAGTGTTAGTCTAGTACTAGTACCTTAACTAAGCACAAGTTTACAATAATTTTTTAATTGGGATACAGAACTTAGCATTAGCATCTTTTTGAATTGAATCCTTTTAAGCTCGTTTGAGGCATGTTTTTTTTGTTTTTGCAAGGATGCAAAAGCTTCGTTGTTTTTATGTATTTGTAAATGCAGAAGGCTTATGTTATTCATATGTGAAGCAACGTATTTATAAAACATATGCAAAACAGAACTGCTAACAGATAAATAAACCACTAACAGATCATGCCTAAAAAACAGCAACAGAATAGAATCATCCTATCAATTAACATGAATTTATTTTCCTAAACAACAGCATAAAATATGATCTTCAGCAGTTTGAGTTTGTTACACTTCCAACAGCCACATCTTCAACACTCCTCCTTGACTTTGGAACTACAAACTCCAAGGTTTTCTCTCAAATATTCAAATCTGGCTTTTGAAAGTGCCTTGGTCAGAATGTCAGCACTTTGATTCTCTATTTTGTAGTACAATAGCTTTACTTCTCCTTCCCTTTGAACTTCTCTTAGAAGAAAAAGCTTTATCTTGAAATGTTTTGTTTTTCCATGAAAAACCGGATCATTGGCAATTGAAATTGCAGCCTTGTTGTCCTCAAAATCTGCGTACTTTCTTCTTGTTCCATACGCAAATCTGTCATGATTTTCCTGATCCAGAGAACCTGATTCACTGCAGCAACAACAGCTACATACTCTGCTTCTGTAGTTGGCTCAGCTATAACATCTTGTTTTTTAGAGCACCAGGAAAAATCTCCAGAACCAAAAGAAAAACAGTAATCAGATGTGCTTCTCATGTCATCAACACACCCTGTCCAGTCGTTATTGGAGCATCCATGAAGCTTAAACTTATGAGAATGAGAAAACATCACCCCATAGTCTACATTGCCTATCCTATTAAAACGTGACAAGCTAATGAGCTGCTAACATTACTATTATGTCATAAATAAGCATTATTACTTGACAATATAGACTAAAACAAAAAAATCTTTAAAAATAGCATAAAAACATCTTATTTTATAGAGTCCAAAAGATTATTTAATATATATATATGTATATATATATATATATATATATATATTGGTTATAACTTTTTATAATAAATAATTTGTCGTCTCTATTTATGGGAAAATTTAAAGTGTCTTCATGCTAAAAAATTCACCTAAATTTATTTACCTCACAATTCTTTTGTTTTCTAAAAAAAACAAATATGTTCATACAGCAACATTCAATTAGATCAGAATCTCAAAAAAAAAAAAAATCAACTAGATTAGAAGGATTCATGGGGAAGTAAGTTGACATGAAAATGAAATAGCAAGAGGTTATTCACCAAAAAAAAAAAAAAAGAGGTGGACGCTGTTTTGGACACAAGTGATAGTCGAAACGTGCACCACAAAATTGCAGCATCAGTGGCCAATTTTGCACCTCAATTTGGGACCCATCACTTCCCCGCAGCTGCAAGACTGAAATTTGGACAAGTATCTCCTCCTCCTTTCCATTTTCTCACTTCTTAGCCTCAGAAAATAGAATGCTCAAGGGTCGGATTTCCCTTACAAAAACACGTTTCATGATGATTCACGAACTCTCTAATCCAATTCCGAACGTCTCTTTAAGGCCAAAATATCTCCAATGTACCTATTTGTACTTCTCTCTCCTAAGTATTACTATTAATTCTATATTGTTAATCTTCTTTTTACTATAATATTAATACAAAATAAATTATTAAAAACATTGATTAATAAGTGTCAAAGATTGTGAACCAGATCCTAACATGATTTATTTTATATAATTAAAGTCTAAATTATCTTTAATAGTTTGATTAATGTACATAAGTCGTAAGTATTAATTCTTGTTAGTCTCTTACCTTGAATGTTACTAAATATGTTTTTTTAACATAATTTATATATAAATAGTTTTGCTGTAAGTCAATAGTAAAGAATTAATAAATTAATTTTTTATCAAAAATTGCAAGAGATACATATTATTAAGATCAACATTAAAATATTTATTTTATAAATGCATAAGAATATAATTATAAAAATGATGAAATATAGTATGGAGGGCTAAATGGTGAGTGGGCCCGTAAACCACCGGAGACGCCCTATAAATAGTTGACAGAAGGGCAAATCGATTTCTCCAATTAGCGCCCACCGGAATTGAATAGAAATAGAATCACAGATTTTCTCTTTCTCTGTATCTAGGTCTCTAGACTCTAGGGTTTCATTCTTTTCTTCTGTAGATACATCTGTCTAGCTTCGGAACTGCAGATGGACGTCGCAGTCACTGCGGTCCGGTCACCGCTGATCGTGCTCCGAAGACCGGTCAACGTGTCCGCCTCAGCTCGGTTCGGTTCCACTGTTGAGTTTTCCAGAAAGGTAAGTAAGGTTACCGTGATTGATTGATTACTAAACATAAGAGGAGCGAACGCGTGAAGAAGAGACTAATGCTTGTGATTGTTTATGTGTAGCAGCTATGGTTCAGTTCAGTATGTATCCCCAAACACAAGCACACGCAAGGTCGTAGAAGAGGGTTTGTAGTTAGAGCTTCTGCATCTTCATCTCCGGAGTCGGATGATACCAAGATTGCTCCTCTTCAGTTTGAGTCCTCAATTGGGCAGTTCCTTTCTCAGATTTTGAAAGATCATCCGCATCTTGTGCCTGCTGCCGTCGACCAGCAGCTCCAGCAACTCCAAACTGACCGCGATGCTCATCAACAAAACGAACAGCCTTCTGCTTCAACCACTGATTTAGTTTTGTACAGGTACTCTACCTTTCTTTCTTTCTTTCTCATTTTCTCTCACGTTTTTGCTCATGAATCTGCTTATTTACCATCCATAACCCATTAGGTTGCTACAAATCATTCTTATGTACTCTATGCTTTAGATTTTAGTATTAAGTATCACAAAGTTTGTCTGATGCCACGTATTCAATGTTTGTGCAATTTTTATGGTTTAACTGGATCATAAGGGTGGTATTGAAATTGAAATTGAAATTAAAGTCACTTCAATTTTCTATATTGTAGAGTATAAAATATTAGTATGTAGGTCCACGTGCATTCTCTATGGAAGACAATCAGGAGAATTGCAACATATAATTCTTATTCCACTTTATCTCTTCTATTTATTAATCTGAAAATGTTAAACAAATCTGTTAATGGCCATTGCGCTGGCTTCCAAACTTTTTCAGGAGAATTGCTGAGGTGAAGGCTAATGAAAGGAGGAAAGCTCTGGAAGAGATCTTGTATGCATTGGTAGTGCAGAAGTTCATGGATGCTAATATTTCTTTGATACCCTCTGTAACCCCAGATCTGTCCGGTAAGGTTGATTTGTGGCCAAATGAAAATGGTAAACTTGAGCAGCTTCACTCACATGAAGCATATGAGATGATTCAAAACCACTTGACTCTCATTCTCGGTAATAAAGCTGGAGATTTAACATCAATAGCTGAAATCAGCAAATTCAGGGTAGGGCAGGTCTATGCAGCATCAGTGATGTATGGTTATTTTCTTAAGCGAGTTGACCAAAGGTTCCAGTTGGAGAAGACAATGAAAGTTCTTCCAAATGCAACAGAAAAAGAGAATAGTGTTCATCAAACTACAATGGACAATGCAAGACCCAGTTTTGAAGAGGACACTTCTCAAGTGATGTCTCATCCTGAAGTATCTACCTGGCCTGGTGGTGATGTCAGTCCCGGTGGATTTGGCTATGGTATAAAGGCAACCAGGTTGCGTAACTATGTGATGTCCTTTGATGGTGATACACTTCAAAGATATGCAACAATTAGATCCAAAGAGGCTGTCAGCATCATCGAGAAGCACACAGAAGCATTGTTTGGAAGACCTGAAATTGTTGTAACACCCGAGGGGGCAGTCTCTAAGGATGAAAACATCAAAATTAGCTTTGGTGGTTTAAAGAAGCTTGTTTTAGAGGCTGTGACTTTTGGTTCTTTTCTCTGGGATGTTGAGAGCTATGTGGACTCAAGGTACCATTTTGTGTTGAACTGAGTAAAGCTTTGTATGTGTATCTTTGTTAGAGCCCACCAGGTGGGAGGGAACCTCATGCATTCAGTTGTCCTTTTGAGTTCTGTTTGCTCCCATACATCACAAGGCATAGTTTATAGTGTGTTGGTACTGACTGATGGAGTATATTTGAATGTAACTTTGGTGTTAAAAGTCCAAATATTGTTTCACTAATTAATATTTATATACTGTAGTGATAGTGGCTCTGGATTTCACTAATAAAGGGAAGCTTATTTTCTAGTTAGATATTTGCTTATTTGTCCGTTTTGTTCCCTGCAACAAATCCGATACCCATAAAGCATCATCAGCTTTTGTGATTGTCCTATCGTATAATGGTTAGTTGTTACTTCTTTCCTCCTTTGCTGTCTTGGTTAGATGACTGAATTTTTTCCATGTAGGTTGGCACAATATTGTTTGTATATAATTTATATGAGATAATGGGTTGCTTGGTTGATTAGGTGGTTAGATGGAACAGAAAGTCCTGGTGAAAATGACTTCGAACTGAAGTTATTGGTCAGAGTAGAAGTGAGTAAAATTTATTTACCACCTTCTCATAGTTTTGTAGCATCAATCAAAGCATTAAGGTGGTCTTTAGCAAATATTCTCCCCGTATGGTATGGCTTGACGATGTTTGATAACTAAATCATATGTTTTAAAATTGCTTTTTGAAAAGTTTGAACATATTAACTGATGTTCCTGATCTTGAGACTTTCTACATTGCAATAAAACTTTGGTAGTTGAAGAATTTTACCAGATAAAATGGGTAGTAATGCTAAATATTCAACAGAGTTGCCATTAAAATAAAGAGGCTTTACGAGTTTATAAAGTTGACTATAAAAACTAAAGAGAGAGTAACGAACGAAAATGCGATTGAAGCACGTCAGGAACAAGTAAAGAGGAACCAGTGACCTTGTGCACTGGGTTACCTACGACTGGGATCGAGATAACATAGAAAGGTGGTTTGAGTCCTCGCTCGCTCCAGTTGTGCAGCGCGTTACTCTCGTGTAAGGAAAATCTCTGCGGTAGGATCCGGATGTAAAATTTGTTGGCGGGGCAGAATCACGGGGTCCTTGGCCAAACATGATGTTATGGTCGCTCAAAAGAGTACGCTACTTCGAATTCCCGACATCTCATGCTGGAATGGTTAGACCAGACAAAGTGAAGCTCGGTGACGACTACCCTGAACGAGATCCCTTTCATTTTCAACAAGATGATGAAATACGAGTCTTCTTCGTGAGCAAGTTAATTGCTTTCAACGTGATCCTAAACTTAATTATAAAATATTTTTAATTTAGTTTTTATTTGCAGGACTCGGATCCCATTATCTTCATGATAATTGCAGGCCTGCTGCTTAATTAAGCATAATTATATTCCTTATATGATCCGTTGACATGTACCATGGTTGAAAGAGCGATGGGAGGATGTTTATTATTACTAATTAACAATAACTGCAAACATATAAAAATTGTTCTTATCTGGAATGGAATAATTTGTGGAGTAAGGAAAAGTATATATATAGCCAGCTAGCGGTGTTGGTACGTACTTCTCAACATTTCACCTCATTCTTTCTGTGCTTCACTCACCAGAAACAGCTTCTCATCATTGTTAATCGTCTCTACATAAACAATTTTGCCAGATTGTTCTGACAAAATACAGGAACCGTTTGGAATTTCCAAATGTTTTGATGCCTCCTTTATAAGCTCTTGAATGCTTCGTGGAACCCTTAGGACCACTCCCTCTTTTTTATCCGCTTTCTGATCCCATGGGTGGAATGGAAATACTATACATCTCTTTTTCGGAATTTCATCTGTTGACTGCAATAATATTGGTGTTGCTGCAAAGTTGATGATGAATGTATATATATTGTTAGAACAAAAATATTGCATACTAGTACATGAAATAAAAAACAAAATCACAAATTAAACTGCTTTTAACAAACATAAGATAGATACCTTGAGTTTCATGAATATTATTGGACAACTCAGCCAACGAAGAAGCTTTTGCAACTTCAAGCATTTTGATCATATTTCTATGTCCACCAGTATGAGCTTCATGAAGAGGTGTATTTTCCTACCTGCCAGAAGGAAGTATTGAAGGATATTTTATTTTGCAATTCAATAAAGCAAGACAACAATATTGCTATTCTAAGATCCCTCCAAGTTAGCGATGAAATAATTTTTGCTAACTCAATATTTGCACCATACATACCTTTCCTTAGATAAAACACTTGCTCCTGCTTCTAGAAGTAATTCAGCCGTTGTAAACAAACCTTCAGAGGCAGCTATGGGTAGAGGTGTACGTTAATCATAATTTTTGGCATTTGGATTAACTCCACAACCCAGAACCCTCTTTAAAAGGTCCAACTACTTCTTGGCAACAGTCATGCAGAGAAAATTATCAACATCATCAATGGTAAAGATAGCTCCTGCATCAACAAGTATAGATGGTACTTCTTCGTGTCCATTCTTGATGGCTTCGAGCAAGGGAGTGCTGCCAAATTTATCTAAACAAATGGGTGCTTAAAATGTAACACTATTTTTTTTCTCCAAAGAAGCATATTCAATAAAAGATTATATGTGATTTGGTTTTTAAAGTTCAAAATCTAATCTGCATAATTGATATTTACTCCTTGTTCAACAAGATAGGAAGAAATATCTGCATACCCTTTTGATGCTAGAGATATGCTATTCTAACAAACATAAAGACAAATTAATAAAATGCACTTTCTCACCACTGTATTTGATCATTTGACTATTCGATACTCTTTCGTATTTTATTTTTTTAAAGGGGAAATAGGAGGGAAAACCAAATCCAAACCTGAAGGCATGACATTAACCTATGAATTATACACTAGTACTTGTTTGGTGCTACTGTGTCGAGTATTTGTTCATCCACAGATTAACTAAACTAAGATTTCCAGGGACAATATTCACTATCTCATATTGTAGAGACTGGAGACAATTTAATTTATAAGCTATGTGAGAATATAGAGATAAATTATGTCTATGTAATTATGCCTAGTGAAGAAATGGAAATTGGTTAATGTTGAGTTCATGAAAATTGGTTGTTCATACCAAGGGTGTTCTGCCAGCTCAGTTTCCATGTTGCCAATAGTCAGGTTGAATTCTGATACCAAAAGCTTGCGTTGGCCGAGACTCAAGTCTTTTACCTGTTAGCCATGTACAAGCAAGAATTATAAACTTGTCAACTTAGAATTTCTATCCAAAGGCCTAAGAATTCCCTCCGTAAAAAGACCACAGATTAAGTGTCATTACTATGAAAGTGATGGTGACTATTTCTAAGTGACTTGGTTGCCCAAATCATCTCGAAATTGCCTAAGTAAAGAAATCAAATAGTTTCCCCCTCTATAAGTCATCTTTTGAAGCTATGCAGTTAGGTAAATTTTTTCCTGAGATTCACTAAACTACAACAAAAGAATCTACTGCCACAGAGTCCTTCCTCACATCCTTAGTTTTGGTGGTAAACCATGGGCATTGATACATCTAGTAAAGTTTATGGTTATAGATGTAATGATAAAAAAGAAGCAAGAAAAATTGTGAAATTTTGTTTAAAAAAATTCACAACATACCTCAAGGAGATTGTTCAAGACAATACGACCATCTAAAAAGTATATCTTCAGTATTTCAGTAAAGGATTTCTTATCAATCGTAAAACCTTGCAAAATTCATGAGCTTCAACCGTGGAAGTTTGAGGCATATTGCAAAAAAACGAAACCTGGCCGAAAGAACTATATGTATGCAATGTAATTGTATTTTCTTCTGTATCATCATCTTCCTTCCTTATCTCACGCTGTTGACAAGAAGAAAAGTTGTCAAGCCAGATCTAAAATTTGTATATTTATACAGTTTTCCTTATCTTTTCAGTAATTCAGATTTAAAAATGATTTTTTATGTATACTTGCGATACATATATAATGATATCATTTCCTGGTTATGATTATATTTTTCCTGATATCCATTTTAACTTGAGGAGGCAGCTGTTTCCAATAATATAAGTAGTAAACAAGTCATATTGAGTTTAGACGCCATTTTATTGCCTTAACCTAATCTCAAGCAAAAATATTTGTCTCTGAGTGTATATATAACAGCTGAGTGTAAGTGAACTGAGGAATGTTGAGAGAGAGTAACATTGAAGATGTTCCTCTGAATTAATGAAAAGATAAGAAGAATGTATAAATATACAAATTAATGGGTTAATGGAACACTTACCAGCTCACCATGATATACAAAATAGAGTTGATCTGCAACATCTCCTTGCTCCATAGCCAATTCTCCTGGGAAGAAAAACTCTTATTGGACTTTGGTTGTCTATTGAAACAGATTTTAATTAGAAATTTCTGACAAAAACAAGTTTTATCCCAATACAAACACTATCACATGATCAAATTCATCAATAGTCGTTGTACAGTTAATACAGTTGTTCTGTTGTATCATTATGCCTTTTAGTTAACTCAGTTATAACATCCCATTGTTATGTGTTATGTACGTTAGAATAGTCAGTTAGACAACGAACACTTAGTACAGGTCCATGTACACAATTAAACTACTAAAATTCTTTCTCATTCTATTGTCATCTTTGCCTTATACCTTTTAATAACAAGACAAGTTTCTCTCTTGTTCCTAGCTATAACGTGTAAATAAATATAAAATATCAAATACTGGAAGTTTTAAGGTAGCATACACACTGGGATGGAATACAAGAACGACATATATAAACTTTTGTCAGTGTTTACAGGTAGTATTAATGAGGATAGTATCTGCTAATTGAGTAATTTGAGTTAGTATCTTATTAAATATTTTCAGATTTAATTAGGTTTGGGGGGCGTGAGGATTAAGTATTTTTTAAGGGACTAGAAGTGGTTCAGTAGTGGTCAATATTCCACTGTTGGCAACTTGGCATTGCAATTTCACAAAGGAAATATGTACATAAAATGATAACTAAGCAGATTCATTAATGAACAAGTTAGGATTAGAGGTTGGGAAGACTAAGCTAAAGAAGTTGAAATATATACCAATACCAAAATGTAAACTTAAAATTCCAACTATATATGCCACTCTGAATGTATGGTGTGAGCATGTAAAGAATGTCTTACAATCTGCTTTAGAAACCCTGAAGAGCATCCCTTGAAAAGAGAAACTTTTTGAATGAAGTGCTCATACAAACTAATCGAAATCTGCAAATAATCACATATTCAGTATACTTGGGAATCAGAATCTTATAAAGTCTATTACACAGACCAATATAGAAAGAGGTAAAGGGAATTATTTTCTCTAATAAGAAACACAGTAGAGAAAAGAATCTCAAAAACATACATGTTGCGGTGCAATAATAATTAAAAGTATTAAAAACAAATGCTAAAAAAAACTACAATTCGATCACTTTGGTGTTCTTGATAGGCTGAGGTTTAAATACAAAGCTAAAGATGTACCAAAAACAAAAACATACAAAGCTAATTAAAGCCTACTGCACCCTATAAATATCAAGCAACATCTATTTTACATTTGGAAAAACCGGGCGTGTGGTCTATATGGAAAAAGAAAAAAAGCACATGAATATTAAAATGCACGTACCAATTTGCATTTCTATTAAAAAAAATGTATAATTATTCATACCGGTATACCTATAGTCCTATACATCAAACAGCTACGCATAACATTCATTATCCATTAACAATAACATCATTCATTATCCATTAAAAATAACATACTTGCATGCAATGCCTATCCAATGCGTCTCAAATTTCAATTTGTTTTGAGGGACCGTGATTGGATGCAAGTTGTAGACGGCTGTTCATTACTAAAAGGACAAAGAGACCAATGTCTTAATTGCCGAACCCACCACCTGCTTCCACAAAATCTAACTCCATTTTATTATTTTAATTAAAATACTAGTAGTCTAGTAGTATTTAGGATGTTAATTTATGTTACGTGTCCATAAATTGACAAAAAAAAGTTTAAAATAAAGAAATGGCTTTTAAGTAATGAGTAACATATTTTTCTTGATTTTCAATAATTAACATTCTTTTTATATTTATAGCTAATTATGTCTGATAATATTGTACTTGAACTCTTGAAGAGTGTATTTTTTTTTTTTATAGTTATCCATTATTTTAGTTAAAGAAATGAGGAAAAGTAAAAGGAGTGATGGCATGATATTTAGTCACATGCAAATTAGTGAAGGACACATCCTCCCTTCCTTCCTAACTCTTGCGTAGCCGTCTCTTGTTTCATTCCCTTCCCACTCATATAAATATAATTAATATAAACAGTCCCTACGTATTTCCAATTCCATTAATTAATAACCTCTCCCTTTTCTCTCATGGCACTTGTTCGTGAGCGCCGCCAAATCAAGCTCCGCCTCCCCCTCCCGGAGCCCTCGGAGCGCCGCCCCCGTTTCCCTCTCCCGCTGCCCCCATCCTCCGGCTCCATTGTCCCCGCTGACATCGAAAAGCTCGAGGTCCTGGGCCACGGCAACGGTGGCACGGTGTACAAAGTCCGGCACAAGCGCAACGGCGGCCTCTACGCCCTGAAGGTAGTCCAGGGAGAGTCGGACGCTGGCACACTACGACAGGTCCGACGAGAGATGGAGATCCTCCGGCTGGCGGAGTCTCCCCACGTTGTCCAGTACGAAGGGTTCTTCGAAAAACCCTCGGGAGACGTGGGCATCATGATGGAGTACATGGAACTTGGCAGTCTGGACTGGCTCCTGAAGAAAAACGGCCCCTTCTCCGAGCCCCAACTGCGCATGGTGGCGCGTCAGGTTCTACAGGGACTGAGCTACCTCCACGGCAACAAGATCATACACCGCGACATAAAGCCCTCCAACCTTCTGGTGAACAGAAACATGGAGGTTAAGATCGGGGACTTCGGTGTCAGCAAGGTCATGCGCCGCACTCTGGACGCCTGCAATTCCTATGTTGGAACCTGCGCCTATATGAGCCCCGACCGCTTCCACCCCGATTCTTATGGCGGCAATTACAACGGTTATGCGGCTGACATTTGGAGCTTGGGCCTCACCCTCTTCGAGCTCTACGTGGGCCACTTCCCCTTCCTTCCCGTGGGCCAGAGGCCCGACTGGGCCACGCTTATGTGCGCCATTTGTTTCGGGGACCCACCCAGCTTGCCCGATTCTGCTTCCAAAGAGTTTCGGAGCTTCATAGGCTGCTGTTTGATTAAGGACTCCACTCGCCGATGCTCCGCCTCCCAGCTCTTAACACACCCCTTTCTCACTCTCACTGCTTCTAACTCTTAGCCACCCTATATATACTTATTCCTTCTTTCTTTTCTTCATTATTTTCTCTGTATTTTATTTTATCTTATCAATTCGCCCCTCTTTTATTTTTCTTACTGCTTAACTCCTCATCAAAGCTTGCATTATTATTCTATTTACCAAATTACGTGATATAGTACTATTCGCTAACATGAACTGACACGCACTGGATAGCATTTTCTTTAAAGAAAGTAACTAGTAATATACTACTTATTTCTAAGATCAGTTTCCAATAACAAATATTTCTTTCTAGCTTCTTCTTTTTTTACATAATGTTAGTTTGTTTCAAGTCAGAAAAATGCATCCCGCGCACGCTACGCTAGGGCCAGAAATTAATGAAACATGTGGAAGCATGTATGCATGCAGAAGGTTTTGTAGACAGACAAGGTGGGGAACTAATTAAATGGAGGAGAAACAGACAAATTTCAAATGTTTTAGTTTCTCAAACATTAATCCCTGGACATGTGAGAAACTAATCATGTTTTACCGGTGTTATTCAATTTTAAGGAAACCAGTGATCCCATACACTTCGTTCATCCCATAATAATCATCGTCTTATTAATCTCTTGGATTATTTTATGCAGATAAAATATATTTATATATAATAATTTTATAAAATTAAATTTATTATAATTTATTTATTTTTTGTTTTTTTAGTTCATATTATTAATATTATAAGAAATATAAATAAAAATAATAATATTACATTAAAATAATTATTATTTTAAATTTTTTTACGCGATAAGTATTATGAGATTGAGGTTGAAGAGAGTAACTTATATTGCAATATATATATATATATATATATATATATATATATAAAAAAAAAAGGAATGATATACTCATGCATGCGCAGACAAATAAATGGAAACTGGGAAGGAGGCAAGGCACGTGTATAGGAATGGATAGATGGAGGTGAAGTGAAGGAGCCTCGCTGGGTGGGTGACTCTGTCTGTACCTGTGACTTTGAGCAGCCGGATAGGGAATTCACATATTATTTAATTGCAATGCATGAACGTGGACGCTGTTTTGCTTCCTTACAAATTACTAGTTAACTTCACCACTTCATAATCACTCGTTATGCTCACCTCACCATTTTGTCTTTTATTAATATTTCCACATTTTCTACATACATACATCAACTCACAATTTCAATATTATGCATCCTTTCCTCAAAAAATTAAAATTAAAAATAAATGGAATCGTTTGATATTTATTTATCATCAATAGTGATGCTATTAATCACCCAAGATTTTTTTTTTTTAATTTTGAATCATGCTATCAATGCAGCACTTCCCACAATCACCATTCACATGCCCACTTGTTTTTTTAATTAACAAATGAAATTTAAGTCAACTCATTTATAACCATTTTTACTGTGAAATTATTTTGTATCAAATTACAGTATTATTTTTCTAAAATGAAAGGAGACTTATTATTGTTTTACTAACTTGTTAAAAAAATATATATGATATTTAACTTGAACACGAGTAATAGTTCTGTGCACGGATAATTAAGTTCTCATTACAATAAGATAGACACTGGTATTAAAGTGTAAATATAACTCAATTGTATTCATTTTTATGTCATTCATATTTTGAGATTGTTAAATGGAAAAGATGAGAAGGTGGATTGAACTTCAACACTTTGTGCCAAAAATTGACGAAAAGACCAATTTAACTTAACAAATATTAGTTTTCGTTATATACAATAATGAAACATTTTAAACATAAGGGATCAAACTAAAATCTAAAATATAATAAACAACCAAAGTTCCATTTTAGCCAATTTTATTTTGGCATTTTCTCAAATTTTCGGTTGAAGCTCTGCGCGCCACTGGGTTGAAGGGTGTTTGGAAACTGGAGAGTGGGGAGAGAGGAGTGGGGAGAGAAGGGTAAAATATGAATTTTAAAAACTTCCAAATTATTGGGAGTGAGAAAATGAAAGGAGAGGTATAAAAATCAAGGGGCATGTCATATAGTGCCACAATTGGGCTAACAAATAGATCAACCTAATTAAACATGAGAAAAACTAAAGTGTACATAATTAAAAGTACTTGAGTTTATTAAATATAGGTTTTTTTCTTTTACAAAATAACATCACTGTCTTGAATTAAAGACTAACTAGCCAACCACACTTTCCTATTAGACCCACACTCATTAATTCAATAGGTAGCTGCGAACAAATGAAACGTGGAGCAAACCAAAGAAATATGAAAACGATCCTAACAGTGAGTTTATATTTCAATGGAATAGAAAAGAGTTGAAAGTGAAATAGATCTAAAGTAAGTTGACATGTTCGGTTAAACTGAATTGGAGGTGAAATTTTTTTAAAGAAAATAAGTGGATCCCAAGTCAATACTTTTACCTAAAAAATGATGTGAAGGCCAATGAAACAAACAATAAAATCCGTGAGAGAGGCCAAGTTTTAAAATAACCCTTATTTTGTTTATTTCCTTGCGACTCTGTAATTTTTTTTATAAAGGCACCTAACCGATTATGCCTATATGCCTTAGGCCTAATCTATTATATGTCTGATTATTTTTTCTTAAAAAAGGTTTTTGTATAGAAAAAAAAAAAAACTTATGCATAAGTTGGGGTAAAATGGGAATTGCAAAAATGCTTATTTTTTGTTAATTATACCAATCTAACAATTTTAATTTAAACATTTCATCACTTTTATGCTTTCTTTCATTTAAATCAAACTTATCTTACTTATTTTTTTTTTTTCATCTCTTTTCATTCGATAAAAAAAAAATACATTCTTTGAAATCTCAAATATAAGAATGATGCTCTAATGAGACCACAAAAATCTAACCATGAGCGAAACCCAAAAACTAGAACTTGGTTTTAAAATTTTGGGATTGTTTTATTCTGAAAGGTATGTCTCACCTTAAAGTCAAAAGATAACTTATAAAGATAAAATTTACAGATAATTAAAATAGTGTACTTCCATCTTAATTCATTATCTTAACTTCCTCCTTCCCCTGCTAAAATATAACGTTTATATTATCTCTGCAAAAAAATAAGGTTATGATCTACTATTTTTGTTAGTGTTGTCTTAATTCCTATAATAATTAGTTCATGTAGTCACAAATTTAGTTTGTATCATGAATAATTTTGTGGCAAATATGAAGCTTGCCCCTTCTCAAACACAACACTACATTTATGTATACAGTTCATGTAAATTAATACAAGAACTAACAACCAATTTTTCAGTTTTACAGGCTACAGTAGCAGGTCATATTGAGTTGTGTATCATACACAATTGCACCCTATATAACACTCACCCAGACTATATCATCTAAACGGAACTATAACTTTTTTCTTTTTGTAAAAGAGTCTAACAATCTCTCTAATCTCCATTACATCTTGCGTAGTCCGAGATCTAGTACTAAGAACAAGTAGGTAAAGGTAAGATGTTGATTTCCATGTTTTGTTTGGTCCTATTAAACTTGCCGGGTCCCCGTGGATTACTAAAACAGCAGAAGTCGTATAACTTATATAGTACATACCACACCAACTTCTACAAGAGCAGCATGAGGGATCTTGAGAGCAACAGGAGATTCCCGACAATTTTTTTCACTGAAACGATAGACCATGATTAAGAATCTCTTGAGAAAGTTAGTGCCATCACGCACCACTAAATGTGACTGCCCCAAGAAATAGGCACTGCCACTCTCCCTGGCATCAATTAGCTCCAAAAGCTCCTTCCTCACAGATACCTGCATTTTAGGACTATTCGCAGGCAACATGAACCGAACCTTTTTTCTCTTGTTCCTACTCTCCAATGCGTCATGATCTACTGGAGTTATCTGAGATTCATTGTTCACCATGCATGTAGATGAGTCTACTTCATCAAGAGGAACTAAAGCATTTCCATCAAGTCTTGAATTTGAATTTCCAACAATGATCATTCTTTCATCTGGGGATACCATGGACTCAATGTCATTCTGTTCAATGGATATGAATTCCCCAATAGAACGAATTATCTGCTCCTCAAAATGACCAGTGTCCCTTATATGGTCACAATATCCACTTCTGACGATGCAACGATATATTTTGTAATCCTTTGGCCCAATCCTACCAATGAGATACCTTTCACTTTCTGGTACATAAGGCACAGCTATAGACTTGAAAGACACCAAGATCAACACTTGATGAAATGCAGGAAGATTAGTTATAAAATGTGAAAAGAAAGCTGGGATTCCTGCTACTATGTCGGTGTAAATGAAGCCGATTCCGGGTACCCTGGAAATCCCAAGGCCTGGACTAATATCTATTAGCCATTCGGTTGATACCTTGTTTTGCAAATCAAACTCGTACTTCTTCATTGTTCCATAATGCCATGAAAGCATCACTGTCATTGACACTGCCAATAGGACAACCAGATACCAAGCTCCTTTGTGGAATTCTAGCAGACATGCTGAAAGATATGCAGCCTCAAGGAACCCAAAACATACAAGAAAGCACGCAGATACCATCAAATTCTTCTCCCAATACAGAGCAATGATCAGTGACATCAGACTAGTTGTCACAAGCATTCCACAAATTATAGCCAAAGCTGTCACAAATTGAGTACTCATGATTATTATTTTTTTATCTGTTTACCAACTCATTCTTTTCTTAAGAAGAATATATATACCTGTTGCATTGCCAACTTTCACAATGTCTCTGAAACCAATGGTGACAGTGAGGCTGAAAATCATCAATAACCAGTTGACATCGGGGATGTAAATCTGCCCATGAATCGTTTTTGATGTGTGAATAACTTTAACCCTGGGAAAGCAATTTAATGCCACACACTGGTTAATGATGGAGAAACACGCTGTTATGGTTGCTTGGCTTCCCACAGCTGAAGAAAGTAGGGACAATACTATGAACAAGTGTCT
Source organism: Glycine tomentella (assembly GCA_007407185.1). NCBI lineage: Eukaryota > Viridiplantae > Streptophyta > Magnoliopsida > Fabales > Fabaceae > Glycine > Glycine tomentella. Next base: position 4,209,279 of record PYAF01003877.1, read on the forward strand.
GCAATGATCTGGAATGACCAACCATCACTTTACTATAGCAGTAATAATAAAGAGAAGAAAAATCTCATCGTAATATAATAAAAGCACTCGACCAATTAACTTACGTGGCATAGATTCACTAAGATGATTAAAATCTGGAGCATTTAAATTTTTGGAGATATAAGCAGCCTGACCAGCATAGCATAAAAGAAGAAGCGGGTAGATCAAGCATATAAAGGTAATCTACAACGGACACATGATGCACAAGTTAGAAATCATCTTCAATTTTTGAATTACAGAAAAAAGGCAATGTATAGTATTGTACTGTTACTGTACCTTAATTGATTTCTTGGAGAAATGGCCTAGACCTGCAAACATTGCCTCGGATCCTGCTACACATAAAATGACGCTCCCTAACAACCTCCATCTATGGATGTTAATATGTGTGATGAATTTGTATATGTAGACTGGGGATATTTTATATATAATTTTTACATCCCAGTGGAAAACATTATACGTTCCCACCCCAGCAACAAACAACAACCAAGCAGTGATGATTGGAGCAAACATGATCCCAATTTTACTTGTACCGCAGGGCTGCAGCATGAACAGCCCAACCAATATAACACACGCAGAGGGAACAGGTACATCTGGTGTGAACATGAAATTTCGATCAAATATAAATTTAAAGTCTGTTAAGTAGATGAAAATTAATTCAGTGTTTATCCATACAAATTAATCACAGCGTGTGTAGTACTTACATCTTTTTAGAGCATTTGACACGTTCTGCTGAGTATCTGGTGACCAGGCAACTGGTAATAAAAAAACACAAAAATTGTAGCGATTAACCATAAGGCCTTGGAAAAAAATCACGGCCGGCCGGGATTTAATTCAATTCTCAGTACAATACAAGGTCTTACATATGTCTTTCAATATTTCTGTCAGGGATCTCTGAACGCCGGCCGAAGCTGAGTACACTGGTAAACAGCCATAATAATAATTAAAACTAATTTCATTAAAGTAAATTACTTGTAGGAAAATTAATTAAAATTGAAGTCCACCTGAAAGCGCTGGAGTGAGCACTGCGTCCCCAATGGTCATACAGGAACCAAAGAGGGCTAAGAACAATATTAAATAGTGACAGATCTTGTGTTTCTCAATGGCCCTTCGTGCTCTTGAATCGGCTTTGATCTTAGAACCACTTCTCTCCTCATAAAGCACAACTTCATTGGCACTTTTGTCGCATGGGAGCAGCCCAACTTTTGCATTTCTACACAACAGTGAGTATAAAGCAATAATACCACCTACAAAAAACATTTAATCTTAGCTTAAAGCCTCTTGTCATGTACATACATTACATATTATATAGTCACTGAAGATAAGAAAATTAATTTTACCCTCTCCTTCATCATCAACTTTCAACACTATAGAGGCATACTTGACCAAAGATATTATTGTGAGTGTCCAGAAAATGAAGGAAAATAGTTCATAAACGACTTCCTCTGATGCAAGATCTTCCTTTTGCATTGTCCCAAATACATATAAAGGTGCAGTGCTCAGTTGACCATAAACTATTCCCACAATTTGAAAGGATAGCAGAGTTGTTTGCTTCCATGTTTTCTTCTGAATAAAAATTATGATTAGGAGAAAAAATATGTATACTAGATCCTTTCAACATCCTTACTACCAAGATTCAACTGAACCAAATTTAATTTACAGCAAGAAACAAGATTCAAATTAATAAAACAGCTACATATCAACAAAGTAAAGTTCTTAATGCAGAGGTGCCATAAAACTTCACAGAAGATATTTAATTAATGAGTAAGGGTGTATGAGTGAAACTGAATTTGATTGACAAACAAAATTGTGATTTAAGCGTTAACATGTGAAAGGCAACTAATTTTAATTACCTTAAGATCTTCATCAAAGATTGCATCAAGATGAGAATCCATTACAACTTACAAGGCAGAGACAGAAACTAGGATAGGCTAAAGATGAATTGAAGTGGGAAGTGATTGGAAAAGGAAGTTCCAAGAAGAAAGAAAGTGACAGGAATATAAAATGTATGAATGAGGAGCGATTGAAGCAATGCTTGAGAGGACAGAGACGGATGACACTAAGAATAAGATGACGGGCTTTATAGACCCTACATGGCTACATTACATTGCTGTGTCTAAGTTAAAACAGCAATGGAAAATGATATCACATTGTGATCTTCACGTACCAATTCTTTAGACGGCTTATTATTCATCTCGTGATTTCATCCTTTCATTTTTGCATTATTTTATTGCAGGCAGTAGGGAGGGAATGCCGGGCTGACGTGGACACATTCACATAGAGCGACGTGTAAGTTTTAGTTTGCTCCATGCATTGAATAAAATAATACCCATGTCAGTTATACAAACAGCACCACACAAATTAAGAGTCAAACAACACACAATACATATGATTCATTAATTATGAAAGAAAACTAATGTTACTAACGGATTTTAATTTCCATTTTTTTTATTTAAAATTTTATTAGACATATTTTATAAAATTATTTAGAGAAAATATTTAAACGGGCCAAAAATGGAAAATGGAATTTTTTTTCAACATCAATTAAAACCACTTGGATATTTCCGTCAAGGAAAGGGGGACTAAGTATGAACAACTGCACATGAATACGTATTTGCAATTGCAACCTTCAGAACACCTTAATTACAACTGCCTTTTTTTATTAATCACTAATTAAATGATTGGCAAATCATATGATCATATCACATGCTTTTCCATACTAAGGATACATAACTTATTCCGTGTCCCTTTTATTTTCCTGATTTCTATTTTCAATTGTTCTATTCTATGGTTCAAAGCTGAAACCATGTGGATGCGACAGAAAATACAAGCAATTAATGAACATGTGCTGGCTTCCCCCAAAAAATATTGAACACCTGTATCTAGATACTAAAACGTAAGTAATGTATGAAAAATTTATACATGATTGATTGCATGAGTTGTTTAATTAAAATTTATGAGTCTTACACTGTTATATAGATTTAAAAAATTTATACAAAAATTTACTCCAATATTAAAATTATAGGAATAAGTGTTTAACTTAAGTCATTATGTTAAATTTTGTAATTGAGAAATGATTCTTTAATTGGTAGGAATTAATTAAACAATAATTATTTATATAAGCAACTCACTTAAACAATTTATTGCCCAGTCATTTACTCCAATGGTAAAAATTTGTTAAACAAGGTTGCTTAATTTTAAAATATATATTTAATTTATTAACCAATAAAAAAAAAACACTTCTATCTGAATTTGTACAAATTTTTGCTTAAGATTTTCGTACTATATGTGAGGAATTATTAAAGGGAGCACATATTTATAAATTATTATGATAAAATAAATACTTTTAAACTTTTAATTTTATGAATGTAAATTATAAAATTATTTCATAAAAAAATATTTAAAATAAAATATTCTCCAAAAATAATGAATATAAAAGAATAATTTTAAGAATAAAATTATTTAAATATTCTCCAATCGTAATTTTAATCTTTCTATGAATTAAGACTAAAATTTATCTTTAAAAATAATAAAATTAAATTATTTAACTCCAGAATTTATTTGCTAAAACTCATTTATTTGTTTATGTTAGGAAATGATTTTTAGAACGCAAGTTTGCTACCTAAATTGGATTAACCCATAAAGTCAATCAAAATTGATCATCCGATACATGACTACTGACCAGAGTCAGTCCAAATACCTGATAATTGATGACCAGATGCCTGACTGCCCGACTTTTTATTTGTTTTATCATTTTTTTTCCTTGCTTATGCAACGTTGTCTTCAAGGTCTACAAAATGCATTGTTATTTTAACTTAATTAGTGAGTTAGTGATTAAATTGTGTATGCAGCTCCGTTAGATATTTGAACAATAATTTTATTCAATTCGAGGAAAAATCTTCTTGTGAAAAATATACATGTAATTTAGAATGAAAAAAAGTGTACAAAATCCGCTGTTGTGGAGGAAGCATCTAGCAGAGAACACAAACGTCGGTGAAATGTTCGACCTCAAACCCGTGCCTTTCTGGCTTTGGATATTTTCAATGCATGAAGAAAAAGTTTGATGTGTCTTACTAAATCCTTAAACAATCGTTGTTGTTACACATTTTTTTATTTACTCAAATGCAAAATTATAATACTCATGAATATGAACTGCCGCTAGAGCTGTGCTTGATTCGTTTAAGATGCTACTGCCGCTAGAGCTGTGCTTGATTCGTTTAAGATGCTTCTATTTGAACTTTGCTTAGATCCAAGTTAGTGTCCATTAATTTTTTAGATTCAATTTAATCCTAATTTCTTAAATTAGTTCAATTTGATCATTCGAACTAAATTGTAAGAAATTATGTACATTTCTCAAAAACTGATTTGATTTTAAAAATCAGAGAATTAAATTGAAAAAAAAATAAAAATCAAATTAAATTAATTTTAAAAATTAAAGAACCAAATTGAATAAAAAAAATTAAAAAATCAAATTAAACTTAAATAATAAATTAGAGAATTAAATTTATAATTTAACCTATTAAATACAGTTATCTCTATGAACAAATAGCAAATAGAATATATGGATAGAACCCGACAACATACCTTTGAGAACAATTATCCGGATATTTAAGATTTGAACTTATTTCTGATACTTTGAACTACGTATTTTCTCATTTTTCAGGACAATTTTTTTGTCTTTCATGCATAGTTTTTTTTTTTTATGATTTTATTTCATTCATAGTTGATATCAACTCAATATGCGGTCGCAAGCACACATCTTAACTTACAAGAATTGAGGATACAGAAGAGTCATTATGCTATATTATGAGTAGTAGGAAATACACTAAATTTTGGTTATATAAATATTGGATGACTATTGCTTAAATTTTCAGGCAATATTGTTGGCATAGACGGATCAGTAGAATTGAGAGTGCTTCTGTAGCTGCTGATGTGGAGCCTAGCACACCAACTATGCAAATTGATCATAATCAGATCCAATTGATGGACAAATTGATCTTAACTTTTACTTCAATTGCTATTTCTTTCATACGCAAGTGCACACTTATTTGCAAATAAGTACACAATATAAAAGTGAAACGAATATGGCAATCTCTTTCCACTGTTCCAGCTTCTGCATGCAAATAGAATGTGAAAATTTTCAGATAGCGAGATAACCGGCATAAGAGCATGGACTCCATGAAACAATGTATGCACAAATCCTCTCTAAAAGATTATGGACATCTGCAGCACAAGACCTTTTGCAGATGTAGAACCGCAGCCTTGTTTTTTTATATATTTATTTGCTTCCAGAGATTCAAAATTGATATCCTTTTGCAGTGAGACAAACTATTGGTCTTTCTCATATGCTCCATTCCACATTTCAAGTAATCTATTTTCATGGAAGCCAGTCAAGCCACCAACTTATAATATCATATACAACATCCCAACCCCTCCAGGTTTTGATTAACAAAGTACAGTAATATTTAATACTTATAAATATTTAGTGCCCGTGTTTTAAAGTTGGGTAGAATTGATTGTGATAAAATTAACTTTGAACTGTTTATTGTAATTGAGATGTGTACCCAAATTAAGGGCAGAGCTTACAGCAAACCAAACTTTGAGTACCATTTTCTATGGTAATCTCTGGTAAGCTCAGTACCAATGCTGCACAAAGTGAAAACCATGCATGTCAGTTATGCAAGTATTAAGATAAAGTGATAAGCAAAAAGGTTATACAATGAGTTTCAACATACCTATTTATGGTAACATTCACAGCCCTTCTTCTATCAGCCTCAAAAGCTAGGGTAGAATGTCAGATATTATCTCAACAGTGGCACTAACTAGCTAGAATAACATCGAAATTGATTAAAATCAGGGGGGAGAAACATGAAAAGAGATACATCTAGTGGACAAAAAGAGCCATGGACATTTCACTAGTCAAAATCTGCCTCCTCAACAAAATAAAATGAAAAGTGTTTACTCCTTGCTATTCACAAGCCTTCTCCCAATCATCTACTACATCAGAAGCTTCTAAAGCATCAAAGTTTCCTGCAGGCAGCCCTCCTAGATTTGAACCACCATCACGAGGCTCCAACTTTGTGACAACACTACTTTCAGAGTGTTTCCTAGAACCATCAATTTGAATGGCTGCAACAGATGAACTTGAAGACGATTCTTGATTTAAGACACTCCAAGGATTTACTGAAACAGATATTCGGAATTCTTTCTTCTGAATAGGCAATTGGACATTAGCAGAACCAGTAGCCCACTCCTCATCACCCCAAGCATCTTCTCTCCAACCTGACTCTTGAATAACATCCTTTTTCCATGGATTACCCTTTAATGCTGCCAGTGCTTCTCCTTTCATTGTCCCAGATCCTCCCCAGGCATTGGTAGCTGAAGATGCTACCGATGCCCCGGCATTTGGAACCACCACCACAGCTCCCTGATAAACCATACCATGATCCAACCTCCTCATTGCAGTTGCAGCGCGGGTAGGGTCATTAAAAACGGCCAATGCATTTTTGTCATTTAACCAAACAAGTTCACACTCACCACCAAATCTCAACACCAATGCACTAATATCTGCATCCCTTGGTAAGTCTAGAAAAGAGACAACAAGTCGAGGATCCATATCAACCAAAGGATCAAATGCCAGAGGAAGGGGCACATTTACAGTTGTAGTACCCTTAACCCCTAGCACACGAGCAGGAGCTCTTGATTTTGGGGTAACATGAACAACTACGAAACGCTTTGGCTCCCGACCAGCTGCATTCACTGCAAGCTTCCATCTCTCAGCAATCACCCTCACTGCATCTCCTTTGTCCTTTAACATAGGACAGAAAACATGGACTTTTGGACCATGTGCATTTCCTCTGCTCTTGCCAAGTACTAAAAACTTGCATCTCTCTTCAACAGATAAAACCCATTTAGAATCACGTCTCAACATGTCAGCAAGCAATTCAGAAGCAACCGAATTCTCACCAAAATGGAGAGAATCCAGATTTGGAGCGGTAATCTCAAAAGCATCTGCAAGAACCCTTTTACGCTCTAACTTAGCACAGTCATCATTACACATCAGTTTTCTTTGTCCAAGGGGAACTTTTTTGCCATTTGCAGCCACGGGTTGAAGAAGCACAGGCAACTTTTGAATAATGGAAGCTTCATGTACAGCATCAGCATTATGATTAGCACAACTGCCACCAGCATCACAAGGAACATTTTCTGTTATTCGGCCACAAGAACAAGTAATTGTGACAGGGAATTCGCATCTTGTATCTGGACATGGAGTTGAAGGGTGACAAGGAGCTGTGCATGTGTGCCGGCAGTCTGTCCTAGGAGCACCACATGTTTGCCCACAAGAGGCACGGATACCTGGCACAGCAGATAGATTATCACAAGGGGGGAGGTGACATGTTCTGCCACATGCATGTAAACCACACTGTCTGGTCTTCCCACAGAGTTTATTGCATCTAATATCCTTCGAACCACAAGGTATGTTCCTAAGAACTACATGCCCACCAATACATTCTTTTGCTATGGGCATTGAACAAGGAGGGCAATCTCCAAAATGGCAGCTGTGAGAGGCTGGATGCGAACAAGGCTGAGGAACTGAACATGGAAGCTGACATGAGGGAGGCGGTGTGCCACAAGGCAATGGAGGAGGGATTGAAGTCTTACCACAAGCACATGTCAAATCAGTAAATATAGTTTCAAGACAAGGTGGACAATGACCACTGTGGCACAGGGCTTCACATGCATGCTGCCCACACCTTAACTTCTTTCCACACGGCAATTGACAGAAGTGTGGATCCCAATCTGCATTTAGAATATTATTTGGATTAGAAAGTGGACAACACCTTTCACTACATCGATGCCTTCCACAATTCTTTTTCTGCCCACAAGGCCTTTCACAAGTAAATTTCTCATTTTCCATTTTTGTCTTGCAACACTCCACAGTTCGGGAAGTCGAGCCACATCTACACTTCTGAGAAACTAGAACCAGACAAGGAGAACAATCCCCAGAATGGCATGGCTCTTCACAATGATGAATCCCGCAAGGAAGGTACTTGCCACATACTTGTGAACAGGTAGGAATTGGGTCTAAACAACTGTGGCGTTTCTCCTCCAATCTAGTTTTCCCACAACAGCAGGTCTTAATACGGGATGGTAATAATTCACAGTCCCCACAGCTACCTGGATGACAAGTCTCGATACAGTTATGATTACCACAATTAAGTTTCTTTCCACAAGTGGAACCACAAGAGAATACTCCACCATCTGCTCTGATTTCACCCTTGACAGCCATCTCCCCACAAAGAATTACCTCCATCTTTTGGGCGCAAAAGCAAGAGGCATTGATTGGAACCTGACAAGGATGACAAGGACCCAGATGACAGATTTGCTGACAGCGATGACGGCCACATTGAAGAAGCTTTTGGCAGCGCTGGCCACAGGTAAGAACAGGCTGGCGGTCAGAGCAACGAGTGGTAATATTTTTCTTCCCACAAGGACACAGACGTGGAGGGGCAAATGCTTTGCAAGGAGGGCAGGGGCCGGGATGGCATTGCAAGACACAAAGATGAGGGCAAAGAAGCTCCTTATCCCCTCGAAGGTCCCTCTCAAGAGGCTTGCCACATGGTTCTCCACAGGAATGTGGCATGAGATACAAATCAGAGGGTGGATCTGGCCTCTTTCCACAGAAGCATAGATACCTAATATCCTTGGATGAAGTGAGCTGCACAGACTGGCAACCAGGGCAACGCCAATTGAAGCCGCCCTGGTTCTTCTCAACGGACAAATCCACAGAAGTGGGTGCACGAGCCCACTTCTTGATACAATTGAGGTGGAAGATAGAGAAGCAACTGGAGCAAGACCAGATAGGCGAAGACCTGCGCACCGTGTCATAGCAAATCATGCATTCGACAGCTCCTTTGACGAGCTTGTCCTGAATCTCTTGCAGCAGCTGAGGCAAATTAGACTCCTCCCTCGAATTCAAAGATGATCCCTTCTTAGGGTTTGTTGGATTGGAGCAACCACCAACATCTCTACGAATCCATTCCTGACGATGAGGAACCCTCGACCGCTGCTGCTGGCTTCGCTCTTTCGAACTCATCCTGCGTCGTAACTCTAATCGATCGTTCGCCAACTGACACATGAAAATTCAAATTCAAATCATCAGATTGAAAATGGAAATATAGATAACCCCAACCCTAAAAGTCAAATTAACATATCTAAGTCTCAACTCTCGAAATGAAAATACCAAATTAAGTGACAAAATATTCTGACTGACTGGAATTTAGGAAAGATAAAAAGGTTATACCTGGTTAGGGTTGGGGATAGAAAACGAAAGTTGTGCTGTGTGTTATTTGGAGAATAGAATAAAAAGCGGAGTGCGTGAAGATAAGAGGTCAAAGGAGAAGCGCTTATATAGGCTGCCCAATCCTTGGACCTCAAGCAAAGAAAAAAACACGCTGCTCCCTATCTCACCGCCTCCGTGCTCCTCACTCTTTTTTCTTTTCTTTTTTCTTTTTTTTTTTCTCGCTGCACGTGCTCAATATTTTTAATGGCGATACTACTTGGAGTCGTTTTTTTTTTTTAATTATTATTTTGAAATTCATTTTGAATTATATTATCTAAAGGAGAGAGTAAGTTATAACATTTGTTTATGATTTCTATTTTTTTTAATTAAAGTTTTAAAATATTTTATCAGATAATTTTTATAAAAAAATTACAACTTTAAAGTTATAGGTTATTTTTTTAAGACTTTAAAATCGTTAAAGTTTTTTTAAAATTACAACTTTTATTTTTTATATTTTTTTAAAATATAAATAATTTTTAATTTAATTATTAATAAATAAATATATTTTTAATTTTTTTCACCGGAATCATGTTTCATGAAAAAAAAGGATATTTTTTGGGGGGAAAATATCATAGCACACGTGGGCAGTGTAAAAGGTAAATTTGGTAGTGAGAATAGTTGCTTCTTAATTCTTTTGCCCCTCCTAAACTTCTCTATCCAAAACGTAACATAAAGTGGTTGCTGCGTTGCTGGGTCTTCCATTTTCTTCTTTCGTTAATTAGTCTTTTTGGGCCTACGAAGTATTTGTGCAATTGTGCTTTCGACTCTTCGACCACTAGCTACGGTTGTCCTGCCCACGAAGTTTGTTGGCACAAGCAGCCCAAAAGAATAAATGTGGTAAATGAATTTATCACCTCTATAAAAAAATTATAAAAAAAAACTTTCATAATTTTAAAGTTATAAAAATAAAAATAAAAAAGAATTTAATTGTATGATTTTAAATTCATAAATTTATAAATAAATTAATTAAAATTATAAAAAAAATTATAATTTTAATTAAAAAAATAGAAATTATAACATTTTTTCAGTAGTTGTAACAGAATCTCTTTTTGAATAATAATTTAAAACAAATTCTCAAATAGTAATTAAAAAAATAAAAAGATCCCTAAATGATCGTTTTGTCTATTTTTAACAAGATGTTAAATAGCAATGTGATAGGAAAATATAGAGGCTTTTTGCTTTTAATCTTTTCAAGTTATTCTAAGTCTATAATGTTCTTTTTTTTTAAAGATTTTTCTTCAATATTTCTCACAATCACATCGCCAAGGATTAAAATAAAAAATAAATAACATTTATAGGACTAAAATCAAAAAAGATAAATTTATATAACTAAAAAAAATAACATATTTATAAGAATCGAATAATAAAAAATACTAAGACTATATTTAGTAAAATTAACTTATAAGCTAGGAGCTTTCACTCAAAAAAAAGTTAGGAGCTAAAAAGTTGGAAGCTAACTAATTTAATTTAAAATGCTTGATAAGACTAACTAATAAGTCAATGGATAAACGTCAAATGACTTAAAATGACATATTCAGTTATATTTAGATTTTAGTTAACAAAAAGGGAAATTTTTGTTTCTTCAAGTAATTTATGAAAAATAAAGTACTAAAATAAATTTGTGTTTCAATCAAGCTTAATTTTGGTTAAGGAAATTTATAACTTATAAACTCCTCAAACATCTTACCAAAACATAGCCTAAAAAAAGTAACATATTTAAAGAAAAATATTTAATCATTAAACTAACAATAGTTAATAGCCAAAATTTGATCAGCAATATCCCACAAATATTCAACAACAAAAATTGATAACTAAGGCCCCACTTGGGGTAGCTCTTAGTTGTAAATTTTTTTAAAAAAACTAATAAAAATAACTCATTTTTAGATTTTAAAATTTAGTTTTAGTTTTCTCTAAAATTTATTTTTAAAATAAGTTTATTTTCAAAGTCTTGTATTATATTAAAATTAGTTTAAGAATATGTTTATGTTATGATAATGTTAATGACAGTGACAATAGATATGATGTCAATCATAGTGATATTAGTAATGATGATGTGAGTGATAATGATGATTGTAACAATGTAGGTGACAATGAAGGAGTGGGGATGGTGGTGAGAATGCCGATGGCAATAGTGATGGTGGAGGAGTGGGGATGGTGGTGGAAATGCCAATGATGATAGTGGTGGTGGCGTTCGGCACGAGAATGATAAATATTAAAAACTACAACCACCCCTAATGAACTGTAAGAATTCAAGGATAGAAACCAAAGGTTTAAGGACATGGGAAAGAATGAGAATCACAAAGGGTCAATGATGAAACTATTTAAAAAAAAACATTTAAAGGTGTCATTTGATTTTATTGCAATAATCTTGGGAAAATGGAATGTAGAATTTTTAGCACTATGATGGTTTTTACACTCCTATTCACCATAAACAATTAATGAGGTTGTCATTGTCATAGTTGAAATGAGGTGAAAAAATGGATAAGTTTGTGTTAATGCTAAAAATGATTAACTGAGCCCTTTTCCAAATGATTATTGTCTAATAGGCATAAGGTGGCCTACAACCAGGATCAAAATGAAAGAAGTCTACATGAAAAGTAACTTCTAAATACAAAATGTAGTTGAAAATATTTTTTCAAGTTAAATTGTGAATGTCATTATCCCCTAAAAGGAGAATAGAGTGATTAGTGTATGAAAAATTATTAATGACAATTGTATTTTATAAATAACAGAAAACATCACATAATCAAAGTCCCCGATTAAACCAATTATTTTTTCAAGTTATTTATCTTTATTTATCATTCAAAAATTTGTTTAATGCTTTTTTTTAAAAAAAAATATATCACCTTTTGGATTAATCTTTTCACTTTTTTTTTGTTTCTAGTCCTTTTAATTTTATCATTTTTTACTTATTTTCTTTTAATATTTTTTATCACTTGTAATTTTATTATATTTTGATTTTAGTTCATGCAAATAGACGATTTACTATCTAGTTTTAGTATTGGAGGATAATAAAAACATCTTTGAATACTTAAAGTTTCATATTTAAGACAAGTTTTCAAGAAATTGTTAGAGTTTTATCTTTACCTTTACATATACAAAAAGTGACAAATCATCAAGGCATAATTTAGATGGAAGTCCTCATTTTAATTCATGCAAATATTATTTTTCATTTTATATTATTTTCATTGGACAATTTTTTTGACATCATTATTTATTGATGAATTAAGTATTAATTTGATTTCTAAATTATTTAAAATAATTCAATTTGGTTTTTAAATTTTGAAACGTTCCAATCAGATTCTTTAATTTTAAAAAATACTTCAACCAGCTCTTTTTTTGTTAAATTTTTTAATGCTCCAATCAGATTTTTATTTCCTTAATTATTTGGGATGATTACTGTAATATCATATCGTACAAAATAATATTGTGAGAATTTCATACGAAAAACGTGCACGACTGCAGATAATTGCTTAAATATAATAAATTAAAGAAAAATAAGGGAGGTTTGAAAGAAATTGTGCCAAAATAATTTATACATATAAGTTCCATGCAATTCGTATCGTACCATGCATTTAGTAACCATTAATTATATCATATTTAAAAGATTCAAAAAATATACATAACTTTTTAAAGTAAACACGTGGCCAATAATTAGCATTTAATCTTAATTAATCTTCATCTATGTATTATTGTATATTTTTTAAAAAAGGTAAAAAATGAATTTTATTTATATAATCTACGTATTAATTGTTGTATAATCTTTATTTATAATTCTCATCTCTCATACTAAAGGGAGTTCTTACATAGAGCATATTAAGTGAGAGGATTTTTATTATATGAGAGTGTGAGATGAGTGATTCTTGATCATTGAATCAAATCATAAAAGATTAAAATTAAAAGATAAAATTATGTAATTTTTTTTTAAAAAAATCATATGATCATTAAATAATTCATACGTATATGATTATATAGTTCAAATTCATTGCTATTGCCCTCTTGTACAAACACTTGTCACCCTTAATATACATATATATTTTGTATTAATATATGTAGATATGAATACATGCATGTAATGTAATGAGATGATTTATTTATGTGAGAGTGGAAGAATTAAGTATTGATCATTAGATCTTACTCCCTCTCTTATTATTTATAAAATTTAATTGCACAATTCATTAAAATTAAAAAATAATAATTAATTTAATTTATAACAATAAATATGTCTTAAATTTACAATTTTATTAAAATTGTCTTTATCATTAATAATTTTCTATGTTATAATTGTTTGTCAATATATTATCTTTCTTTTTTTAATTAGAGGTATTTTTAATTTAAAAATAATTAATGAAAGAAATATTATAGATTTGATTTTATAAAAATGAATAAATATCATTTAAAATAAATAGGAAGAAAGGGAGTATAAAAAATCATTAAGAAAATTACACTAATTATATGAATTTTTTAAAAAAAGTGACAACATTTTAAATAGTCACTTAATATTAAATATTCAGTAATCATATTTAATTATATAATTTAAATTTATTTTTCTCGTTACGTACTCTGGTATGATATATAATTGAAATAGGAAAAGGTTAAAATGATTAAAGTTAGGCAGTTGGGGGTTGTTGTTGGTTAATGGCTGGTTAATAATTAACAACCTGCAGCTGCTAGCATGAGTATAGGAGTATATGGAAAAATAAAAAAGGGAAATTACAGGTAACAAGTTGTTGTCTATAGATTATAAGTAAATATTGTTGCGATTGTCTCCGATCCACCAAAGTGGCCATAAATAGATAGGTAGCTATATTTATGGCATGGCATGCCATGGTTATTCAATTTTGTTCCCTTTTGCCTCGCTAGCTTCATTCATTCAGCGTACGTACGTACGTGCTGTGCATGATTCTTACGTCATGGGTCTCTTCTTCTCAAGAAATCTGCCTTTTAATCTCTGTCTCGTTGCCCGCACTGGAAGGCATTTGCAGCGCTACGACGATGGTTGTCGCCAAGTTGTGGGGTCTGTCTCTCTCAACGTCATTTTATATATGTATATGTTCTTAATGTTAATCAGCTCATGACTTGCAATTTTAAACATGCATGATCCATCAACAGATGCATTCCATACAGATACAACAGAAAGGGAAGCCAAAATAAGGAATTAGAGGTTTTGGTGATCAGTGCTCAGAAAGGCAATGGAATGCAGTTCCCAAAGGTAATTAATTATTAGTGATGTCTATGGTACGTAGTATCTAATAGTAATTATTTTGACATGTTGAAATTCACAATTAATGGTTCATTTTTAATTAACGTGACATGCATGCATGCTCAGGGAGGTTGGGAGAGCGACGAATCCATGGAGCAGGCTGCTTTAAGGGAGACCATAGAGGAAGCTGGGGTCGTTGGCAACGTCGAAGTAATTAGTTTTGGTTAATTAATTAATTAATTACTTGCCAAACATTGCACCTTAATTAATTAATTTTAATTTGTTTCTTACCCACCCCAGCTGGCCTCTAATTGCAGAGTAAATTGGGTAAATGGTTTTATAAGAGCAAACGCCAAGACACGCTGCGTGAGGGATATATGTTTCCTTTGCTTGTGAAGAAGCAATTAGAGAATTGGCCAGAGAAGAACATTCGGAAACGAACATGGGTACGTATGTCATATATTATGGCATGATCGATCCTTAATTGTTTAATTTGTGTCTTAATTAATTAATGTTTTGTTCCTTTGCATGCAGATGACAATTGATGAAGCAAAACAAGCGTGTCCACATCCTTGGATGAAGGAGGCTTTGGATGTGTTGGTCAGTAGACAACCTCAATTTTGGGCGTTGCAAAGTCACACAACATAAGGACTAACAACTAACAAGAGATCGATGCTAGAGACAGAGATTTCTAGCAACAGAACTCATTCAGTAGATGTATAAATTCTAGATCTATTTGTTCTTTCCTTTATTTGATTCTTTTGTAATGCCATTTTTAATAAAATTATGTTTAGTATTTGCATTACCAGCTCGATCATTTTGTTCTGTGACTTAATTTGCTTGTGTAATGGATGTGCCAATAATTTTTTGCCTTGATTTTGCTTGTTTTTTTTATTGATTTAGTCAAAACTGGTTCAATTTTTTAATTACCGAATAATTGATATTTATAAGCTTATATAAGTAAGTTTTCTTTCAGAATCCAACTCAAACAATGTCATTAATTTCATTAAACTTGTTTACCAAATTCTAAACCCATCAAATCCGTGTTTACAATAGAAGAATGTGGTGGACAAGTGTATAATTGCGGAAAAATCATCTAACATTAAACTAGCTAGTAATAAATAACAAACGATGTAATTAAATAATTAGGAATGCTTTATATATATATATATATATTAATAGATTCACTCTACTACATTATTTTATAAGATTGGGAAGAACGCCTTTCTCTATCAACTAAACAGGGAGTCATAGTAGACTTAACCCACAAACAATCAAAAATAGAATAATGCGAAAACATGAACGATCAAAATGCGAGAAAGAAAAGGAGAAAAGAAGACAATCAAAACAGCTTTAAGTGGGAAAAAAACTTTTTCAAGAAGAGGAAAATCCACGAGACATTGTCCAGAAACAATCTACTATTATAAATAATGGTTACAAACACTCTCAACAGTCTTTTGCTAGAGACATTCTCTTCATCAATAATAGCGGCACACTCTCAACTAGGGTTGCTCACTCAACCTCTCAAATACACTCTTTCAGAATAAGCTCTCTCTTCGCTCAAATGAGAATTATTTCCACCCTTTGGTTTCTGAATTCTACTGCCTCCATCTATATATGTCATATTTATAAAGAAGAATTAAGTTTAGAGATTTTAGCACCCTAAACTGGAATGGACATCAGTCAGTTCTTGAGAATTAGGTCCAAATCAACAAATTCATTTTCAACACATTGAAATTTGAGCTAAACATTAAAATAAAAAAATCTAACACAAAACTAATAACCGGGCAACAGTATAAACTATTTATTGTTTTATCATTATTTGACAACCAGATTAGCAAGTCTATATGATGATTTCATCTTGGGATAATTGAATATTCTTTAATCTAAGATCAAACTTTGAAAGCATAGTAATTCCAAACACTGTTCGGTGCAAGAATGGAAAATTCTATAAACTCTGATATCCTGTCAAATCCAAAGGTTTTTTTTTTTTTTTTTTTTGTGAAAAATCCACCAAAGGAATTAAAACAACATTCGGAGTGTGAAGATATGGCAATAATGTGTTTTTTTTTTTATGAATCTCTCTCAAACTGAAGGTTTTCAATATCTCTAAAATAAAACAAGTATATAAGAAGAGAATAAAGCATTCAAGGCATTTGACTGCTTCAAAACCACAATAATTATCTTATAAGTATCCGAATTACTTAGCTTGCATTATTTTAAAATACATTTATTGTATATCTTTTAATGAGAAACTTGGAAGACTTTTTTCCCGTTCTTCCTATATATCATAAATGATAGTTATATTTTCTCTCTCTTTTAATTAAAAAGACAAATAAGTGTGGAGCCTAAAGACGCTTTGTGTCCTAATGAGGTGAGTTGGTTGGAGACCTTGAACATACTGTCCAACACAAAATATTATTTACCTGAATGTCACACCAACAGTAAATTTTATCAGAGTGTCACGCGTCCGATTTCGTCAGTCCAGCGAAATATGTGGTGAACACGTGGTAGGGAGTAATTCGTTAGGGAACCTAGTAAATTAGGTGGACACGTGGCAGACAGAGAGTATTTCGCTGGGGAGCCCAGCAAATTAGGTTGGCACGTGGTAGATAAAGAATATTTCGCGGGGATCTCAACGAATTACGTGACAATGAAAAAAAAAGTCGAAACTTCAAACGGTTATAACTTTTGATAGAAATGTCCGATGTAGGCATACAATATGTCAAAACGCTCGAAATTCAGAGGGGAAGCCTTGGGCAAATTGCAAAAAGGGATTTGGTCCACTATTTTTTTTTAAAAAATGCCTCTAAGTGCCTCAAAATTAAGATTTAAGATTCAATCATTCAAAAATTCAATTATTTTTCTATTTTTTAATTATTTAATTAGTTAATTCAATGCTAATTTTTATTTTTTTTAATTACTTCTCATAATTTTTAGTGTTTTGACATATCATACGCCTTCATCCGACATTTTCATCAAAACTTAGATCATTTGAAGAACATATCGTATTCTTAAATCCCTTGTAATTTGCATTGTGTCCTTCTCTTTCTTAATTCCCTTGTAATTTGCATCCCTTCTTTATAGTCACTTTGATTTGAGTATCGATCTTGATGAATACTTGGAATGGATGTTGACCAAAGATGAGAGAGACTAGGAAAGCACTTTATTTTCTCCACAAGATGATAGCACGCATAAGGATGGATGCTTGTGGAAGTCGAACCTTGATCAATGGGCTTCGTAAAATAGGGCGGCCCACAAAAAGACACAGGGTTAAGCCCAATGATTTTAATGTATGTACAGCAACATTGTTTATTTGAAATTACATGTCGGAGTCCTATGTTTTGATAAATTCACTTTGATAATGCATGTGTCCTTTGCCAGTGATTTATGTTTTAAGATTTCACTTGATTATCACTTATATTCCTTGGTAGTACTCCTACTATGCCTTTTAGTATCTCTTGGGAGTTTCTGCCTGAATAGCAACTAAAACTGTTTTTTTTTTTGTTGATATCATCTAAAATTAATTATAAGCTTCTATACAACGAACTATGTTAAAACAGAAATTATTGTTTTGCATGCTTTTCAAATAGTTAATGGGACTTCTTTTCAAAAGCTGGGTAGCAAATAAAAGCAAAACTCATGCATATCTGGATTGCACCTTTGAAGCTGTTTTAGATAGCCAAATAAGCAAAAATGTTCCAGGAGTCTATGGCCTCTCAACGTTTTACATTTTCTTGAAAATTCTCTCAATGGTTATTCCTTTACAAAGTGAGGGGAAAATGTAAAAGATAATCATAAAGGTGATTAACAATATTGCAAAGTTTACGAAGTAATTACACTATTCCTTCTATGATTCTATCTCTTTGGTCTGCAGTCAAATCTCTAGCTAGCACGATATATCCTGACAACTAAAAAGTCAGACAGAAGGAGGATCTGCTTTCCCAAGGACTTACACTCTTACACTTCGGTTCGGTACTCCCAATAAATTCTTCTTTAGTATAAAAAAAAAAAAAAAACCCTCCTTTAATTATTCTTTTTTAGCGAACAAATAGTTTTATATAAAAACCCTTTCATATTTGAGTCATTTTCTTTTTTCTGTAATTCGCTGTCCTTTGTTCATCTGTCATCAAAAGCTGTTTTTTGTACACTTTGATTTCCTGAACTTTATTCATTGTGACCAAACATGCCTTCTTTATTGACCCAAAAATAAATGCCTTGCTCATGCTGGCATCCCAAGTTAAGGTTGGAGAATCTTTAGACAACCTGGAGCGATTTGGGGTTGCTATATTAGTGGCTCTTAATTTACACCTCCACGTCTTATCTTAGCTTCAATACCGCATGATGTATTCAATTTGCAGGATTTATAAGGTTGATCACTTGATAGTAAAAGGAGAAAAAAATTTGTCATTTTGATTCACCAATAATAAAAAATTAACAATTAACAAATAATATTTATTGAATCAATTTGTAAAGTTTTAGACTAATATTACTCTTTAGTTACGACAAATGAATAATTGGTTTTAATTTTTGGGTTAGGCAAATCTACAACCCTAAGATTTGATTATGTTATGCAGCTAGGAAGGCAACATGAATAATGAAATCATAATAGTGGCAGAGCCCAACAATTATTAGTTACTTTTAACAAAGTATTCTAGGTACAGGTGAGGTAATAAGGAAGAATTGAACTTCTAATAACATGCTTAAAAATCCCTATTTACCAACTAGACTTTGTTGGCATGTTATTTTTATTTCTTGTAATCATGTGTTGTATATTGATTGTTAAAAACTTTATGGAAAATATGCCTAAATCTGTGCAACTTAAAAGTACATAATTTAATTTTAAGAATTTTCTAATTATATTTTAAATCTTTAGAATGTTATCGACATAAAAATAAGGATCTTCTCATTGTTAATTTATTTTTAAGATTACCATGTTAGATTTTGAATTTTTTTTATTACATTTTAATTCTATATATAGAGTCTAATAAAAGTTGAAGTACTAGTTTGGATGAATATGTAATTTAATGGCCAAAAATAACAAAACTAACATTTTCACGTGAAAATAGGAATTCCATTCTGAAATGGAAACGATCTATCTGGTTGCTTTACGGCAGGACTAGAAATTAATTACCCGTGGGATAAAGTAAGAGTTTGAGTCTTTAATTTGTTGATCTAAATCATTTGATTAAGATGTTAGATGACCAAACCAAACTTAAGACATGGCGGATGTATGAGCACTTCTATAATCTTAATAAAATATAGTGTATATTCTTTAATTAGGATCTGTGGCATATATTAGTCGCTAAACATTTATTGGCCTTTTTTTTACTATAAAAAATTAAAGAAATGATGATAAAATTTAGCGAGTAATACTATTTTTTCGTCATTGAGGTCACAGAAATTTCAATGACAAACTTTTTAAAAAAAAATACATAAATGACTTTTATCGTTAATTTTAATTTTTCTGTAGTGATGAATAAGTAGTTTCAATTTCTGTACTGGTAGTTAGCCTTATCAGACATCTGGATCCTCAGATAGGATGCTGGTGAATTGGTCAATCTTTTTTAATTTGCAGGAACTGACATGAAATAGAATCACGGGCTCTAACGTTAAGGATTAAGAACAACGAATCAGAACACATTTTGATAGCAAAATAGAATGCGATTCCAGCCGTAAAATTGATACGACTTTGTCATATGCTGCAATCATTAGGACCCATCACCAATTGTCATTTTTTTTAGCACAAGTTGAGGTTTTTCCATATTTTATTACTTTGTCTCTTATAATAAGAAAAAAACTCATATGTAGAGGCTGGCATCGTAGTTTAAAATGCGATGAAGATTTGGAAAGATTAGGATGTGACCCACAGCTCAATTTCTGGTCGGTGCAGTTCTCATTATTAGATCTATCAGCAAATTAAATTCAGCATCATTTTGATATTGATTTCAATTAATCAAATGTTGCGAAGACAAAAGAGAGCAG
Organism: Glycine tomentella; assembly: GCA_007407185.1. Taxonomy (NCBI): domain Eukaryota; kingdom Viridiplantae; phylum Streptophyta; class Magnoliopsida; order Fabales; family Fabaceae; genus Glycine; species Glycine tomentella. The sequence goes on from PYAF01003877.1 coordinate 4,229,846, forward strand.
CAGTGCAAGAAACCGATATGCATTCTGAGCAAATTTACCCCCACAAAAAGAATTTACCGTTATTTTTTTTTCTTTTTATTAACATAAGCCTGTATTTATCATGTTACGGTAATGTTAAGCTCTCCCTTTCAGTTAAATTGGAAAAAAATCTCCCCATCAGTCATACTAGTGTTGGAAATAAGTAGCCTATCGTTTTAGTACTTAAAAATATAAAATATTCTCACATTATTTCTGAAAATACGAAAATTTAAAAGCATTATGAGCTAATCATATATTCATTATTGATGAATTAAGTTACTATCTTGATTTTTATAATTAAATAAGATGGCTCCAACAATTAATATCTTCAAGCATATATATATATCGTCATTGTTAGAACCAACGTATCCTTTAAAACCATCCTCCATAACCATGAGCTCGTCTAATCAAGCGGGAATAATGATCAACAAGGGAATTGAACTATCCAAATATAATGACAAAGCTTACAAACCCAGAACCACTACCTAAAGCTCAAGTACTAGTAGACTTGATGATCGATCGAGAACACAAATTAAGGTGCGAATGTGCCTAAGAAAGCAAAGACAGAGCCATTGTAGAATCGCCACTATATATAAGGCAGGTTCATGCAACTTCCTGACCTCCAATATCAAATTAATCCTACTTAATTAGCCAAGTTAGTTAGTGTTGCACATTATATGTCTTTTTAATTACATCTCTCAACTCCTTGTCTCACAAGTCACAAGCCCAGAACAAATATAAATTAATTAAACAGAAAGCCATGCCAATCTTGCATAATCAGGCCACCATCGCAATATAATATATATAATGCTATGTTTTGCTTCTGGTCTAGAGATAAAAAAAATTAAATGAATGCGTATAGAATCTAATCCCCGATCACTCTTAATTTTAATCACAGTGTATCTAGTTAAACGTCTAAATATATAGATTTCTCCCTCTTTCAAATTATATGACGTTAATTTAAGGTTTTGACGAATGTATTAAAAAATATAACTAATTTATTAAATTTTAAAGAAAATATTAGATAGTTTTTTGATATACTATTCTTTATTTTTTTATACATATTATTCTCATCAAGTATTAGGGTAGTCTTAAAAAATATTTAATACAACAATAATTTTATAAAACAATATATTTTAGAATAATTTTTTTCTCTAAAAGAATATATAATTTGAAATCGAAGGATTACTATTTATCATAGCTATAGAGGTACTTAAATTAATAACATAAAATATGTAGTTTATTTTTAATTATTTACTAAAGCCTTTTATGTATCACAATATAATTTTGAATGTCTATATATAATAGATTGTACTTGCTTAATAATTTTTTCTGGTGTCTAATCAACTCCACAGCTCCACTTATATGGCCATCTGTTGGGAGAGATGTCAAATTTGACACATTTTTACTATAGTATGTCTATAATAGATTGTACTTGCTTAATAATTTAAACTTGCTTAATAAGAACGTTTTGGTTGCTAATGGAGGAAAAATCAAATTTTGGAAAAAGGACATGACAAGCCAAACAAGACTTACAGTTGCCGTTTCTGATCAACGGGCCATATTTAGCTCCAAGTGAAGTAAGCGACAGCCGACAGATAATAACTAGGGTTTATGATTCCGCAATATGCACATGTATGTTAAGGTAATGTTAGAAGTTTTAAAAAATTAATTATATCGGTAAAACTCCTGTAGGAGTGATTAAGCAGGCAATACTTGCAAAAGATGATGCAACCACAATGCTTAGTTAAAAAGTGCGGGAGTGAGTAGAAAAGCAGACGTATAGATAGCTGTAGCCTTAGGAACACAACAGAACACCTAACTTTTGCTGCTCTGCCTGCATGCGCGCGTGTTGTGGGCACTCAGAAGAAAATAAAACTATTATTTAAATGACACATAATCACATTCATTATTCAAAATTTAACTCTACTTTAAGTGTGTGTTTCTTGTTAATGGAATGTACTACTCCTTTAGCTCTCAACTATATATAATAATTTTAAAATAATTAAAAAATTAATTATTATTTAATTTCATTAGTCCTACTTAAAAGATCAGTTTCATTTCTAAATTATCCTTAATTAAAATTTGATATTAAGAATAAAAAAATCATTCGAGTTAGAATCTCAATGAAAAATATTTTTTGAAGATGATCTTATATATTAAATATAATAATATTAGTTTAAATTTATTTATATTTAAAAACAAAATATACGAATTTTTCTTGTTTTTATTTGAAATCAAAAAATGTTAATTAGATAAGTTTTTTTTTTCTTTTTGAAAAAAAATTGGTTCAAACAGATTTTCTAAAACAATCTTTAAAAAAATCCGATTTTTTATGTTAGTAAATCAATCACCAATCACCAAATCATTCTTGGTTTGAATTATCGAACCATTCTTGGTTCAAACCAAATTTTATCAATACAAGTTCGATCATGATTCAATCACGATTGAACTATTAAACTTTGAAATAATATTTTTATTGTTGAATGATTAGTTTGATTTTTAAAAATAATAACAGTTATCAATATAAGAGTTTTATACTGTATGAATTTTCAATTTTAACCTCGTTCAATGTTAACTTGGTTTTCGAAAGAATACAATAACAACAAATTAACCAATAGAGCGTAATAATAGATATACAAATTTTGACATCTTTGACATTTGTCCCATCATAATAAACACCATATACTTTTACGTCTAGTATTTGCACAGATAACATGGATTTGACAGTCCCGAAATTGCTAATAAGAGAAAAATACCATACCAATGTTGTGGTCTAGCTATAGATATTTTCTGCAACAAAAAGTCTTTTAAAATTATTAAAATCCCATACTTTTGTATTTATTTATTTACTATAGTGAAAAGAAAGTCCACATTCTTTTTTGGAAAAAAAAAAAAGTACTATCAGCGCACAAAACAAATGAAAAGCGTGAATGTCGCAAGATTAGCATTAGATTTGGCACAAAAGAAACCAATCTGACAAGAGAATTTCCTAATACGCCGAAAAAGAGTCAAATCTAGAACAACAAGTGAAGAAAAGAAACCAAAAACAAAATATATTAAGGATGCTGTTAGAAGAGATACATGGCGACTCCTAGAAGACAAAAGTGGTGAAAAAGAAGAAGATAGAATTTGTCGTTGCAACAATATGCTATGACACGCAAAAGCAATTACAAGTACACCATCAAAATAACTCTCAACTCGATCTCAAGAACCTTACGAGAGAGAGAGAGAGACATGTACACTGGTTAATTGCACGCACATTCTTCCATGTGCAAACGATAAGCCATTCTATGCCCTGTACGTGTTGGCAGGTTTCCCACCATAGATTTTAAAACTTGATCCAACTTGTTATATATGTATAACCTTTGATATCTCACATAAAGTATAAAAATCTCCTCCTCTATTGGTAAGGAAGGCTAGCTGGACCTCAAAAACATGTATTTATCACCATTCCATCATCATCCTTTTCAAATATTAATTTATTCTTGAATTGTATTTAAGTTAATATTTTTATTAATGCTATTCATTTAATTTATATTCAATTATCAAATTCGTTGTCGTTGTTGATTTTTTATTATATATATGTATCTACAAGTGACTTTATTATACGTTTGATCAAGATGGCAGGTTAGTAGAGAGAGGTACTGATACACGAGTCTTGTGGTTTATACTTCGAGGCTATTTCGATACAAAATTAGAACAGTTTTTAAGAAATTTTCTAATGAAAAATACTGTATATTTTGAGTAAATAAACTTAAAAAAATTCTAACTTTATCCAAATAAAATCATAAATTGCTCGAAACGCTCGCAATAGTCAAACATAACTAATGATTTTTATTGAGATGTGAAAAATTGCTTCAAAGATGTATCTCCTGAGGATGACAAACACACTAATTACAGGTTTTACAGAGACACATAGAAAGCCGACGGGAAGCTCCACCCACCATCTACGGTAGAGTTTAATTTTCAGTACGAACAACATGACACTATTCTAAACAACCAACACCCATGGTGTTTTTTTAAAGGTTTTGGAAAGCATAATGATAAAAATAAATAATATTAAATATTAATCTAACATATTAATTATTTTGACATTTTATGATCTAAGACCTGAGGAGATGATTGTGACATTTTACCTTTATTTCTTGTAATTTCTTTTTTAAGAAAAACAATTTAACGAACGGAACCTTGTTTGAATTCTTAGACCAAACAGAACCACGTGCAGTCCTTTGGTTAGTGAACATTTAATGAGGATCCATACTCAAGGAGTTAACTGTGAAGTTAATTAACGATAACTATAGGTTTTTTAAGGTAATAACCCGTGCTTACAGTAAGTCGATTAGGCCAATTCAATCCGTTGAATTAAAAACAATTAAATCATTCATTTGAACAACCCAAAAGTAAATAAAAATAAAAATAAAAAATTGGTCGAACAAAAACAGCCAAAATCATCAACGATAAAAAAATAATAGTTATAGTTTGAATTAATTTTTCAATGTATATTTTTAAATTAAATAAAAAATAATATGAATTGTTATCATTTAGTTTTTTATTATGTTATTTATGATTTTTATCGAATATTTTTTTTACATATAACTATTTAATGAATATTCTTCTTGCTTGAGTATCTTAGAATCCTATGATATATATCTAACAGATGGCAATTTGGTTGTTGCCTGCTGCTATGATATCATTCCTATTAATAAATCGACCGCTTATCCTCCTTTTATGGAATCAAACAATAATCACAAAACTGATCAGAAATTAAGAGTTAAGCGTCGGCATGTAAATAATTTATTGATTAATCGATCGCGACCGGTAAAATTAAAAGTTTAATTTTTGCCATGCATGGATATGGGTATCGTTACCAGGTACGAGTACATAATACATAATTTTTAAAAAATTCAGAATACGGGTACATTAATATATATTTCAAAAACATATACTAGTGTGTACACAGAAATAGAATTTAATATAAATATGAATAAATTTTATAAGTGATAAAAATTAAAAATAAGATAATTTATAATAAAAGAAGAAGATTAAATTCTTCAATATGAAAAAATATGTCTCACAATAAAAAAAACTATAATATATATATATATATATATATATATATATATATTATTACACTTTAACAATAATATGATATCACATTTTAACAATTTCAATCTCATTATTTAATTATTTATTGTCACCCCCAAAAAGTGCCTCTATAACTGATTTTTCAAGAAAAAGGATAGAAGTTAATTTTAAGAATGTCAAATTCTTTATAATTCATACTCTTATTTCATGAATATTTGTATTATAAGAATTAAATCTTTATATATTTTAGGATTAAACCTATTTCTTTTCGTAGAATGGATAAAAAAAATAGGTTATGATGTGTTAATTGTGTTCTGGTCTCGCATTTTATCTTGATTTTTATTTTACAACCCCTTATGATTTTTTTTCATTATATTTTTTTGTTTTAACCCTTTCAGTTCATACAAAAAAAAATCCTATTTATTTAGGAGGTTGGTCGAGAAATAAATAAAATTTAGTTAAGAATTATTTTCAAAAAAATCTAACTCATGTAATACTTATACAATTTAATCTTAACGTTAACACATTAAACACTTATTTCCATTCACTTAATTTTCTTTCATTGTTTTTTGGTCCTTCATAAATTGTTTGGTTTTGTTTTTAGTCATTAACGTTAATGTTAATTGATGAGACAATAAACATAATTTGCGCTTGAAAATTTTATGTTATAGTTTCTAGTGGTTTTTAACTGTTGCAATTCTTTTGACAGACTAGAATTTTCAGAAATATTACAAATATAAATAAATAAATCAAAACCCTAGATACTAAATTTTCTAAAATCACACCAAATGTTACAAAAATAAAACATTTGGACTGTAAAAAAATTGTAACTGGTAAAAACTGACAAAAACTTAAACATAAAGTTGTTACACATAAATTATGTTAATGTGATCATTACTTAATAATTGAAAATGACATAAGGGATTAAAAACAAAACATATAGGAAGGACTACAAATAGTATTAAAAAAATGAGAAATTAGAAAAAAATGGAAATAAAACTAGAGAACAAAAATATATTTTAGTCAAAACGACATGTGCTTGAATTTCATTCATACGAGACTTAGGTACGAGCTTGGTATGTCAAAAAAATTACTTATGTACTCAAATGAAGTATCTATTTTTTTTTTAAAAAATATATATATTTTTGATACATAGGCAAGTACAAACAAGTCTAAGATGCGTACCCAATACATGTATAATACATTTTGTCTTTGAACTCCTTAAACTAAATTGTGGCTAATTTTCTAGACCAAATTTACGCTCCTCTATTTTTAAACTGAAGCACATTTGCATTTGTAGTTCGATTGCTATTATTTTTTTTATCTTTTTATTATATATGATATTGACCGTGATATAATTAGATTATGCAGTTTTTAAAATATTTTATAACTAAAAAACTATAAGTTTTTAAAATTAATCCAATACAAATTATAAATACTGCTAAATATATTTTTATCAAGAAAATCAAATTAGAATTTGTATAAAAACATTACATAAATATGTTTATTTAGCAGATAATTTTATTAAATATTTATAATTCAATAAGATAATTTTCAATTTTCAACTATTAACTATCTTTTTAACTACCTTTGTTAAACATAGTATTAATCTCTCTTTCCTTTATAAAGAAATTTTCATATTGATTTTAGGATAACAAGATGTTTATTTATTTTTATTGAGAGAAATATAAAAGAATGTTTTGTGTTGAAATTGATGGATTAAAAACCAAAAACAAAAGTAATCTAAATGGAGGGAAAAAAGAAAGGTAAGTAATAAAGACGATGAAAGGGATATGGGCATTTTTTGTAGTAGTAAGAAGTAAAGTATATATAGTACTAGTATATATAGATATAAATTCTTAGTGGAATGTAGTATATATAGAATAGAATACAGATATATTTTTTTTGAAGAGTAGAATAGAATATAGATAGATAATAAAGAATGGGAATACAAGTAAATTATGTTATGTTTATGAAGGGAATGAGATTAATTAGGGCAAAGGGAAAGAGAAAAGCAAGGAAAAAAAGAAGTTGACTGATGACTGTAGTGTATTGTGTATCGATAGACATACGGGCTGGGCAGCTGAGGAAGTTAGGGTTGTTTTTCTCGGTGATGAGCACACAGGCTGGACCTCCAACTCATCGGACTATTTAATTTATTAAATAATTAATTGTATTTTGTATGAAGCCTGCTTAGTGTTTGTGTGACTCTCCTCCCTCACAATTCACAATGCTGCCACAGAAGCACTCTCTGGTGATTGTGGCCACACTGACACTGGCTGCGTTGCTCGCAGTAGCACAAGCAGTGGATCTGGCGTCCGAGCGAGCCGCATTGCTCGCTCTCCGTTCCGCCGTGGGAGGCCGAACCCTCTTCTGGAACGCCACCAGGGAGAGCCCCTGCAATTGGGCCGGGGTCCTATGCGAGCACGACCACGTCGTCGAGCTTCACCTCCCCGGTGTCGCTCTCTCCGGCGAAATCCCCGTCGGAATATTCGGGAATCTGACCCAGCTCCGAACCCTGAGTCTCCGTTTCAACGCACTCAGAGGTTCCCTCCCTTCAGATCTGGCCTCCTGTGTCAACCTCCGCAACCTCTACATTCAGCGTAACTTGCTCAGCGGCCAAATCCCACCCTTTCTGTTTGATTTGGCGGACCTGGTTCGCTTGAACATGGGCTTCAACAACTTCTCCGGGCCCTTTCCCACTGCCTTCAACAGCCTCACCCGCTTGAAAACTTTGTTTCTCGAAAACAACCAGCTCTCCGGCCCAATCCCCGACCTGGACAAACTCACCCTCGACCAGTTCAACGTCTCCGACAACCTCCTCAACGGCTCTGTCCCTCTTAAACTTCAGGCATTCCCTCGAGACTCTTTTCTAGGTAACTCCCTCTGTGGCCGCCCACTCTCTCTCTGTCCCGGAGATGTTGCCGATCCTCTCTCCGTCGACAACAACGCCAAGGACAACAGCAAGAGCAAGTTGTCCGGGGGCGCCATAGCGGGAATTGTTGTCGGATCGGTGGTGTTTCTTCTCTTGCTTGTGTTCCTCTTCATTTTCCTGTGCAGGAACAAGAGTGCCAAGAATACCAGCGCCGTCGACATTGCTACTGTCAAACATCCTGGGACGGAGTCCAAGGTTCTTCCCGACAAGGGGGTCTCCGATGTCGAGAACGGCGCTGGTCATGCCATTGGCAACCCTGCGGTCGCTGCTGTGGCGGCGGGGAATGGCGGTAGCAAGGCGGCGGAAGGGAATGCGAAGAAGTTGGTGTTTTTTGGGAATGCGGCGAGGGCGTTTGATTTGGAAGATTTGCTTAGGGCTTCGGCGGAGGTTTTGGGGAAAGGGACTTTCGGGACGGCGTACAAGGCGGTGTTGGAGGCGGGCCCGGTGGTGGCCGTGAAGAGGTTGAAGGATGTGACCATTTCGGAGAAGGAATTTAAGGAGAAGATTGAGGCGGTGGGAGCGATGGATCACGAGAGTTTGGTGCCTCTCAGGGCTTACTATTTCAGCAGGGATGAGAAGCTCCTCGTCTATGATTACATGTCCATGGGAAGCTTGTCTGCGCTTTTACATGGTTCGTCCATTCCTTCTTTCTTTCTCTTTATTTTTTGTGCTTGCTTTTCACTCAAGTTGGACCTTTTCTTGGACTATCATTACTTGCCGCAATTGTGTTTCTTTTTTGGGGAAAGAATGCATCATGGCTGTGTTAGTCATTGATTGATTGTTCATTGCTCTTCATTTGTTAGGAATAATCTTTAGATGCATTTCACTTGTTTCCTATTAATATATATGCCTTTTTGGTCCCGATTGAATCACAAATTGTGCTGTTTGACCGAATTGTCTCTCCATCTCCTTCTACTACTAGACTAGGCTTAATTGGTAGAATTTGGCAATGTTGATTTCACGAGTTTCCAAACAGTGGTGATGATGTTTCTGATTCCGATCTTTACAGGAAACAGAGGAGCTGGTAGGACACCACTGAATTGGGAAGTGAGATCAGGCATTGCACTTGGAGCTGCCCGTGGCATTGAGTACCTACATTCACGAGGGCCTAATGTTTCTCATGGAAATATCAAGTCATCAAACATCCTCTTAACCAAATCATATGATGCCAGAGTGTCTGACTTTGGCCTTGCACACCTTGTTAGCCCCTCCTCAACCCCTAACCGTGTGGCCGGCTACCGTGCGCCGGAGGTGACTGATCCTCGCAAGGTGTCTCAGAAGGTAGATGTGTACAGTTTTGGTGTGTTGCTCTTGGAACTTCTGACTGGGAAGGCACCTACCCATGCTCTCCTGAACGAGGAAGGAGTGGACCTCCCCAGATGGGTTCAATCCGTGGTTAGAGAAGAGTGGACTTCTGAGGTCTTTGATCTTGAGCTCCTTAGGTATCAGAATGTGGAAGAGGAGATGGTTCAGTTGTTGCAACTTGCAGTTGATTGTGCAGCACAACACCCTGACAAGCGCCCTTCAATGTCTGAAGTGGTAAGGCGCATACAAGAGTTGCGAAGGTCTAGCTTGAAAGAGGAGGACCAGGACCAAATCCAACATGACAATGATATACAGTTATAGAAGAACATGTATCTTCTCCCATATTTTTACTTGCTAAATCCTGTGCGTAAGTTGCTTGTATTCTGTTAGCTTGGGCCGGCCTCAAATTTCTTTCTTTGGCACCAAACTTTTGAATTTTATTCCTCCTCAAATCTCCATTGTGCCCTCCCAGTCAATACATTGGGGGGAAGTGGATATCTGTTCCATTAGTTATTGTTGTTGGATTCTGGTTGATTGTAATTATTAGTTATGCTTTAACATGCCTTTTACTTTTGTTGAAACCTTATTATGTCTGTTGTAGACTTGTAATTGAGATGTTATAGTAGCTGTCGTTGGATGGTTGGTTGCGATGTCTCGTCGGTGGTGTGTTTTATTATTGCCAAAAAAGTTTCTTGTGAACGTGATCGCCACCTTCGTGAGGATGGGCGATTTATGCCCCAAACCAACTTTTGATTAATTCTTCCTCCTCTTGCCAGTTGGTTTAAGATTTATTTATAGAATGCCCACGTCACGAAGAAAAGAAAACACCCTTACAGATTGGATAAAAAATTTAAATTGTTAGGTACAGTATGGATAAATTGTCAAAAGTGATTTTTATGAAATCAAATGTTAGAAGAGGGTAGGGCATATGTGCAAAATGGTTATCGTTACGATATTTACTGTTCATATCACAGCTGTGTGTTAAATTAGTCAAAACAATTAATTTGACATGATTCTAATAAAGGTTCAATCTAGCAATTAAATTTATGACAAATTCTGGAAAGTAGGATTTTTTTATTATTTTTGTGAGAATCCAAATCTAGAGGATTTATAATAATTCACTAATAAATTTTATTTAATCAATTAAGTTAGATTTTTTGATATGAAAAATAAGATATTAGAGTATGCCTCAAAGTTCAGTTATATTAGTCCCCCACAAGCCAATTTTGTCATTGAGTGACTAAGCATGAGTTGTTTAAATGATTTCTTATCATTTTTTAATGTAGATTTTGAAATTTAAACATCAATCCATGGTTGGCAGTGATAGTGGCCGAAACTTAAAAGAATGGGATTCGGGTGAGTAGTATAATACTATAAACTGATGAAAGCTCAAACGTATGTGTGATGCGTTTTTTCTTAGGTGCTTATAATTGTAACTCTACAGTGTACATGTACAAACACACTAGTTACGGTTCATGGGCACATTTTGTTGGCTCTAGGGCCACCTGGTCTTTTTTGTTAATATATGGAGGGGCTACCCATTAAAAAGGTATTAAACAAAACAATCAGAAGTGATGTGAGAGAAACAAAGATTGGCATCCCACCATGTTATTACTATACTACATTGGATGCGTTTGTCTCTTGGTTATTGCTGTCCCATCTTTCAAAGTTGATGACCGTTGTAGTTGTAGTATGTGTGCTGTAAAAATTGACACCACTTGTTTGCATTTAGCAGTTAGAATGAAGCAGATTTTGCCTAACAAAATAAAATAAAATTGAATACTCATTTCAACCTAGATACAAATTAGCATTAATTTTAAAAAATGAATGATATCAATTCAATTTTTCCATAAGATCGTCGTCCTATATTGTCTAGCTCATTTCTATAGAGTTCTATTAGATTTTTTAATTAATTAATAAGTAAATATTAAATATTTTTTTGTATTTTTTAATAAAGCAAACAACTTCAATTAAATAGTTTTTTATTTTATTTTTGTAAGCATTTTCCTATCAACACTTTAAGCTGTTTAGCATTTTCTTATATATTAGGATCGGTCTAGTGATTAAAAAAGATGTTAGATAGATATCGTATATATTCTAACCTTGGTGTCACTATTACATATAATTTTTTTCCTATCGTTTTCCATAAATTATTCAATTTGTTAAGATGATACT
>PYAF01003877.1:4241466-4293690 GCA_007407185.1 Glycine tomentella
AGCATTTTCTTATATATTAGGATCGGTCTAGTGATTAAAAAAGATGTTAGATAGATATCGTATATATTCTAACCTTGGTGTCACTATTACATATAATTTTTTTCCTATCGTTTTCCATAAATTATTCAATTTGTTAAGATGATACTATAAGGATCATCTAATGAGTTAAGTTTAATGTGCACTTTATTACATACTCATTTTAAATATGTTATTTCTTATTTATAGCAACTAAAATGACCATCTAAAATGAATACACACACATATATATGTAAGAATTGTATACTCTCTCTAAAATAAAGTAATTGTTATTTAAAAATTTACATAAGCATTAAAAATATCATTAAATACTAACATGTAAGTTTGCTTGATCATATCTCCATCTTAATCCACTAATGTTCCACAAAAGAAACCGTTAAATTAATTAGAAAATTCTATAATTCCATAAAGTTATGTTATTAAGTCCTTGTAGTTTAAAAAAATTACAAAATCTATATAGTTTTAAAATTTAGTAAATAAATCCTTAGAAGCACTGTTAAAAACGATCTGTCTAAGACTAACTTTTTCAAATTGATCTTTTTTTGTTCAAACCACCAGTTTGTTAGTAAGTTGTGATCTCTTTTGTGAATGCCACTTGTTTCCCAAGTCAACATTATAAGAAAATGTATACAGATAGAGAATAGAGATAGATCATTGGATTGATGACAACAACCAGCAGGGAAGGGAAATACTGGGAGTAAAAGAAAAGTATGTATCCATTTCTTCTGCTGAAGCTTTGGACTATGCTACGCCATCGATTTAACCTGCATTGGATCATTATTCTAGTCTAGGATATCAAATTATTGAAGCTTATCTACTGCCAAGTAGCTAGTTAAAGAGATGATAATTTTTTTAATGACTCAATTTGATAATCTAAACCAATCCTACTCAATTAAAGTTGCATTGGTCGTTGGGTTGGGTTGGATTGAAAAAAAAAGAAGATAAACTTAATCCAATTAAATTTAATTGGGTTGGATTGAAAATATCCTAAAATAATCCAACCTTTACAACTTACACTTGTAGATGGCATTTGAAGGCGAATAAATTGAGCATCGGTTTTGCAATTTGATGTAGCAACGTCACTTCGGACCCAAAACACATAGATACCACTTGAGAAGCCTGCAACATCAACTTTCAATGCAACCATTAATCCAACTTAATGTGGCAAATGATACCATCGACCTTTCTACAACTAACACGAATATCAAATAAGGCTAAGAAACTCCCATTATGTTTACTATGCAATCAACTCCCAAACCGACCGAAGTTTGCTTTTGAAAGCAATTCCCCAGATATTCTAGGCTAAGATATTAATAATTAGAGTAAACTATATTAATTACCCTAAAGTTTTGTGAAATTATACAAACACCTCTTTTTAACATTTACAGTAACTCTCTTCTAGATAAACACAATATAATTTTTTCAAATAACTAAGGAAGTTAGTGTAGTGTATAAGAGAGAGTGTTAGTGTATATTTTCCTAAAAATTAAAGGGGTTAGTGTATGAGTGGATAAAAGCAATGAGAGTTTGTTCAATTTCACAAAACCTCACGGATAATTAATTTAATTTACTTATCATTAAAAAAATATGTTAATAGCGAAGTTCACCCCAACAAGTTAAAGTGAAATAACATGTGTGTCATATCATTTACTCCCATCAAATTTAATGCATCCACAATGGTATTGGGATAATCCCGTGAACCTGGATTGCAAATGATAACCTCTTTGAGATTTTTGCCCAATTCACGTTGGTCAATGTCTAGACCCTGTCAACATGAGCATTTCCATCATTTATTGCATTTTGATTGACATGTAATTGGTCCACCCCTTAATACTTGATTGTTGTCATCGTTGCACCAACAAAATAAGAACTATTTTTTAATACTAATACCAGATTTTCAAGAATCCTTCTTCTTCTTGTAGATAACATAAAATCCATTCCCTTGATTTATAAATAAAGATTTTGTCCTTTGGTTATTGTCTCCTAACAATCCATTGATTTCACCTTATATCATTAATTTTCTGCAATCTGTCGAAGTTTTCACTGCACAATAATCTAAGGCTCAAAAGCATCCTCCTTAAACTTTGTTGTCACCCTTTCCAAAATAGCCATTGCTCGACCATTTTTCGGAGTTGTCGGGCTAGGGAATGAGTGGAACAATACTATTATTAGGGGCAACTAATAACGAACATACCTTTTTGTTGTGTCCAAATTAACCACACATAGAACACAACATGCTAAGGCCGTCATACTCCACATTGTAGTCTCGATCGTGAAGCTTAAACTTCAAGACACTAACCTTCCTTGAATATACCACTTCACATAATTGTGCAAATCAAGCCCTTAATTGGGGAATGTCCTAGTTAGTGCTTAATTGCCTTACCATGGAATGGTTATATATTTTTATTGTTTGGCCAATTGTATTATAAATATTGAACAAATTGTGTTTATCGTGAAATTTAAATAGAAGACCAACATACGAATCTAAATTGTCACTCGATGAAAATTGTCATAAAAAAGAACAAAACTTGGTTTTCCATAAAAACAAACTGATTACAAACAAGGACCCATACATGGGGTAGTAAAGAGGACCAAATGAAACTGAAATAACCATTAAAAATATCATAAAACACTTATCTCAATAATGTTTTATTGTGCTTATTCAGTTCTTCTATTTTTTGTCAACCTAATGCTAAAACATTAGGCTTAAATCTTGTTAGTTGTTTTTGTTTTAAATAAGGGACCAAATTAAAAGATTTCAAGTATTTTACGGATGGACTGATGAAATTGATGTATTATCAAGATCAAAGATGCTTGAAAGTTGGGACTAATTATAATAAGGATTAAATTGAAATGTTTTGATAGATAAAATACTATGATACAATAAAAAAATACTATAATAAAAATACATAGAAGAGAGAGTGTCATCGGCAATTAATGCGGTCCTAAATTAGTTTTATTAACAGTAAGGGCTTGACAATGGGAGAAAATTCTAAGAAAGTACTTTTAACTTTTTATACTTTAAGGAAGAAATTGAGACTATACTCGAATAATAAGAAGAGAATATTCGAAGGATTGATTAATTATATAAATAGAGAGAAGTTGTAGCTGCAGTGGGCAGATAGGAACCCTATATTGCAGTTTGACTTGGAGAGACCGAACGAGCGAGGGAGCATGGAGGAGGGAAAATTGAGAGAGCTGAAGCAATTTATAGAGACATGCAAGTCCAATCCCTCACTTATCCACAATCCATCTCTTTCATTCTTCAAGGCTTATCTTCTCAGGTTTCGTTTTCTTCTCATTTTTTCATTTCTTTCTCCTAATTCTCACTCACTCACTCATACTCTGTCTCTGCTGCTGTAGCCTCGGTGCTCGCATCCCTCCCCAACCCAAAACGGTGTGCCTCCCCATTCATTTTTTTACAGTATATTTTATCATTCTGCGTTGATAACAACAAATGAATTTAGGGATTTCCGGTTATTGTTACTCACACCATATGCAGGAACCAGGTGATTTTGATGACAACAAGTCTAATCCTCCTTTATCCGCACAAGATGACATTATAGAATCTGATATAGAGTTGGATAATGCTGATGTTGTTGAACCTGATAATGACCCTCCTCAAAAGGTGTGCTATGCATGTAATATTTATGTATGGTTAATGTCCATGTCTCAACAAATCTGTAATTAAAATGTATTTGCAGATGGGAGATCCTTCTGCTGAAATAACGGAAGAACAAAGGGATGCTGCACAGCTAGCAAAATCAAAAGCAGTCGATGCTATGTCACAAGGCAAATGCCTTTCAATTCATGATTGCTTGTAGTTCTTTTAATAAATCTCTCAATTCATGCTTCTTGGACTTTCTTTTAGTCTGCCAATTGACTTTTCTTTAATGATTTTTCCAGGTAATTTGGATGAAGCACTGGCCCAACTGACAGAAGCCATTTTGTTGAATCCGCAATCAGCTATACTTTATGCTACTAGAGGTACTCTGTGTGTGTGTATTTCCATTAGAATGGAACGTCTTTTGATAAATTCCTTTTAGTTGCTTTATTGTTTGTTTTACCTTCTCTATCATTTGGAAATCCCAATTTCTTGTTTTCAGCTAGCATCTATATGAAATTGAAGAAACCAAATGCTGCTATACGTGATGCTGACACGGCATTGAAGGTTTATTTATTCCTTACTTGTTGCATAGAAAGCATGGTATAAAAGAAATTTCTGTGCCATGAGTTTGTGTACTCAAAGGTATCTTAATTGTTCCAGATTAATCCGGACTCAGCCAAAGGCTACAAAATACGGGGAATGTCAAGGGCTATGTTGGGACTATGGGAAGAAGCAGCAAGTGACCTTCATGTGGCTTCAAAGTTAGATTACGATGAAGAGATTAGTATGACACTTAAAAAGGTATTTGCCTACTTTCGACAAATGGAACCTGCAGAAGGAATCCTTGTTCATTTTGTAATTGTATCTTTTGGCTGGACAGGTTGAACCTAATGCCCACAAAATCGAGGAACATAGGAGAAAATATGAACGCTTAAGAAAGCAAAAGCAACAGAAAAGAGCTCCTATTAAGACTGAAGCTCCTATTAAGAAGGAGCAAGGAACTGAAGCCCAAGTAAGTATATAGTTTCTATGATTGAACAATCTTTTTGACAGACAGGCTTTGCGAGCTACTATGAAGCCTGGTATTCTAAAAATCGCAAAGTATCAAAATCATACCTGCCTGTATCTGATACGATACATGTAGGATGCTCCTTGATGTGTATCCAAGGAGTGTTCTCCATTTCTTTTAAAATTTTATTGACTGATATGTTTGAGATACAACTCCAATACTTTGAATAGGTCTTACGTAATCATGGTAGTCAAAATCATGATCTTTCACATAAGATTGTACGACTTTACGATCCTGAGTACCTCCACGCAGGATTGAACTTTGGTGAGATTGTGTGAAATCATTGTGTAAGATTGTGGAATTGGTGGTATTGAATAAGGCACAATCCCACTGAGCCTGGAAAAAAAATCCCTTTTCAGCTTATAACCTGTGACCTGTTTGCGCACAGGTTGAAAACCTAAAGCAGCCCCAATCTTACCCATTTTCAGCCACTCTTTATTTGCGAGATGACTGCTGTGTGCGATTCAACTCCTCCTTTAGTCTTCATCTTGTTATTCTTTGTCGCTGGTTCTCCACATCTTCTTTTATCTTCTGCGTTTGCCTTGTGCATGCTGCTGGACATTGGGTTCTGTTCTCCTCTTCCCTTCTGTGTGTGTATATATATGCATGTATGGTATGTGAATTTTGTAGGATCTTATGATTTACGTTACAAGATTGTGTTTTATGGACAAACCATTGCAGTTTGCAAATGCAAACTAAACTACCTTTTGTCAATATATTGTTTGATGGATGATACTTACAGGTAATATTAGATGGATTTATATAATTAATAACTAACAAATTAACAATTGATTTTTTCCCTTTAGTTATAGTTGGAAGCATAAGATAATTAATCTTAAGATCATTTTCAAATAACATTTGTCTAAAACAGTTGATAACTTTTGCATATTATGATCTATGGGAATCCCAAGGTAACTTGAAATTTCTTACATAAAAATATAAAAGAATGTAGAAAATGGAAACCTAAGTAGTCATTCCTGTATAGCGTAAAGCAGGAAAGCCGGTATTCTGATATATATATGTGTGTGTGTGTGTGAGTGTGTTAATATTTTTCTTTTCTCATATCAGACATGCCGTCTAGTTATCCTTTTTTCCGACATATTTGCAGATGTTAAGAGAAGTTATAATGTAGTTATTTTTTTTTTCTAGGTTCTTTTATGTAAGAAATGTCAAGTCACTATTCTTGAAATTCTCATATATTATAATATGGATAATTGATAACTGTTTTGAAAGATGATCTTAAGATTGATTGTCTTCTATTTTCAGCTATAGATAAAGGGCAAAAACCAGTGGTTAATTGGTTAGTTACTAATTCTGTAAATACATCTAATGTTACTTACATGTAAGTATCACCCACCCAACACCATACGGACAAAAAATGGTTTAGTTTCCCCTTTTAAATAACATGTGTAAAACTGTTGCCAACTTATCCTTATTATGATGTATGAAAAATTCAAAGATAGTAACCTGAAATTTCTCACATAAAAGAACCTGCAAAATAAAAATAGACAATAACTACACTGGCTTTTTTTAACATTTGCAAATATGTTGGATATAATTAAAGAACTAGAGAACATACCTGATTTGACTAGTAATGGTTCATTTGTATGTTAAGTTAACTAAGAAGCGATTTCTGCCAAAACAAATATCTAATTGCATGCATCCAATATCTGGATCGAGTTCAATTCTCATTGTAAGAAAAATATCTTGGACAGAGGTATCATAGCTAAATTTTTTATTTAACTCCATCAAATAACAATGATAAATTTTCCTTATAACTCTTTGAATGACTTAACACAATTTATCCTTGTTATATGATGGAGTTAAATCAAAATTTTAGTTTTGATATCCTTGTCCAAGATATTTTTCTTGCAACGATAATTAAACTCAATTCAGAAATTAGATGTCCACAATTCAATGTGGGTTTTGACCTAGGTAGCTTGTTAGTGTAGTTGAGATACAAATGAACCACTACTCTTTTGCTAGACCAAGTATGTTGCCTAGTTGTCCTTTAGTTGTGTCCGGCGTATTTGCAAGTGTTAAGAAAAGTCATAGTAATTTGTAATTAATGTTTGTTTTTATTTTCCAGAATCTCAAGATCATTTTTCAAATAATATTTGTCTAAAATAGTTGCTAACTTATCCATATGATCTATGAGAATTCCAAAGATAATAACTTGAAATTCATTACAATGACTTTTCTTAACACTTGCAAATATCCTGGATAGACAACATATTTGATTTGACGAAAGAGTAATAATTCATTTGTATCTTAAGTTTACTGACAAGCTACCTTTGTCAAAACATATTGAATTACGCGCATCCAATTTCTGGATCAAGCTCAATTCCCATTGCAAGAAAAATATCTTGGACAGGGCTATCATAGCTTAATTTTTTATTTAACTCCATCAAATAACAATCATAAATTGCCCTTATTAAACTCTACTTTTTGTCATAATTATTTGAATTTGAATGGGTTAACACAATTTATCTTTGTTATTTGATGGAGTTAAATAAAAAATTTAGATATGATACCTTTGTCTAAGATAATTTTCTTGCAATGAGAATTGAGGTCAATCTAGAAATTAGATGCATGCAATTCAATATGTGTTTTAACAGAGGTAGCTTCTCAGTAAACTTGAGATACAAATGAACTATTATTCTTTTGCCAGATCAGATATGCTATCTTTTAATTGTATGTGACAGACTTGCAATTGCTAAGAAAAAATAGTGTAGTTGTTATTATTTCTATTTTCCAAGTTCTTTATGTAAGAAATATGGCTAACGTCCTTGGAATTCTCATAATATGGATAAATGTTATTTGAAAGTTTATCTTGAGATTGATTATCTTTTGCTTCTATCTATAGCTAAAGGACAAAAATCAGTTTTAAATTTGTTATTAATTCTTATATCCATCTAATATTTCATGTAAGTATCATCCACCCATGAATAAAATTGTCTAGGTTGCACTTGTAAACTGCAACATGCATTGATTTGTAGTTATCACTATAGTGTAGGTTTTATTTTTACATCACTATTGGTATAATGGTATCGGATGGCAAGTCACCAATGGAATAAAGGGGTGATGCAGTTACTGCTTACTACGTACTATGAACTATAATAAATTATTATTTGTTAGATATAGTAGGACTTTAACTCAATAGGACTATAACTCTGCAGTAGTGCCTTGCGGAGTTGTAGAGCTGGTCAACGGGAGCTAAGATTTGATTCTTGCATTCATCTTACCATTAGATTTCTACTTTTTACTTAGTTTCTACTTTCTAAGCAGAGGATAACAAACAGGATACAAGTCCATATTTAAACTATACTTCTTAACTAGAGTAGTAAGAAGAATTTTCAGAAGTATTAGACCAAGAGGCTTTGTCAAAATTGGTCGAACTTCTTGCTCTTAGGGTGCTTTGCTTGAGTTCAATCATTCAGGATGCTTGTTTTATGAATTATGAGGATGATACTTTCTCGTAAGTTGTGCTAACTAGAGATAACCTTTTCAGTATCGAGTGAAGAATTTCTTCTAATGGTATGATGAAGTAGTTTCTTAGTGTTTCCCTTTGTTCTTGCAAGATCAAAATTGGTAGGTAGGCTAAAGCCCGAGCTTGAATGCTTAAGGTCTTTCATCTCCTTGTCAGTTGAGTTACTTCATAACCTTTTCTTCTGATTCTAGTTGTAGGAACTTTCTCTATCTAAGGTGTCAGCATCACGCATATCATTTAGATTAGTAAGTGAGATTTCCCAAACAAAACATTAGGAAATGATGCCATCTAACTTGGTTAAGTCAAGTTAGTTGTGGTTACCAGCAGAATGCCAGAGCTAATGCAGAATGACTGACCCTGCCTCCAAAGAGGAATGCTTATTCCTTGTTATATCCCATAGCTTGCTGAGACCGGGGATAGGGTCCCCTAGGATATGATGATAGGTATTATAATCTAGGTTCCCCTATGGGCATATCCCAGGTTTCCAATATGATCTTTAAAATAAACTATTAGACACAAAAAAGCTAAAAATTAGCTTGATTGTAATCCGAGTAACGAATACTGATAAGCACCAGGGTTTTGAGAATTAATGGGATGGGTCAAGTCTCAAGATTGAGATGCAATTTTTAGCTGCTTTTTTTTAGACATGTATTATAGCAACTTTTTAATCCCTATGTTTTGCAATCTTAACTCCTATTCCCGATTCCAAGTAAAATCTTGATTTTGGCTATCTAGTTTGTATGCAGTTGTTTTTTTGTTTTTTTTTTTAATTTATTCATTTATTTATGATCACAAATATTGTTTTTGAAAATTGTGATCATGATTCAAGGCTAAAATGGATTTAGTTTATGTAGGCTACTGTTTGTGATAACATTGAGATATGACATGGCAATCCCTCATTTCCTATGAATTCATACTTCTACTGTAGTAGTGTAGTGTCCAATTACGTTCTCCTTCCATCTTAATTTTAAAAAAATAAAAAGGAAAACCATTCTTCTTCCATCTTGATTAAAATGCTATATGTTGTGACTTAAAGTTGTTGGCTCTCACTATGCACCTGAATAACAATGCTATGAGATGATCTAGTTATAACTGATTTTTTTTTCAGGTACAGGCAGCATTATCTGCTTTAAAAGATGGTGAGTCTTTGTATTTCTATCTTCCTGATGGTAATAAAATTCACAAAATCTTTTTTGTTGACTTATCTTTTGGTTAATGTGAAAAATAGAAACAGTATACATTTGTCTGGTTCAATTCCTGCATCATACTGTTCCTGTGGCTGTGATAAAAGCTTTACTATACATATTTTTGTCTTAATTTCTCACCCACATTACAGGCTTAGGAGTTTGATGGAAACACATGGATATTTTGGCATTAAACAGATGGTCCTAACAATATATAGAAAACTATATTCTGGAGGGTGATTTGTCAGCATATTTGATTGTGATATGTCATTTTTATTCCTAAAAAATAACTATGTTGCAATGTCTTTATTTTCTATTGATTGATATTAATTCAATGGTTTGTGGCATTAAAAGGGCAAGTCATGGGTATTCACTCTAGTGGTGAATTGGAAAAGAAGTTAAGTGCTGCATCAAAGACATCACGCTTGGCGATCCTGTATTTTACTGCAACATGGTGTGGCCCTTGTCGCTTCATTTCCCCTATTTATACAAGCTTGGCTGAAAAGTACCCAAAAGTGGTTTTTTTGAAAGTTGACATAGATGAGGCCAGGGACGTTGCTGCAGGTTGGAATATTAGCAGTGTTCCAACATTTTTCTTTGTTAAGAATGGCAAAGAGGTTGACAGTGTGGTCGGGGCAGACAAAAGTACACTTGAAAGCAAGATTGCACAACATGCTGGCTCTCTTTAAGTGAATACCTTATAAAGACCCTGATACAATTAACATTTTCTTGTTTCTTGTTTTAACATGTCCATAGTTTCATACAAAGGCAAAAGATCAAATTGAGTTATGGCTTGGCGTTTCCTCTGTCTGGTTGTATGTAAAAAATCTTGTGTTGATTTGTAATAAGTTTCATATTTTGAAGCTGATTTTATGTTTGTGATGTGACTGTAATGGGGAGACGGTTACTTTTTTGGAAAGTTGTGGGTGGGTCTCTCTCCCTCTCTCTCTCTCTCTCTCTCTCTCTCTCTCTCTCTCTCTCTCATTTTGATGTCAGGCTCAGGCCACCCCCAAAGCTTCATTCTTGTATGTGACTATGGGATTCAAATTATGGTAATTGGTTTTAACTTAATCTTCATATGCCGGCAAGTGCTGGTGTTATATCCAGCTTGCCCGTTATAGCACGTTCACTTTTTTTTTCTTCCCTTCAAAGAGCAATTAACTGGTAATTTCATAAACATAAGCATTGCTATTCGCACGTTAGGGACAGAAAAGCAGAAAACTCGCAAGCCTCTTTAACAGAAATATTATGATCTCATGAATATGATAACAATGATACAAGAAAATAACGTGATTGTTGTGACATTCAGCTTTTTAGCATGCCGGGGAATCTATATACTAGTAGGTTATCCAAAGAAAAAGGTGTGGTAAATGATTCATTTCCTCTCATTCTTGGAGTAAAATCTCAAAACCAAATAGAAGAAGAACCTGTAAAGAACACCCCAAGCTAGCAGGATTAAGATGTCATACCATATGTTATCCATTGTAATATCCATCGAGGACAGGATATCTTTCCCTAACAAGCAGTTATCGGGTAGACTGGAGTTATGGTGTTTGCTGAGCTTCAGGTCTCCTAATGGTCCAGGGGATAATTCTGCTAAATTTCCTGTGTAGCAGTTGAGGTTATTGAATTCATTTGTGAGCAATGCCTCAAATGGATATTTGATTGCAGAAACATAGTGAAGCCACCTCCAGTAAATGGGAATCTGAGTTCGCTTGAGGAAGAAACCACAGGTCAAAAAGAAGAGTGCTGTTGTGGCTATGACTACTGCATACCCTGTGATGTAACTAGGCACAAGTGCACTAACAAGCATCACATATGCATTGGTAGTAATAAGCGAGGCATAAAGTATTAGCCAGAAATAAAAGAGGCTGCTTCTCAAGTGGAGCATCTTTTTGGTTATGAGAGCAAATGTGAAGCCTTGAACGGCAAAAAATGGGAGGTAGACAATGAGGGAAGAAATGACATATGAAGAAGCACGGTAAGCATTATGTGAAGTCTCCCTTATGAAGATGAACCTCTCCATGATAAAAGATGGGACTGCATCATTGGAAGAAAAGAAAACAAGGCACACTGCAAAGATGTAGAAATTGAGGAGCCTATTGATGTCTTTGAAGAAAGGATGACTAAGATTTCGAAAAATGCTGGACAGGATAAATGCCATAACAGCTAACACAATCTCACGGGAGAGGAAGAGTTCTGGGGTGCGAGTTACATTTAGTGTTGTTCGCCATGCGAGCACTGCAACCTCACGCAACCATGGGTTTGCATACTTGGATCCAAAGTTTGGC
Source organism: Glycine tomentella (assembly GCA_007407185.1). Taxonomy (NCBI): domain Eukaryota; kingdom Viridiplantae; phylum Streptophyta; class Magnoliopsida; order Fabales; family Fabaceae; genus Glycine; species Glycine tomentella. The sequence goes on from PYAF01003877.1 coordinate 4,253,144, forward strand.
TCATGAAGCACTTCCTCAATCTCAAATCCTTCATATGAAGTTGCTGAGTAGTCCATAGACTGGGTAACAACAGAAGGAGCTGCAGAATATTGGTTGGAAACTGCACTTGTTGGTCCTGACATGTGTGTTTTCCCAGGTGTCCATCCTGGAGTTCTTGCTGGAGTCCATGATGGTTGGCGACGCGGCGTTCCTACTACCCCCTGGTAAAGCCATACAGAGAAATCTTTGGCCGAGAAATCTTGGTAGAACTGAGAAGCCAAACGTGGGTGAACACCACTAGGCATATTCCTTGGTGTTGGAGCACTTTTCCTTCCAAGGGAGTTATCAAAATCCTCAGCGTCATCGTTTTCGTCGTCATCCACAGAATCAAGCTGTTGTGTTCCAGCAGTAAATCCATGGCTGCGTAGGCTAATCATGTGTTTGGATGCAGGTGTGTTCCTTGTTCTTGGAACAGGCGTCATGGCTGCCGGGTCAGGTTTGAGGCCATCACGTTGGAATTGGACAAGGGGATCAAGCCCAACCGTTGCTTGATCATATTCACTTATAACATCTAGGAGATACTCAATACTGTTTTCTCCATCAGGTACTGGCCTTCCAAATCTCGACATGTGAGCCTGAACTGCATCTGCCTTTCCCATGTATATCAGTCTTCCCCTATAAATACATACATCATCTGGTCAGGATCAATTCATTTTCGGTCTACACAAACCCAATTGCATCTTATATGAATATTATTCTAGTTCATCCATGTAAACTACAACTAATTAGATAGAATTCAGACAGTCAGATAAATATTATATATATTAGACTTATCAACTAGATATATATATTTCACCTTGCAAGGACGGTGATCTGGTCCAGGAGCATTTGAATTCTAAATGAAGGCTGGTGTATGGTCATAAGGACAATGCTTCCTCCTCGAGCTATGTCTTTAACCTTTTCTACAACACTGTAAGCACTTGTAGAATCAAGACCTGAGGTAGGTTCGTCAAGGAACAGAAGTGAAGGCTTATGAATAATGTCTATGCCAATAGATACCCTTCGTCGTTCCCCTCCTGACACTCCTCTTCTTCCTTCGTCACCAATATAGGTGTGTGTAGCACTCTGAACGTACGTACAGCCATCAAGTCATTAATTAATCTGTCATTTTATGTGTGTGTAGGTAAGTGAGAGAGAGACAAAAGATTATTATACCTGTAAGCCCAATTGGTCAAGGAGCTCATAAACCCTCTTCTTCTTTTCACTCCTGGAAATGGAAGGAGGAAGCCTAACTTCAGCTGCAAACATAAATGTCTCAAAAACTGACAGCATAGGGAAGAGCTGGTCATCTTGCATCACATATGATGACACCATTTTCATGTAGCTTGTAGTAACCTGCATGATAAAATATATAGCATTATTAAATTGAAGAGAATAGAAAAGTAAAAGTTTCATGAAATTAACGAGAGGAGAGTTAATTTGTACTGGTTTTCCATCAATTCTAACTGATCCTTCTAGACTCCCTTTTGCGATTCGCCCGGCCAATGCATCGAGAAAGGTGGACTTGCCAGCACCACTAGGTCCCATGATTGCCATAACTTCACCTTTAATTGCCTGGCCAGAGATATCATGAAGAAGATATGTTTCTTTGTTGATCCAAACTCCATCCTTTTTCTGCTTCTTTATGACACTATAGGAGAGGTTACTGAATTCAAGGCCATACCCTGGAATGGACTTCTGAATCTTCAGTTGGTTCACATTTCTTCCGATTCCTGGTTTGTCCGAGTCCATCAGAGTCTCTAAACTTTTATTTCTACCTGCTGTCCTTTCTGGCCTCGCCATTGCAGTGAACTTCAGCTTGGCCTTCTTTGATTGCTGGTGGTGTTAATGGTATAAATAAAAGGGTTGGTAGCTGGTATGAAATAGGGACAAAAGGTGACGGTGAAAATGAAAGCATGATTTGAGAAGACAATTGAAACACATTAAAGCTTCAGACGGCAAACTTTGGAGTGGTCCATTCCATTTCTCTTTCTCTTTGGGTTTGCCGATAAATTTGCTTTGGTTGTACCGAATAGAATGACATATTTTTGTTTCACTCAGCACTAGAGACAGCTTAATTTAACTTCCATTAAATGTTTGCTTCTCATAAACATTACTAACTGTTAACATTTAGAGCTGGCATGGCAGCTAGCATATATGTTTCTCAGCTACGATCGAGGTATTTCAAGGTTGGCTCAGAATTTAATTCAGCATTGACCTAATACTAAAAAAGTCAGTATGATCACTGGTAGTAGTAAAGAGTGATTCGTGGAAAACAGTAGTAAACTATGTCTACCTAAAATGCAGACTAGCCCGACTTATGTTAGGATCTTATATAGTTTGAATGAAAACACCGAAAAAATATGATCAATTAAGCAAGTTTAATTTATATATACTAAATCACTAGAATCAACCTAATGGTGAGAAGTTTAGATAATTTGCACAAAGTCTTAAATTCTAATCTTGTTACTATTATTATACACGAAAAAAATATTCCATGCATTGTCAGTATAATTAACCAATATAAAAAAAATTATTTGTATAACTTTTGTATCGTGAAGAAAAAGGAAACAAATCAACACGATGAAAGGAAAAAATGTCCTATGTAATTATTCTTCTTTTTTTTTTTTTCCATTTTGAAAAGAAAAAAGAAAGAAAGTTTATAACGGTATATAAATACAAAAATATCCTTAGTTATTATACATTTTTTATTTGGGATACTTGCATCATTTTATATACATATTTTTTTCTATTCATTTTTTACGCAACTAAACAATTAAAAATCTTCTTATTTTTTCGCTTTTTCCATGAATAAAACATACCATAAAGATAATTATCATAAAATTTTACAAAATTATTATATGTGATAATTTGTAATCAGGGACGAATCCAGACTCAAATGATAAGGAGGGTCAACCATAAAAAATAGTATTCATCTATATATCATAATTTTGTATACAAAATATTCATAAATTAATGGTTCAAAACATCAATTACATTAATTTAATTAAATTAATTGTTTTAATTTTGTGATATTTTTTAACCTTTGCCTCTTGCCGAAGTGCGCTTCTAGAATTTAGAAATTATAATAATTTCCTATCAATCTAATGAAACTTAAACAACAAATCCTTCAATTATAAGGAAAAATAAAGTTTAACCCATATAGTTTAACAAAGCTTGAGAAAAGTAAAACTGATTAAGTCTTTTTTAAAAAGTAATTCGTTTCTTTTTTTAATGAAGTCTTTATATTGCATTAAAAATTGGATGTAGAGTCTATTTGCAATCTATTTTCATTATCTACCCCGCATCATAAACGGTTGAATAAGTTAAATACAGGGATATAGAGAGTTTCAATGGCCACTTCTCATTGAGTATATCTTGAATTTTAAACGTCCCATATAAGTGATTATGAGAGCATACGGAGGTAAAATAGAATCGTTACAAAATTGAAAAGGGAAATATCGATGAAAAAAGGAGAAAAGATTAAGAGAATTTAAAGGCCGGCTATATGTGAATTATGTTCAAACTGGCCGGCAATCTTCGAGAGATCAGTTCAGTACACATTTGTTTGGAGGATTCTGTTTGTTCTCGACCAATCAAAATAAAATGGACACTCATAAATAAACAAGCAAATCTGGTCGCTATAATAAGGGGACACTGCACAAATTGTGAAGCATCATATCATAGAGTTCTTCAATTTAGTCTCCCAGTAGCAATAAAAAGTTAGGCACGAACCCGAGGTGTTGGAACGGTTCAAACTGATCATAGCTTCAATCAGTATGGCTTGATTCTGTGGTCTGATTGAGCCGCGCCAATATCGCGTGCCTTCTGTTCTAAGTTTTTAATTTCTTTCTAGCTATTTTCATTTTAAGTTAAACTCGATCATTGTGTCTGATTTATAGTGTCTGTTATGAAGTTTTTAGTGGCAGACTCCTTTAAAAGGTAATTCACTGACTGTATTGGTGAATTAGAAGACTTCAGAAAATAATCATTGTGAGGTTTTTCTTTCCATACTGAAAATGAACATTCAAGTGCATTAAATGTTTTTTCCACTCTGCTGGAAATGTTCATAGTAAATTAAACTTTTATCTTCCCTTTCTACACGTGGTTTGTGTGGCAGCTGGAACCTTCTATAGTTGTGTAAATGTCTTAATAATTTTTCTCTATAGAATTGTTGTTTGTTTTTGTTTTTGTGCCAGTCACGTTTTGAGACTAAAAAGTTGATAAACTTTTAACTTTGTATCTTTTAAATAGGGGTGTGCAAAAAATAGTTGGGTAAAAATCAATCAAATTGGTTTTGAATTGTTTTAATCGATTCAATTTTATATCAAAATAGTTGAAATGGTTTGAAAATCTATTCAGAATCAAACTAGTTTAAAAACCGATTCAGAATCAAACTGATTTTTAATCAATTTTAAATTGTTTCTAAAAGTTGAACTAATTCTGAACTGATTTTTGAACTTCTTTTTTAAATAAAAAATTTAAGAACCAATTCGATTAACTAAACAGATTTATAGAAACAATTCGATTAATCGAATTGATTTAGTAAAATACTGAACTACTTTTTTTCCTCAACTAATTCAAGTAAAAACTAATTTAATTTAGGTTTCATTACAATCCAATTTAGTCCCAACCGGTTTTTTTCACACCCATACTTTTGGTTATATAAGACAAATGATCCTCTGTTAGATACACCATATAACTTATCTACTTCAGATGATTTGAAGTCTTTGCGAGTATCCTTACTTGACAAACCATGCGACCAGTGAAACTAGTATAGGCTTGTCATACACCAACTTCAATAGGACACATCAAGTGTTATTTATTTATTTATTTACCGGTTTTGATTAAAACAAACCAATGGTTAGTTTTTTTTATTTTTATTTTTAGAAAGCAACATGATATTATAAGACAAAAGTTGATACACATTGTTTTATGATCAAATAATACCAACGCGCTAAATATGTATCACATATCTATTTGCATTCTGTTTGCACATCAGGTACACTAATATTTAGAAAAGAGGTGTCAATGAGAAAGAAGTAGGATACTCACTGCAAAATCGTGCATATCCAAAAGAAAAAACGAACAGTTTTGATGTATAAGAAAACCTGCTCACTGCCACAAGAGATTTTGTACCAGAAAGATGAGATAAGCTCTATATCATATCAAAGATGATTAGTTGATGAAAGGCATTTGATGGTTAATGCTGCAATTAATGCTCCGAAAGACCATTTTCTCTTTGAAGATATCAGACAAAGGAAACTCGAAGATGTGAGACAACAAATACTATTCCAAGCCTTCCTATATGTACTAGAGCACCTTGCACAAGATAATCTAAACATTGAACCTCTAACATTCTAATTCTTTAAGCTTCTTTTCTTTATTCAAATATTGTGCCTTGAGTGAAAAATCTCAAAGAAAATCCTATACTTCAGTTGTATATCCGTATGACAAGGCCATAGGACTTCTAGTCTTACTCTTAACCAATTTATATGTGATTTTGGTTGAAGCCAGAAGAGGCTTGCATTAAAAAATATTTGGAGTTATTTGCTTGGAGAGATGTTCAATAATTCCTGTAATTTTTATAAGTTATCATGAAATTTAGTGATGTGCTAAATACTTGACAGATAAGACAAACCAGCATATAAACCTTATGATTTTTATTCTTTTATCCTCTATTTAACTCACCATTGCGTTTCAAATAACTCAGTTATTTTCACAAGAGTGTTTTAAAATATTGTTTTTCACGGTTTTTATATCATTTTACGTATAACAGAAACATAGTATTTAAAAAATATTTGTGAAAACTATTTGAAACATAACTCAACAGTCTTAGAAAATATTAGCTTCAGTGCAACACAAATATTCTTATATTTTGTTTGATAAAATTCCTTTATTTTGCTCTCTGACTAAAGCATATTTAAACATATCATAATAATTAGACTAAATTATAATTTTGGACCCCTATAATTTTAATCTACAATGTTGGTCCCCTACTTTTTTTTTCCACAAATTAAATTAAAATTTTCTCATCACTTTTTTCCATCGAGGGCAGAGGTAGGGAGAAGCAAGACAAATAGGTCAATAACCTGTAGTGATACTGTACAATTCTATACATAAGAAAAAGAACAACCGCTGGGTGGATAATAAATCAAAGAATATAAGGCAACTATTACAAACTCAACAAACCATGCAAGCAAACTAATTGAAAAAGAAAAGAATACGAAAACCAAAATCAAATGAATGAAATTAATATGAAATAACACAACAAAAATGATTTACGATATACATCTTACTACCAAAGGTGATCCCGTTTCTTTTTCATGGATTGCCTTCAACAATGACACAAACTTCACAAGGTGATCTTTAGAGAACCACTGAAGCTTCAATTTAAGAGATTCGGGAGCAGTATTTTCATGATTGACAGTTTGAAGGTTCATTTGGATAGATGGATGGAGTTCTGCCCGTGGACAAGTCGGACCTAAAGTCACACAGCAGCTGCCACCAACCTCAATAACCTGGAAAGAATAACATAACATTATACAATAAGCCAAGCAAAAAAAAAAATTGATCAATGATTGGGTGGGAGGAGAGGAAGAAGACCAGCTAATGTTCCAAATTATAAGTGGGAACAGATTTTGGAGATTAGGCTTAAATCTGTTTTTAGTCTCTAAAAATATGATTGAATTTGGTTTTAATTCTGTAATTTCAATTTTTTTAAAAATGTTTTTCTATCATTACTTAGTAGTAACGTGACAAGTATTTAGCTATATGATATCAACAACCATTCATAGGTGGCAACAATTTCTTTTTTTTGGAAGATTATAACGAAATTTTATCATATTTATAGGGACTAAATATATTTATGCTCTTCAAAATTATTTACTCAGGAAAAAGGATGTTTGCTCGCGTCTTCCATGTTATTGATCATTATGCATTGCTTATGAGGAGGGTTGTGGGATGAAATCAAGAGTTCAAAATCCACTGATTTTGTCTGTTTTCAATGTCAGGTATTTCCAATATCACGTAGCCCCAAAAATATACTTACCATCTCAGCAATGTCAGCAATGGAGCAACATGAATCAATTCCGAAATATGGAGAGACAGACGCATCTGATGATAATGAGTACAGCTGCTTAACATCTTCAATGCATAAAAGCACATTCCCTCCAATCACAAAGAGTGATCTCGATAGCCATGATTCCTCTGTAAGTTTAAAACTATGGACAACTTAATGTCTGTAAAATAAAAATTAATAAAAGAACACGGTTTGAAGACATTTTAGAAAGATTTTTGTCCAGTCAAAAATAAAAGATCGTTTCTGAAACCTTCAAGAGGTAATATTAGTGGAGGACTGAAAGGTAAAATTGAAGAAAACTCCCACCAAAAGTGGATTCACACAATCATCCAACCAAATGAGTAACTCATGGGTCCTACTTCCTACCATCTAAGGAAATAATCTTTTGCAATAAAGCATTTCACATCTAATTTTGAGCGGTCTTTTACATCTTTCAGAACTCAGCAGTAAATTAATCTCGAAGAAGGTTTGTGACAAAAAAATAAAAATTGAATGCTGTCATTCTCATTAGAATAGAATATAAAGGAAAAAGAACATCATAAAATGACTAGAGAGAGTTCACAAAATAAAAAAGACTACAGAGAAGCTTACCACTGCCATTTTTAGAAGAGACGAGCACCATTGCATACTGATATATGCTCACATTTGAACCACCACATATTTGATTGTCAAACAACTCCACCTGGACCTGCTCCAAACTGCCATTTAAATTTCCACAATGCATCTATTATAACAGGAAGAATTGAGATGAAAAATAAATAAATAAATAAAATGTAAAATGAAATAAAACTGGGGGATACTTGTGTGTAAATCGTGTATCAGAATATCATTTAGAATATCTTTCAGATTCCCAACATAAAATACATTCATAAATCATATCTATAGAGCAGTTAATAATATCAATACTTGCATAAATACATACACCTTTTTAATATATGGGTGTGTCTGTATAAAAGGCAAAAGGCAAATCACCTTCTTATTGAGCATCTACCATTTCCACCACATGAATCAAGCACTTGTATGGTACATAGCAATTCTCTTGATTTCTCAATGCTTCTTGTTACAAAAAGATACGTTTCCCCATTCTCAAAATTTACCCTGATGAGCCAAAATAATTATACTTAGAAAGCTACTACTGCTTCTTTAGTTAATGTAAGTATACAAGTTCACTAACCTTAACACCTGAAGTCCCATTCCTACTAGCACCTCACAAACTTCTTCAATTTTGTGGCAACTCAATACACTCAAAAGTGTTCCTGGATGGCATATTAAAGGGGGTTTCAAAAGCTACATAAGCAACAATCAACGCAGATAGCTTTATAGATCAATTTAGTTGAATTAATATGCATTTCTCTATTGCGTTAAATTAAAAAGGGAGGGTTAAAAGGGGTGTTCATTTTCAAGCTGCAAAACATAGATAAAATATTGGCAAGTATGAAATGCCGTTATTCAGATTCAAAAGAAGTGAAAACTAAGCCTGTTAAGGGCTCATTTGGTTAAGATTTTTGTAGAATTGATTTCAAAAAATTAGTATTGAAAGCATTGATTTTAAAAGAATTGATTTGTGATTATTTTAAAAATTAGCTTAAAAGAATTGTTTTTGTTTTCATAATATAAAGTAAAATCATCTTTAGAGATAATAAAATTAACAAAAGGAACTAATGTAAACTTAAAAAGAAACAATCAAATAAAGAGACAAATTGTATTGTATTGTGCAAAATAATCAGTGCACGTTTAGACAGTACAAAAGTTACAGTTCCCTGGAGTTTCTGTCATGAACAAACTTTAACTGATGCAATATCAACTCTGTCTTAATCCAAACGTGATAAATGCTATGGAACTTCATTTTAACAAACACAAATGGGAGTTTGAAACAGGAGACAAATGTTAACCCCTAGAGCAGAAAAAGGAGGTTCATCATTTTACAGAAATTAACATGATAGGCATGGACAAAAGGAGACAAGTAAATCTAATAAAAGTGAAAGAAACAATTAAGTTCCTGGTGCCAACAAAAATGAAAGGTTATGGCCTAACCTGACCCATTAGAATCAACGTTGATTAGTAGCAAATAGAGCTTCTTATGGCTGCTCAGCAATACTGCAACTTCACTACAAAGGGGAATGTGCAAAAATTTTATTGTACAAACTACAATCACCGCAGAACAATGAGGAAAGGGATACTCTAAATAATGATCATATCTAAAAAGTGTCCATTTTGGAAAGTATCATATAATCCATATGGTAGATACCAGAAATGGATCTAGAACTTTTGGTTTTGGGTGGTCAAGGGAACATAAGAAGAATAGAAACAGAAAGAAGTATAGAATCTTTTAATACCAAAATAGCTTATATCATGTTTTTATCATGACACACTTTAAATTATAAAAGGCCAATTATGAAATATGCTTTAATTTTTTATAATCTATTAGAATGTGAATTTGAGCCTAACTTAACCCCAAAAGCTAACTCATAAGGTGAGGGTTGTCCCTCAGTTATATACTCTATCTTTGCAATATCTCTAGCCGATGCGGGACTTAGATTTTTCCCAATACAATCATTTTTATCTATATGATTGAGGATGAGTCTAACATAGCAATAAAGTTGTGCCTTGGTGACTTTGTCATGAGACTGAATTTGAAAACAACCTTTTTGCATATGCGAGCGTAAAGCTGCATACAAAGACCCTCCCTCATAAAAATATGATTCTGTTTAGTGATAAAAAGAACAAAACTAATACAGATATTTAACAACAATCAACCATGAAGTCACTACTTTTACACATAATCAAAATTAAAAAGGATCAAGTCTTGTTGATTCCATTCTAAATCATATTTAGTTTAACATGATTATTAATATAAAAGACATGAGTTATCTTAAATAATTATTCACTATTTCTTTCAAATTAAAATAGGATTTGAGAGCATCAACTTTTTTGGGTACATCAAAACTTAAGTATTGAGATACTTGAAGGATGGCGTTTAAGTCAGCATCAATGATTTTGCTACCCATTTTATAAAAGTTAGGTAACTATCCATTTTCTGTGTGGAGAAGATCAAGTCCTAGTCAAGAGAGTAGTAGATAATATTATGAGTAGTCCAATCACAGGAGGCAGAGAGACCCAAAAAACTATAGGCAAAATCATTAAGGATTTAGAGGTCAATAATTTGTTTAACATAACTTATGAAAGAACATTACAGCGATGTTTGATCAAATGTTATCAACCCCAAATGGTGGAAAAAGACTAAGATGTTATTGTTGTTGTATCTGTGGCTGTCAAACTCGAGTGTTAACTCATAAAGTTGTCCGAGTTAATGAGCATACCTTTCCAAATCACATTGATTCAATGCAGGATTTGTTTCCAGTGGTATCGGTCAAACTCGGATGCAAAAAAAAAAAAAAATTGGTCAAAATTGCAAGCTCAAACCTCATTTCACAAGTTCATCTTTGCACCAATGTTACAGCAAAACAACATTGAGTTGCGGCTAGACTCAAACAATTAGGGCTTAGCTCTCTTGCATCCTCTCACTCAATTAGGCTTATCTTTCCCACCAATGGGGGTTGGCATATCTAGATGAGTCTTCTGCTTACACTAGCTGTGGCGTGTGTTCGATTTTTAGATTTACCTTGTTGGTAGGCGATATGTAAATTCCACTATAAATCCTTGCTGAGGTAGGTGGTCTTCCATGGCCTTGCAAGGGGGTGTGCCATTCCCTAGTTTAAACTTTTTTCACCAAAAAGAAAAGGTCATGTATCTTCCCTTGACTTTCTCTTGCTCATCTCTTCAATTGTGTTGAAGTCATGCATCTCCCTCAGTTGTGTCGAAGTTGCCTCTTCTCTCAAACCTTCCTTTGCCATTTGCAAAAAGGCAAAAGCTCCTTCCTCAATCATAGCAACCCATTCAACTCAAGTAAGCCCATTTTTGGTGCAATGTTTTTCACTTTAACTTATCAGTGATAAGCCCATTCACATTTTGGTCCATTCAACCCATATGTAACTATAAATTTAAAGATTTTGTTCCATTTGCATTTTTATCAGCAACTCAACTCATTCAGTGGTTAGTGGTATGCCTTTATTCTGACATGTTTATATATTATAATTATAATTATACTATATAACCATAAATCTCAATTTGTTGCAGTCTTTGTCCCTATGTGTGACTCACATAATGCAGATATTGGTGGGTTTGGATCTTTGTGGTTAGTTTGCTACTTTTCTTCATTATGGAGTTGAAATGTTGAATGTTAAGAGTATTATGTTTATGTATATATGACATTTATAGGGTTTTTAATATTATTTTTAATATTAGGTAAACTTTTACGAGTTTAAGAAATTATGAGTCAAATCTGCAGAAGCTCCATGAGTTTACTTAGACTCTAAAGTTTAATAACTGTTGAAAGGGTTACTGTAATGTGTTGTGTGTCTTGGATGACCACACTTAGTCTTTATTTATTATAATAAGCAAATAGATTCAGCATTAATTACATAGGATCAATCCAATAATAAGTAATAAGTACTAAATCCCTAATTGCTATCTAATAATAAATAGGAGAATAAAATATAATACGATAATAACCTTGGTTGTATCCATTTTCCTCCTTTTTTAAAAAAACAAAGGTACAAATTATTATACACTTTTGACCAATACACTTAACTCTTCCACCTTATGCATAAGCAAAATCCAGATATTTGACAACTCCTTAGAGACATTGTCAAATGTAATTAATATCAAACCATAGGAAAGTACCAATTGGTTGATGTATTGGAAAGATAAGAAGTGAAATTATCACTTATAAACAATATATGTAATTATGTGCAAGGTTAAACATTTGGTAATTAAGCAACAAAATATTCTCAGAATTCAATGAAATGGCCAACTGAACATAACCTAATTTCATTTTGAAGATGAGACACTCTCCATGGGAAAAGGATGCCAAAAAATTAAAACATTAAAAGTAACCATTCTGAACATTAATTGATTGGTAATCCTGGAAAAAAAATTATGGAAATAACAAAAGAGACCCAAGCAAACAAAACTGCTTAAGATGAATTATTATCCATTTGATTCATCCCAGCAAATTCAAAGCAAATGCTAGTGAATTGATCAATTGATAATTACCTTTCTTTATAGTTTGTCTCCATCTGAAGGACACAATTACAGCGCATACAATGACTACAGACCTCACTGGCTTCAGAATCAGCAATACTTGTATTGAAATATGTCACAATCAAATCATCATTCTCTTGGGTAGAGTAATTGTGCCCAGAAAATTCAGTAGAATCATCAATGTCCAACTCTTGTTTTAAATTTGGAGAAATCTGTCCTTGACTTATCTGTTCTTGTGTATGATCAGATGCATCACCATCTAAATTCTCTTCTAATATTGAAATAATTCTCTTCTTGGCTTTTTTTCTAATTTTTCTTTTCTCCAATAAACCAGTGTCTTGGCTAGCACAAAATGCACTCTCAGCATTGTCAGCACCAGCAGCAAAGTCAATTGAATGCTGCTTAGAAGTTGGGTCACAGGTAGGACTAGATAAAGAATTTTCATTTTGTCTTGCATGAAGAATTCCTTGTCTTGGGTTGTAAAACTTTTCCTTGAGCTGATTTTGAGATAAATGACCATCAACACTTCCATTCATATAATATTTGCATGGGAAATTATCAACTTTAGGCACTGATGACTCAAATTCACTGCAATCAACTTCACTACAGCTTGTGTTACTATCAGAAGATGCCACTGAAAAGGAATCTGCTGAAAGCTGCAAAATTTCCTCCACCAAGTGTTGCCGGCGGTGAAGAAGGTCTTCTTGAAAATGAGGAGGAGACGTGGGGCAAGCAGATGATGACTGAGACCCAGATATATCATGAATGGTAATCAATGGTGAGATGTTGACATTTTCAGTCATTCTTTGTGCTCCCTGGGTGGTAATGGTGTCAGAATGAGAACTTCTAGTTTGTGAGAGAGAACTATTAATTCCCTCAAGTGAGGATTTAAGACGCTCCATGTCCACTCTATAGTCAAAGTGCTGCTGTCTATGATAACTAGCTGACATATCTACAAAAGAACTATCAGATTCTAAAATATTCATGCTACTGTCATCTCCCGAGGCTAGAACTGACTCTGAAGCATATCTTGAGATGTCATCAGACTGGTCCTGATTTGTCTTCTTTCTGATGTAATTTGCCTTCTGATGATGCAGGGAAGTGCTGCCTTCCTTTCTAGTTTCTACTGATTTGTCAGAAGCAGTATCCATCCAGTCTTTAATTTCCCTCAACCAATGAATAGAACGCTCTTTCTTCATATGTTCAACTCTATTTATCAAATCTACTATTTCAGCTTCATTGTCAGATAAATCAGGATCCTCTCTATTTTGAATATCATTTGCAAGAGAGACAGAGTCCTCCTCAGAACATATGCTAGTGGTCTCTTCATTTTTTATACTGACAAGACGAGAGACCTTTCTCTGCTTGAGAAAACAAGAATAATATGAAGTTAATCTATAGGTAGATCAAAATGGAAAATATTTGATTTTTCAAACAATGTGATGAGTAAATGTAAAGATGAAATTGGCTTCCCAAATTCTAGTTTCAGAAATGAGAATAATTAGCAACAAACTCAAGGTAAAAAATAAATAATTTAATGTTTTTCATTTATACAAATACATATCTAAATTCACTAATTACATACCCTTCTGATATTGCCACCTTCAACGACAGCTTCATCCTTTGCAGGCACATAAATCCCAAAACTGGCAGGTCGCTTGTGCATACTGGCAATAATTATTTGTCTCTTCCAAAAATCACTAGAGTTAACTTCTTTCTCATCTAACTTCAACTGATTAGCACAGAAGACCAGATGTAAGTTTAGAAAGAAGAAGAAAATCCAAATAAAGGAAAGAAAATGTGAAGATAATATTAAACAGAAAATGCTACAAACTACAGAAACTATATGATATCTGAAAATGACATTGAGGTACAGTAGAATTTAAAATATCACACACAACACTGAACAGCACACATATGGACAAACACAAATGAAAGCATACTGCACAAAGTGACAAACAAATAGACAAAGATGGAGACAGATAGTTAGAGCAGGGAGGGTGTGAAAATAAACAATATAACTTACCCTTTCTGGGTAGGCAAAGAAGCTGAATACTTGTGCTCTATACCATCGAGCACAACACAAAGGATTTCCTTCCAACCACAAGCTTTGAAGATATGGAAGCCCCGCAACAAACTCTAGCTCTGAAAAATTGGAAATAATATTGTAGGAAACATCAAGTCCTTCAAGTGACTTCAAATTCTCAATCCCACGCAAAGTAGTTAGAGCATTGTTCCTCAAAACTAGTTTAACAATATGACAGGAAACCTGCATGGTCCAACAAAATTGTATATGGGTCTCCAGAGAAAATCCCTAAATGAAAGGCATACAACTAAAAAAAAGATATTAACTTTTCTACAAATTAAGTTGCTTCCATTGCATTGAAGGATCATAACTTTCAATCCTGAAATATCATCCATTTTCCATGAATCACAGAAGCCAGCACAGCAAGCAAATTAAGACATGTAGCTGGCGAAATTAATGAAATCATTTAGATTCTCATTGTAAAGAGAATGTATGAGAATTGAAAGCACAAAAAGGAACATGCTTAAAATAAATATAGCACAGCAGTTAATTATGGGAATTTTGGAACATAAACTATTTCAATGGATATACCCTGGAAAGTGTGAGGCACGTAAGTATCTACTCCTTATATGTTTCTGCATGGTCTGATCAACATGAAAATGACACGTACAACATACATGAGCTAGCGTATAACCAATTTTGTTCTTCCCAACAAAATGTGAACCTAGAAACTTATCCTATCGAGGTAACCAGAGGAAAAATCTTTATGATATCCAAGAAAGGAAGAATAAAATGATTTATATTCATGTTCACAATCTCGAAAATCTCACGCTGTCATATGTTAAATGATGACTGTTGAGAGCCTAATTTAAGTTACTAGAATAAAACACACAGAATTTTACTTGTGTTGGCTTTCTTCTCAACAATTTCACGAATGGCCCCTTTAACGTTTCAAACCAAAACATCTACAAATTCGTATTGCAGCATTTGAAAGATGAATTCAGGAAAAAACCAAAACAACCCAACAAAAGAAACTCCAGTTTTCCAATGATACAGACACATACTGTCTACTAAATAAAAAAGTCTAGATTTCCAACATGTAATATAAGCTGCAAGAGACAGTTATCCCAAGACCAGATAACGAAACCAAATACATATAACATACCTGGGTGAAGGGTGCAAATGTTCTCAAGTGATTGAAACCAAGGTCCAAATGCTTCAATTTGGTACACTTATGTAGATTATCCACCTTTGCAAACTTGTTCCTGCTAAGGTCAAGCGTTTCAACCGCAGGAAGAAGCTGCAGAGACTCGTCCATGAGAACCAAGCCATTACACGCACATGACACAAAGGACAAGCGATTCCACTGCGGAGAATTCTTCACCTCCGTAATCCTGCTAGCAAACACATGCCGCAGAGCATCCTGAAAACACAAAACTCCCAACACTCAGTCAGCAAGAAAGAGAGCAAATGAAATGAAAAATGAGTCCAGAAAAGAAAAAGACTCACGGTAGAGTTGTGACAAATGATCTTCTCGAGTGTGTGCCTGAGCTCGAGCAAGCCTTTGGCGGCGGAAGTTGACAAGTCGCATCCCCTGAGTTCCAGAACCTTCAAGCGCCCAAACGGCAAGAACGACAAGGGCGTGGGATCCCTGATGGGATGAGGCAGCACCGAAACGACTTTCAGCGATGTGAGGAGGCGCAGGATCCGCCGGAGCTGCTCCAGGGCGCGGTGGTCGCCGAGATCCGACACGTAGGCTCGGAGGTAGTCCACTGGAGCGCCGACGAGGAGGTTTTCGAGCTCATGCAGCGCCTCCAGTCTGGATTGCACGTAGTGGAGACCCGCCGGATTTAGCTTCAACACCAAGGCTCCTTCGATCAGAGGACCCGCCTGGTTCTCCACGAACTGCACCAGCTTCTCCAGGTACCGATCTCCGGTCACAATCGCCATTCTCCACCGATGAGGTTGCCTCGCACGCTTTTCACGCCCGAATTAGGGTTTTACGAGCGAAGCCAGCAATCGTCGCCGACTCCATGGAAAAAGAACAACAGAGAGAGAGAGAGACAACAACAACAACAACAACAACGAGAAGAAGATTCAGAAAGAGAATATTGAAAAGGAGATGGAAATTCAGTTTAGAGGAGAGAGAGAGAGAAAGGTGGTTTGGGATTGGGAGGGATGGGCGGAAGAAAAACGGCCATGAGTACGGATGAAGCGTTGCGTTGCGTTAGAAGAGAGAGAGAGAGAGAGAGAGACGCTTTTAAATTTTTAATATTTATTTGTTGTAATTATTATGTACTCCGAAGAGCAATTGCTTGAGGTGAGTGAATCGTAATGATTGAGTTTGGTGTTTGAATGTGGAGAAATTTTCAAAGGAAGAATCATATTAATATTAATGGGAAGGAAGGGGGGTGTGACGAAAGCATGGGATGAAAATAGCACGTGGCTTGCATCCAGATGCCTTTGGTTCTGTTCACTTCACTGACCTGTCAGTTTTTCACCTGTTTAAACTCTCGATGAAGGACATGCGTGAGAACTAAGAAAGGGAACCCAATGCTCCTATACTATTCTATTCCAAAATATTACTATTAGATATCTTTTATGATGTCTATACACCTTAATAAGATTGATGATAGAAGAGAAATTAAAAAAGAAAAATTGAAAAGTGTTAATAAGGTAAGGTATTTATAAATATCACTCAATTTTATTATTTCTCATCAGAAAATATTGGCATACCATACCACACGACATAGGCACAGGAACGATCATTAATTTCTTGCTTTCAATGAAGTATTATTAGTTAAGTTTTTGGTTTTTCTAAAGTACTTATCAAATTATCGTGCTTGATGCAGTGGACAACAGTTTCTCGTCCACGACCAGACCAGTTATGTGTCTACATGAATTTTAAAGTAAAGAAAAAAATAAATTATGAAGTGCATGAGCTTTTGAAAAGGAAAAATGTTTAACCTCATCTTTTTATCTCGAAGATGCTTACCTAACCACTTGGTCCTTCAATATATTAATAGTATGCCAATTATGTTTTATTTTTCGATTTGATATGCCAACAATTGTATTAAGAATTAACTATAGATATAGATAAGGGAAACACACCTATACAAAATGTTATCCATGGAAACCGTATAATTATGATAAATGAACAGAGCAATTAAGAGTGATCTCTCTTGAAATTAATTAATTTTGAACAGTAAAAAAATGAAATATATATATATATAGCTTTTATAACTAACTGGTGCCAACTTATTAGAGGTCAGATTTTCATAATTATATTTTCTTTTTCTTATAAATGACTGCAAACTTATTTTGATTTATCCCATGTAAAAATAACTAGTCCATTCCATGAGACTTTGACCGTGTCCCAAAATAAAAAAAAAATTTCCTGAATGCTACGTCAATAGTAAATTTTACCAGAGTGTTAGGGAGAATTTGTTAGGGAGCCCAGCGAATTACGTGACAAATGAAAAAAAAATTCAAAACTTCAAACGGTCATAACTTTTAATATGAATGTCCGATGAAGGTGTACGATATATCAAAATGCTCGAAATTCAGAGGGGAAGGTCTAGGCAAATTCCCAAAGGAGATTTGGTCCACTATTTTTTCCAAAAAACGCTTCTAAGTGTCTCAATTAAGATTTAAGAATATCGTACGATATGATTGATATTTGGCCAGGGGTTCCCCTCCGAATTTTGAGCATTTTGACATGTCGTATGTCTCAATCGGACATTTCTATATAAGTTTTGAGTTTTTTTTTTTTCATTGTCACTTAATTCGCTGGACTCCCTAGCAAATTACTCTCTATCTGCCACGTGTTCACCTAATTCGCTAGGCTCCCCAGCGAATTTTTCTCTGTCTGCCACATGTCCACCTAATTCACTGGACTCCCTAGAGAATTACTCTTTGTCTGCCACATGTTCACCACGTATTTCGCACAAGCGAAATACGACGCGTGACACTATGGTAAAATTTACTGATAGCATGACATTCAGGTAAATAATTATTTATTTTGGGGCATTACGGTCAAAGTCTCTCCATTCCATCCCATCCCTGAAAGAGTAACTCTTGCACTGCTTGAGCTTTCTCAAGTTCGCTGCGGATCACAAATAAAAAGTTAGCACGTGAATGGTTCTGTCATATGCCAAAACGGGTAAGGGACCTATGAATTAGAATTTAGAGGTGGTACCTGCACGTGACTGGTTCTGATCTTCTGGACTCACGGTATATAACAAAAAAAAAAATGGCCTACGCATTTTGATATCAATTTGTGGATCGCAAGCAGTCCTTTTCTCATAGCACAATGATTAAGAAACATCAAATGATAGCAAAAGAATTGTCACCTCTTCCACTTCCCACATGCCCTTTCCCGGCACACAATGTGATTTGGTACGATAATTATAAGTAGACCCGGTCTATCTCTAATTTAGTTCTATCAGCAATACATTTTCCTCTAACACTGGTCTCCAAAATGGGGGGAAAAGTGACAAAAAGAAAAGATAAGGGGAAATATTCAAATTTAGAGCAGTCCAATGAAACTAAATTCTATTTATTCATTTATTTTGTAAACAAATGCTTCGACTAGAGGGCAGTGCAGATCACATATTGATAAGATTCACAAATGACCAAATAAGTGGTCACAATGAGTTGTTGGTAGTTGTGTACCTAAAGGACATGCAATTCGTTTCTGAAGGAGCTAGGGAACATAAGAACAAGTAAACTATTTAAAAATGCCGGTTATGAGGAAAATTGTTGTAGGCCAAGTTCCAACGGTACCTTCAACATTACTCATCATAGCACTATAGAAAAGTGGTGAACGGCTCCAAGAAAAGTCACAGAATTATATGAATTTAAAAGAAGCATTATCATCACATCTTACAGAGTTGCTTCCATCTGGAATTTTTTGTGAACAGAAGAATAAGGATTTTGAAGTCTCACCCTTTTGTCTGGAGTAAACTAAAGAAAGCATCACTAAAATCTTTCTGAACTAGTAGTCCATATAGATTGAATTTCTGTTTCAATTACTTTGACAAAACTTCATTT
Organism: Glycine tomentella; assembly: GCA_007407185.1. NCBI lineage: Eukaryota > Viridiplantae > Streptophyta > Magnoliopsida > Fabales > Fabaceae > Glycine > Glycine tomentella. The sequence continues at coordinate 4,272,424 of PYAF01003877.1, forward strand.
CAGTGTGTATATATACAAACAAGCTACTCCAATTCACCTGTGTACCACTAGCTAGCGACTCTTCTCTTCCTCAACTTCTTCAAGCAGTGCTTGTAGCTCTGCTTCTATTAAGGACTCTAACCGCTTCTGCAGATTCAATAGAGGCAATATTAATCAACGGCATGTTATATTCAGAAACAATGTGAACACAATCGGCAGAAGACAATTTTCAAGCTTCAGCCATATGCTTAGAAAGATTATATTTTTTACCATACAACATCAGTCTCTCAAACTATCTACAAAAAAGGAAAGTAAAAGTAATATTTTATGATATTGAGTGCAGCTTCTCCCAATTTGAGGATTTTCAGCTACAGCAGCTGGTATTAAGCAATCAACTTTTTCACTTGACTTGTCAAAGAAAAATGGGAAACGTTTTGAATAAAGTTGGGCATCCATATAATTCATATTTAGTCCTAGAAATTATAAATAATAGTTTCCACAACAACGAAAAGATATCATAACCAGTGCAAAGAAACATGCTTCATGGAAAAATTGATGAGTAATATCTTCTGGTTTGCATCCAAATTGTCTGAAGTTTGGCCATGTCTTATCACTGTAATATTTTAGGGGACACCATTTTGTTTATAGCCAGCTCATGTGGTAGCACCAATAATTGACATTACATATATTTCTAAGCAACCCCATTCCAACAATTTAAGGACTAATGATAATTTTTTATTTCATTCATAATATTTTAAAGGAAAAAGGTATGATATGATTGATATCTTAGCACTAGATGTTATGCCTTTAAGGCTTTAACCAATTTACAAGACGGTGAAAAACTATTAGAAAAAGAAAAAATTGACCCAGAAATATCACATTCAATACCCAAGCATGCACTTCCGATTCTTTTGGTCAATCAAAAAATAATTATGTTCATAGATTTGGCTCCTCTAAAGTGTCTGTTAACATTGTTGTACCTCCATCACTTTGCTTTCATAATCACGTAGTTGTTGTGCATATGTCATTTCCTTGTTTGAAACTCTGAAGACATATGTTGAGATCCACCCAACTGTAAGGCCCAAAACCAGCACTAGCTGAACTACATTTCCTGCTTGTAGTGAATCAACTCCAACAAACTGCAAAAAATATCCAAGAATATTTGCATGAATTAATCCCAGTGCATAAGTGCCTCTATGGTCTCCATGGCATTATGGGCTAAAACAATAATAAGAAGGTACAGTGACTACGTTCTTTATTTACAAGGCATTTGAACCATTTGTACTGTCTCACTTATGAATCAGAATATATAAACAACAAAGGAAACATGATCCAATGATCGCATAAGAGCAAAAAGCAAGGTACCTCCAGTCCACTTTTTAAGCCAATGCCAAGTAAAGTAACTCCAAGTCCAATTAATAGGACATCTTTCCTTGAATATCCAAATGGTGTCTTCTGTAACATCGAAAAAAGAATAAGCATCAGGTGACTCATTTTTGTTATATGCTTGAGATGGCAAGGATGATAAAGCAAGTTGGAGATTTCAGAGTTAAGTATCAATCAGACGAGGACAATAAGCAGACATTCTATTCTCCATTTATTGAACCTATTTCCACAACCAAAACATTCGATCTAAATTAATTAACACTTGACCTGTCATAATTTTAAGAAGACAAAAGCATAAAATATCAAACAATAAGGAAGAGAATCCATCAAATCAAACTGTTATATACATATAGTTACAGACGAGAGAAGTCTCTAAGGAGAATAATTATACTCATTTCCATCCATCTGAAAATGTGGAAAAATCTTCTTCACCTTCCTTCCTTCTAGAAAAGTAGTCATTCTTCTATTGGTTTTACAGTCTTTAAAATGAAAATTTGATATTAACCGTGGCATTAAGTATATTAGCATAAAATATCGGCACATTGTCATTGACTAATAGTATCTGAATATGCATTAGTATTTGCTCATACTTACCTCTGTCTCATTAGAGGGTTCATCCATACTTCCACTAGAGTTAGAAGAACTACTACTTCTAGGGATAGAGAATCTGTCTTTCTTTGAAAACTTGCAATTAAATCCCTTTTCCGATAAAGCAAAAGTCCGCTTTCCATTTAAACACTGGGGAATGAGTGTTCCTGGACATATTTAACAGGAAAGGAGCCACACTCAGAAATAGGAACAAGAGTGGCACAAGAAATGAATAACAGCAGAAACAGTCAATTGACAGAAGAGCACAGTCAGCACACTACTCTACTAATGCAACATACTACATTAAACACCGATTGCAATTTTCAGGGAAGCAAATAAATATTTCCATTGTAATGAAGCAAACAAAAGTTAAACAAGTAATTAATGGACCTCTGTTGAAGACTGTACAAGATTTTAGTACCGGATGCAAGCAGGGCAAAGCAGAAATACCCACATGAGAAATTGTAAATTTTTGGAATAAAGAGTTGCAATTTGCATTTCCAGGTGGAACATATGTCATCCATGGAGAAAGGGAAATCAGCTGACGTAGCAAGCTTTCAAAACATAGAAGAAGCTTAAACGAGCGTCCTAAGGAAGTGAAAAGCATAAAGATGGAACATTTACCTGTGGAAGGAGAAGAATAAGCAGGGACGAGTGGACAACGTTAATTCATTGGAGATGAGGTGGTTTCATGTTCAAACGTGTCGTTAACTTATGTTCCTCCATACGTGTCCTTTAGTCATTGGTTTGGCTTTGGGCCCACTCTCCGCTTGAAAGGCCAAAGACTAATATATGAAATATATTTTTTAATGCTTGGCCAGTTGGCCTTATTTGACTGGAATTTTATTTTATCTTACTTTTACTTCGAGGATACTTTCAAACTAACAGTAAGAAATTAATATTTCCACATAAAGAGATTATTGAGATGAGTATATTTTTTTTATACACACGAGTTCATTATCCTCATAACAAATTGTATTGCTCATTATTTTAGCTGATTTCAATTCCTTTTGGTAACCTGAATTTTTTACTCTTCTTTTTCTTCCAACATCTCTATATTTTCTCCATTCTTATTTTAGTATTTTAATATGAATTCCTTTGTTTCTTATTCATAATGTTTGGTCGAGGACCAAATCTTTTTAAGCTTTTAATTCAATTACCGGTTTTGTTTCTCTCACTTGTTAATTATATTTCTTATTTAATCCTCATAATTTTTGTTCGAGGAGCAAATCTTTTTAATGTCACAATTCTTCCTAAATAAATATTAAAAAATTACGCTAATAATACATATGAAAAAAAAAACTTTTATTGAGTTTTTTTTCCTTTTCAATTATAGTAGATATTTGGAATAATTGGCCCCTTTATTATATTTATATCCCTCTCGTGCTCCCCTCCTTCCTTGCTCCAAAAAGTGCTATTGTTCATCTATTATCGTTGATTTTCTTTTGGTGCAAAGCAAACAGCTGGTCTTAATTGGCCAGAGATCTTTAAGTTTTATGAGACGAAAATTATGATTTTGGAGCCGTCACTAATTTGCTTGTGCATGAACAGATACTCAATCTCTATTATAGTACAAAAATATAATTATACTTATAACTAATTTAATTTAAGCGCATCATAATTCTGATCCCAATTTTTTTACACATCAAAAGTTCAAGTTTTTAAATACCAAAAGTTAAGAAGTGGACTTTTTTTATTAGTTCACTTTAAAAGGGAACTTACGGCTTGCTCAGATTTATTTATAAGCATTTGTAGCTCTCATGGAGCTAAGTGTCAAGTGGTATAATAAGTTTTTGATCTATGTGGTCTCTAAAATTTATTTATCTTCATTTTTCTTAGGCGCAGTTTCATGTTGCAATCCAATATAGCAGGTAGATAAGTTTTGTGGGATTAAACCAATATTAGCTTCTAGAAATGAGCAAGGAAAACAAGTAGTTTAACAGTTTGTGAACTGTACTGTCTATGTTGTTGTTGATGTCAACCATCTAAGCAACAACCGAACCGCTGCTGGCCAATCATTCCTTCTGTTTGATAGGAAACAAGCAGAAAAACCCATCAAATCAAACATTCAATGTACATTCAACCTCTTTGACAACTAATTATAGGCCTAGTCCAAAACGAAACGCCAATCATTTAGTTGTCCTACTTAAGATTCTTCATTTGTTAATTGAGCAAGCATATTTAATACTTCTCACTGTGTTATACCAACTTTTTCAATCAAATTCTATACCCAATGACTTTGGCTTTAGCCAACTAATCTCCCAAGAAATTTATTACATGAAAACATCCTTCTATTTTGACATTTTAAGAAAAGAACCTATAAAATGCCAAAGTGATTGATTTTCTTTCAATTATTCTTTAAGATTTGACAAAGTAGAGACTGTTTATCTAATTAGCTGCGTGCTCTGATCTAGCAATTACGTGGAAAATATTTATAGCAGAACCCATGACAACTGGTAGACCCTATAGTTGCTGAAGATAAATTTTAACGCCCTTAATATATAATGAGTTCATGGGAATATGCATGGGAATATAGTGCAAGCTAGCATTGGATAGTGATTGGATACCAAGAAATTTGACGTTTGCCATCAAATGGTGATGTTCCTTTCATATCATCCAAAACAAAGTGCATGTGTAATCATTAGAAGATATCAGGTGAATCCTTTGTTAATGGTATAAAATCAAAGAAATTACATGGTACCATATCTAATCATTAGTTAGGTAGTGTCCTTAAGCGAGGTTATCTATACCCCGTAGCCTTTTTTCAATCCCTCCCCATGTGCACTTCAATAAACTAGTCTCCAATTCTCTTAAACAGTAGACACTAAGAAATACTAGAAAATTAAACAAACTGGAAACTTATATGCATTGATTTTTCCATACATCCAAGTCAAAATAGGCCAAATTTGCCAGGTTGGCCTATTTCCTTCATTTGTGGCTTTTGTAACATTTAATTAAAAAAATGATCTTTAAAGTGACACATAGATTATATGCCCAAAGACGCACCCACTTTCTCTTAATTTCATATTTGCATAAAAACTAAACTGCTGCTGCCAGATGGGAAACTTAGTTTTAAAGATATAACAACACTCACGACAAACTTGAGTATTTAAAAAATAAAATCAAAATATGGCAATAAAGATATGCTATCTGATTACCCAACTATGGACCTTGAGCCAGAAAACGACAATCAACTATTTTTCTTTCTTAACTACCAGCAAAGGCAGCTTGGCTGATAAATACAGTCACATTCCAAGAAGCTCTCCAAGTTGAGAACTAACATTGCCAAGGTGAGAAATGGGAAATGCAGCTTCATGCACTCCTTCCTTGATATCTAATAATGGGGTCTTGAAGATCCTATTATTAGATGGGAGGCTAGAGGCCTACACAAAACCAATGAGAGCTGCAGAACTGATGCTAGAATACCCTGGACAGTTTGTTTGTGACTCTTGCTACCTCAAAGTGGGACACCGCATTCATGGGCTCCTAGCTGATGACCAACTTGAAAGGCGCAAATTTTACTTCCTTCTACCAATGGAGTTGCTCTACTCTGTGCTAACCCATGAAGAAATGAGCTCTCTTAATTACAAAGCATCCAGGGCAACCAAGCACGCAACTTTTAACAACTTGGGAAAGATTTTTCCAGTCTTTAGTGAATTTTGTATGTTCCCTTCCGAGCTTAAGAAATTAGAAGAAGCTGATAATCAGCTTCAGTTGGTAAGGGAGCCAGAACCACCTGTTGAAAGGTACTCCAAGCAGAGATCTTGGAGACCGGCACTGGAGACCATTGATGAAACTCTATGAACATGAATCTTCATTTGTATTGGGTAGAAATTCTTCTTGGATTCTTTTTCTTTTTTGTAAGCATACGGTACTTTAGAAATTACAATTAGTACATAGCTTGTTCATTCATCAATTAAAGGAGTTTTCCCTCGACAAATTAACAAAATTTTGTGACTGTGAGGGAGTTGTGGTAACGTCCTTGTAATTAATGTAAACGTTCTATCGAATAAAGATGGCCGAATTTGCAGAGATCTTGAACCAAACTTAACAGTGTGAATTAGTAGTCGTGGAGTAGAGGCAATGCATTTTTCTCCAAGGAAGATTAATCTGCCCATAGTGGCAATTCAAAGTTTATTTAAACATGTGTTTGCATGTTTTCAAGTTCGTAAATTTATCTTGCATAAGTAACTTTCAGGGGTGCTTGTTCTGCCTTAAAAGTTTCTTATTACTGAATGAAACTTATTGTTCATCCCTCGATGATCGACACCATATCATGCTTTAAAATAATATATATTTTTGTTTTATTAAATCAGGTAATAAGCTGTGATTATCGAGAATCTTTTGTGGAAGGAAAACTTTATTATGATTAAGAGTTGCAGAAATAAAAATTTACGAACAATATTTTGTAGTGATTATGACTATATTAGTTATTAGATAGATTTCCCTAATTGTTAAATTTAATTGTATCTCTGGCGTTCAATTGTTTAATGTTTAATGTTATTACTTTTCTGATTTTCTTAATATATAAAATCAAGATTGAATATATGAAGGAGTTTCCACACTCAGACTTGTACGACAACGAATGGATAAGATCATAGGAATCAAGAAAGGTATTATGTGCAACTTGTGACAGACTGGGCAGTGTGACAAGAGTGTTTAACAGAGTCTCATTATGGGGAGCTACAATTCGCAACTACAAATATTGCTATTGGCACTATCCATGTGAGCTTTAAATATATTTTTTCAAAAATGTTATTTTTACAGAAACGTGATTTTATTGTTAAATATAAAATGTTAATTTGTTGTATATTTTATCAACAAAATTATGTTTAAATAACCTATTTCATGTTGTTGATGGGACACAAGGTATACGGTTAGTTCGGTCAATCTTATATTTTCCATGCATGAGATTATATAGTATGATTATTTAAATAAATTATATTCAGAATTTTTATATAGTTTATTAATTGTGTTAAAAATAAATAACATAATAAATAATACTATATTTGATCCTTTATAATAAATGATTGTATTTTTTAGTCCTGATTATAAGAAATACAAACTTATTTTTAAATATATTAATTGTTAAACTTCCTTTATTGTGTTCTCTTTTTATACCCTTTGCATTCAAACGAGTAAGACTTGCTCAAAAATGAGTTTGAGAAGTTTTTCCTACTTAGACATGGCAACCGGGTGGAGATATGTGCTTCCCTGTTTCCATTCTCATCTCCTAAAATCCATCCTCATTTTCATCCTTGGGCCGATATGATTTTTGAATTTCCATTCCCATACCTGTACTATAATTTTTTAAAATAAAATTAAAATATAAAAAAATAATTTTAAGAAAAAAATAAACAAGAACATTCGATTTTTTATAAAATAGTGTGATCGTATATATCCAAGAAAAAAGACTCTATAAACAATAATAAAAAACTAATTAAGTAATATATGTTACATAAAATAAAATAAAGATATTTTAATTATTATACATATTGGATATAGATATGAATCAGGGTATGTACATATTCATCTCTCTGTTTCATACCCAATTTTAATAATCTAGTATTACCCATACTCGTATTTATCCCTGTTCAAAGTAGGGATTTTTAGTCAAACTTAGGGCAGGGGTAGGGCTATACCCACATGTAGGAGTTTGTTTGGCAGGTCTATTCCTACGTGAAAGTTGTCTTTTTGTTTAGAGTGATATGATTCTATGGTCCTCCTTCACTAGTCAGTGAAATGCTATCGCCTCTAGGTCGAGAATAGTATTTTGATTAATAACGAAATGATTGAGAATGTTTTCAACAATGGAAGAATACATTGTAGTGTTTTCATCCATGGTGATTGGAAATGTAGAAATATAGGGGAGCTAGTATAAAATGCAAACGATGCGGTAAATCTACATACAATGTCAAATGTTTAGAACTAGTCTAGAAATGAAATATTTTCATTCACAAGAGAAAAATGAAGTAAATTTTTTTAAAAAAACGTATACTAAATACACATATGACATATTTATATCATTTTCCTGTAGGCTATGTTTTTTTATACGATAAGGCTTGAAAAATATCTTTTAAGGAAGAATTCCGTAAAAATCTTTGTACCTCTAACAAACTTTAGAATTTGATATGATGTCTTATAATTGTACTGAGATTGATGTTTTGTTAACAAGATCATAATGTAAGTTTTATATGGGTTGACTATTAGGTTTTATGACGTTCAACAACACATTAACTTCAATTACAATAATAGGTCCAAATCTTTTAAGAAAAGTCTAAAACACTCTCAGAGGTAGAGCATGAGAACTCTAGTGTGAAAGCTTCAATAGACAGGATTCATCAATAAATAATTTAATAAAAAATAAAAGTAAAACATGAATTAGAGAGGCCATAGCTTATTTTGAAGAAAACAACTATGCGATGAATTAGTATTTTTTTTCAGAAATCTTATCACATATATTGAAAACTACTATTGTATCCTTTATTTAAATTTTGAATATGAAAAAAAAAAAAAAAAAGAAGCAATCCCTTTCAAACTTCCTATTCGAAAACGACGTGGCCCATTTAGAATAAAGTGCAGAGTCACCTTTGTTTCGACTTCAGAGTTTAGACATTCATCAACCAAAAGCAATTCTAGTCCATATAATTTTATTGGGTTGATTTTTTGCACAGATGTAACATATGATTAATATGTAGTAACATCGATCCCCTATTTGTAAATGATTATACTTATAATTATAGTAACTATATATTAATTGCAGGAAAAAAACTATATATTAAGAATGATATCACACAATGCTATAATAAAAATGAAAAGTAAAAGGCCGAGAAAGCAATCATAGGCATAAGAATGGTAATCGTATACCAATCAAATAAACAAACATCCAAACAATCCTACACAAATAATTAAGCATTTTTCTTTTTAGATAAAGAAAAAAGAATAAAATTAAAACTGAATCATCTTATCCAGCACCGCCGCTACAGATCCCGGTGAGTAAAACCGGGAATCTACGACAAAGACTCCCCGCCGTTGACGCACCGTCGTCAACGACAGCCGGCGGAAGAACCCTCCCGTCGGAAAACAAAGCCCGGCCATGGCTACTCTGCGGGTCCATCACCATTCCTTCGAGTTCCGCCCCCGTGCCGTAAAAGGCGCCGTCCCCGCACCGCCGTTCCACCTCGAGAAACTCACCGAGCGAAGCCGGCCTCGCGTCACCGTCCCTGCACAGCCACCACCACCTCCTCCGCCTCTCCGCCACCGCGATCGCCCTCTTCTTCTTGGAGTCCGCAGGCCTCCGAGGGCATCCGGCGGCAGCGGCGGTGGCGGTGGCGGTGGCGGAATGTGGATGGGCGTCGGAGGCTCTGAAGGTAATAGCTGGGAAGCTGACACCCATAAGAGTGCCCAGTGTGGTGCTTCTGTCATGGAAGAAGGATCCCGTAGACTATCGATATTGAAAAGCCAGAAGAGAAGAAAAATGAAATAAATTGATGAAAGTTTAGGAAGGAAAACTGAGAAATGAGTTTGATTTTGGAGAAGGTGATACCTCGGTGTCAAGATCAGAGGAGGAAATGGATGAATTGGTGGGTGAAGATGGTGGTGGCACCAATTCAGTAGCTGGATCTACCATTCTTGGGTGTGGACTGTGGACTTTTGAGAATTAATTAATGACAGAAAGGGAGACAAGTGGGTTCTAAGACGATAATCTTTCAAATGATTATTGCTACCCAGCTGCTTCATGCATTTCAAATGCTACACTCTATTTGGATTCACCCAAATAAAAACAAGAGAATTAAACATTCAAATAATAGTGACTCCTATTATTTGTACTTTAACTAAATAAATATAATGGATTGAGTACTATTATAAACAATTAATATTTGATTCATGGTCAAAAATATTTTGATTCACAAAAAGGGAAGGAATAAAGTTATGGAAAGAGTTATTAAATGTGTCATTTTTCAAATTTGAAAATTTTATTTATATGATATATGTTTACAATTATGTTTGACAAGATGTTTTTAATTAATTTTAATTTAATTAAAGAATTCACTTGACTTTTTTAATAATTTTTAAATAGTTTTTATTATTTTTTGAAATTCTATTTTTTAATTTTTTATATTTTTTTGTTTTATTCTCAATATATTTATTTTTTTATTTTACACTTTTGAATTAATTTAATAACTTTTTAGCAACCAATTTTTAATTATCAACTATTTTTTAATTACTTTTGCCGAATATAACTTGTGTATATTGATATAATTGTTGTTTTGAATATGGATAGTTAATTGTCGAGCCTTTACGTGATTTTTCAAAAGAAAAAGGATAATGATGAAAGTTGGCCAAACTAATGGTGATCCTTTTCCATTGCTTATTTAACATTGAATATAGATGTTTGTAACAATAAGCAAATTGAAAATGATCGATTTTGGTCCCATATTTTGACTGTAGGTGAAGTTTATCTTTTAATGAAGTCATTACCAAATTAAGTTGTGAGAAAAGTCAAAATGACGCTAACTGGACCCGGACAGGAAAGCGGTGTCGCGCAGAATGCTCCCACCGAACAAACTTGTGATGGAACTAAGCGAGAGCCAAGAGCTGTCTAATGTCTTTAATCTTAACTCTCTACTCTCTACTCTCTAGTATGTCTTTCTCACCACCATCCCAGACGAACACGTCCTTTTGGCATTTAACTCGTAATATAAGAATTCAAAATTCATGGCTTTTGTCCGTCATCTTTCATTTTGTGGTTGCAAATTCACGTGAAAAGTTAACATCTTTAAAATGTCGAGTCTTATCCCAAAAACATCACAATCAATCTGTTTTAGCTCAACTGGATGGAATTTGGATCCTTTAAGCTCGTCCCCAATATTTTGATATTTGAAAAAATTACCGGGATGAAGAATTCACCTGCTAAAAAGGATGCTTGACGGAAAAAAAATAATGAGAGTATCTTAATCGCTTTATTAGTTCTTAAATGAGAAGATATTTTAAAAAAAATAAAATTAATAAACCAATCATCAAACTCCGGGTTGTATTGGTTGAATCCATTTTGAAAAAAAAAATGAATTTACTACTCCACATAATTATTTAATTACACACTGTATATATCAGAGTTTGATGACTTCCTCCACTAACTAGAGTCTAGAAATATTATAGAATAAATTTGTTTTACGGTTTCTGACCTGGGATTAGTCGGACGAGAACTTTCAATTGGTTGTACCAAAGAGTACGCTTACATCCAATTGGTTGTATTGCAAATAGAAAAAACGGTGGACAATATATAGTCTTGTTTTGGTGAAAAACGAAATTCGTGTTCTATAGTAGCATTTTGCAATATCCTATTGGTAACTAAACCTCCACTATCACAAAATCTTACACATGTCATCAACCTGCACGTCTTGAAATGAAAGCAACATATATAGAAGATGATTGATTGAATGATATGAATCGAGGAGAGGTGAACATATATATATTTGGCTGATAAATGAGCAGGTGCAAGTAGATTTATCTTGGCTTTAAGAACTGAGTTGAAGAAACCTCTTAGCCATGGGATGGTTGGCCCGAGAGAGATCATTAGGGTTGAGAACTTCAACAATTTCACCATCAACAAGGAGGCACACTATGTGAGCGATCCTCTGGATTTGTTTGATGCTATGAGAGACCATGATGACGGTCATGCCCTGATTTTTGTTCAGCTTCACCAGGGCATCCTCTATGTTTTCTGTCGATATTGGATCTAAGGCACTAGTTGGCTCATCCAGCAACAAAACCTTGAAAATAAGAAAAACATACAAATGAATTAGCAGAAAATGTTAAATAGAAGAGAAGGACGTTATGCTACAATTAAGTTACCTGCGGTGAATTAGCTAAAGTCCTAGCAAGGGCAACTCTTTGAGCTTGACCGACAGAGAGTTCAGCCCCGGACTTATCCATGAAAGAAGCATCCAGGTCGGCCATTAGAAGCAACTTGCGCACCTCATCATCGCTTAGCTTTTTCCCTCTGAGTTGTGGTCCGTACCTCACATTGTCCGCAACGGTGCCTTCAAAGAGGGCGGGGAGCTGAAAGAGCATGGCAACGTTACGGCGGAGAGAGAGGACGTCCAGATGGGAGATGTCTTGGCCGTCGAGGAAGACGGAAGCGGAGGGTGGCTCCCAGAGGCGGTTAAGGGCCCTCAAGAGCGTTGACTTGCCGCTGCCACTGGGGCCAATCACTCCCACGATCACACCCTCTGGGATCTCAAGGTTTATGCCTTTCAGAATGGGAACCCCATCCTCCGAAACTCTGGTGAGATTCCTTATCAGGAATTTGGGTTTCGCCTTTCCATCGCCATCACCGTACCCATCCACCTCTAACAAGCACTCATCTGTTAACACAACCAGTAAGTAAATACGTAAGTAAGTAAGATCGAGTTGTCATGTGAATTGATCAAGGTGATGGACGCTAATTACCTAAGCGAGAAGACATGATTGCTAGCCGTGAGCCTCAGAGAATGCGAATGAGAATTGAGAAGATGACACTATGATAATAAGTTGAAACCAGTAACAGCCTGCCCCGGTCATGTCAGATTCTTCCGCTGGATCGCTCCTCCCCCACATAAATCATTTTTATATTTACAATATGATACTATTTTATAAACAGCTTTCCAATCAATTTACCTCTTATGATTTTAACTTATGATTACTGCTCTTGAATTTACATTGAATATTTTCAAGGAAAATTCAGGCATTTATAATAATCTTATCCAACTCATTTTTCTTTAAAAAAAAATTATGAAAGGTTTTGTAGTTTTTGTGAAAAATAAATGAATAAAATTTTTAAATTAAGAATAACACATTTTAATTTTGAGGGGAGATTCTTAGACATACCATAGTATAGTTATCTTGCTCAATGTTTCAAAACTAAATTGATACCATAAAAGTTTAATATTAAAGATCCACCGAATTTAGAGACTTGATTAGGTTGATTTGGATGAGTGTTTATTTTATCAAGATTTGAGCAAGGAAAGGGAAACTATTGTGGACCTCTATCCATTTTGCTCTTGGCCTTAGCAATGGGTGAAATCCCACTTTCATCCCACATTTAAAATTTATCCATCCCCCTCTTCCTCTTCTATATGCCTATTCTCCTTCCTTCACCGGCAACAATCCTTCGCTTCCCCAACCTTTCCTTCTCCTTCCTCCACCAGTTTTTTATTTTACTTTTTTGAAAAAATAGTAACAAAATCATGATTTTGTTACTCTTTTATTTAAGTGGAACATCATATCAAAATCTTGATTTTATTGTATTATGAGATGTCAATAAAAATAACAACAACATTGTGATTCACTTATGTTTGGGATGAAAAATACGATAGAATTATAATTTGTTATATGTATATTACTTAGTTATATAATAAAATAATGATTACATAGAAAAGATAATTTTGAAATAAATAAAAAAAATCAATCCCTTGACAGAGGAAAAAACAATTGCAATAAGAGCAGATCCCTGTTCCCTAGGCAAAGTGATCCGCAATCTGAAATTGAAAACAATTGGGCTGGCCCAAATTTCAGAGAAAAGATGAGTTAAGCAAGGTGACATGGCAAATTCCTAGTGGAGGCGAAAACGTGGCAAGCGAAGTTGAAGAATATAATTGCAATAATACCCCTGCCATTGCATTTCCCACTTTGTTCGCGATTCCGATTGTTGTGATCCGTATAACACAGCCCAACCCCATGGCTGGCCCCAACCCCAAGTGGTTGTTTCTTTCTCTGATTGTGATCCTTAATCTCTCTGTCTCCGTCGGCGCCCGCCACTTCGTCCTTGTCCTCTCCCAGGAAGACTACAAGGACGACCCCCCCGCCGATCCCGACTCCGCCGCCGAGTGGGACGAGTTCGGCGACGGAGACACCCACAAATCTGAGGACGACCTCGACCCCGGCTCATGGCGCCCCATCTTCGAGCCCCCCGCTGGAGATCCCCAACCCCTCCCCGAATCCGACGCCGCCTACCACTCCGCCGTCCACAAGCTTATGTCCGGCGACCCCGACCTCATCCAGGACGCCGCCGCCGAGATCGGCGCCTTGGCCGAGACCGGGCACCCAGCGTCTCAATCGGTGCTAGGGTTTTTGTGGGGAATGGGGCTTTTGAGGGAGCGAAGCAAGGGGAAGGCCTTTCTGTACCACCACTTTGCCGCGGAGGGTGGCAACATGCAATCGAAGATGGCATTGGCATACAGCTACACGCGGCAGGACATCTTCGAGAAAGGTGTAAATCTGTATGGCGAATTAGCCGAAGTGGCCGTGAACAGCTTTCTGATATCGAAGGAGTCTCCTGTGATTGAGGCGGTTAGGCTTCACAACGGGGCAGAGGAGAACAAGGAGGCTCTGAGAAAATCCAAGGGGGAAGAGGACGAGGACTTTCAGATACTTGAGTACCAGGCCCAGAAAGGGAACGCTGCTGCCATGTACAAAGTTGGTCTCTTTTACTACTTTGGCCTCAGGGGTTTGAGGCGCGACCATTCCAAGGCCCTCTGGTGGTTCCTCAAGGCCGTGGACAAGGGAGAGCCGCGATCCATGGAGCTTCTTGGAGAGATCTATGCGAGAGGAGCAGGTGTGGAGAGAAACTACACCAAGGCCTTCGAGTGGCTCACCCTTGCTTCCAGGCACCACCTCTATTCTGCTTACAATGGGATGGGGTATTTGTACGTCAAAGGCTATGGAGTTGACCAGAAGAACTACACCAAGGCCAAAGAGTTTTTTGAGAAGGCTGCAGATAATGACGAGGTTGGCGGCCACTATAACCTTGGCGTCATGTATCTCAAGGGGATTGGAGTCAAGAGGGATGTTAAGCTCGCCTGTAAGTTCTTTGTTTTCGCCGCTAACCATGGCCAACCAAAGGCCTTCTACCAGCTCGCTAAGATTTTCCATACTGGTCTTGGCTTCAAGAAGAATATTCCCTTGGTTAGTAATTTAATCTGCGAGGACTGGCCTTGAATTAACCAAATTTATGTGCTAACAGTTGTGATTTTTCCTGCTTTTAGGCAACTGCACTGTACAAACTTGTTGCAGAGCGGGGTCCATGGAGTTCTTTGTCTAGATGGGCTCTAGAATCATACTTAAAAGGTGATGTTGGCAAGGCATTTATGTTGTATTCAAGAATGGCTGAGATGGGCTATGAGGTGGCACAAAGTAACGCTGCTTGGATTCTTGACAAATATGGGGAACGCAGCATGTGCATGGGTGAATCTGGATTTTGCACTGATTCAGAAAGGCATCAGCGGGCACATTCTCTGTGGTGGCAAGCTTCTGAGCAGGGTAATGAACATGCTGCTTTACTCATTGGAGATGCCTATTACTATGGTCGGGTATGTGGTTTGGCGATGGATGAATTCAATTTAAGCCATTGTCCTCTCTTTTTGCCTGCACCTTTTCACTCTCGTGTTTCCCTTTTTCCTTCTGCCAGGGTACTGCCAGGGATTATGAGCGAGCTGCTGAGGCTTATATGCATGCTAAATCACAATCGAACGCACAAGCCATGTTCAATCTTGGATACATGCATGAGCATGGCCAAGGACTTCCATTTGACCTTCATCTGGCCAAGCGTTATTATGATGAAGCTCTAGAGCATGATTCTGCAGCCAAGTTGCCGGTCACGCTGGCTCTTTCAAGCCTGTGGGTTCGTAAGAACTATGCTGACAGTTTCATGGTGAGTTTCTTTGATTTACCTACTGCTACACTGCATAGTTTTTTATTTTATTTTTTGGAGGATATACACATCATACTTAAAAAACAATAAGTGGAAGTTGACAGTGTTTTAAATACATTGATAATTTTTTTTTCATGGTATCTCAGTTGCCTGTTGTAGTTTGTGTTCAATTAGGACATGTATTAATATAATATATTATCAGTAATTACACAAGAATCTTAATTAAGATCGAGCAGCCTGTATTTCTTCAGCAAAGCTTGGATTTTTGCCTTTTATATGCATGCTACTCTATTATCCCACAATGTATTGGACAACAACTGGCATATTTGGGTTTTACCTTCACCTTGTTTAATATTGACAAATCACTTCACCTTTTTTGCTTCCTTCAATTTTATTGGATATATGGCGCTAAGGTTTAACAACACAGACCGCAGTTATTATATTTAAGTGTTTTTTCACTGATTGAAGATAATAAAATGTTTATTAACCTGTTGTCGGTAGCCTCGTTACTTTGTCACTATTTTAAACTATTTTCTGTAATCCGTAACTTGCAACAAGATTTTTCTCACTGTTCTAGATCCTGATTGCGGTGTGCTTATTGTTTTTATTAGGTACAGGTGATTGATTCATTGCCAGAACTGTATCCTAAATTAGAAGCTTGGGTGGAGAATGTGCTTTTGGAGGAGGGAAATGCTACAATTCTGACCCTCTTTGTATGCCTCCTAACTGTGCTGTATCTCCGTGAGAGGCAACGAAGGCAAGCTGCTGTTGCAGCTGGAGAGGTGGCTCAGCCAAATCGCCCAAATGAGCTTGGTGCACCCATCTAGCTATAGGCCAAATTGTACCATAGGGAAACTTATAGCTAGCAGTGGAAATATTGTAGATATTCATTTGTAAGGTAGGAACACACCTTTTACACAAGTTCATTTAACCTCCAAAATGAGAGCAAGCTGTAAGATTTTGTCTGTTGTTCGAAATTTATGAAGAAATTTCACTAACCAGTAAAGATTTTATTTTAGTTCAAAAGTACTTTCGATTGACACTGATTTCAAGTTTCCACTTCAGATGATAAGGATCCATTTTGCTAATTATGTCTGCATTTATGGTATCATGTTATCATACGAAATTTGCATAATTCATCTGCATTATTTACATTCAGATCCGTTAGTAATATTTATAGAGATGTTTGTCTGACGTATTTATTTGTACAACTCGAAAGTTTGCTAAGTTCATTCATTTGAAATTAAGATTCAAAATATTCGAGACAATGTTATTAGCCTATTTTGTGAACCTGATATATATCAATATATGATTAAATCATAAAATAAAAATTATATAACTGAAATATATATGTTAAGATAAAAAATTTCAAAACAAATACACCATATTATTATATAAAATATCATCAGAAAAATTATTTAAAAAGTTTATAGTTCTTTAAAAGATATTAAACTTAAGACCAAATTAATATGACAAAATACAATTCAAATTTTTTAATTTAAATAATCAAAATTAACTTTAGACCGACACAAGTAAATAAGACAGCATGGTAATAATCATATTAAATACTTGACATATATACATCAATACATATCTCACCAAAATATACACATTTACATTTAAACTACATCATATAAGAGCCCTGGAAGATAACAAAAAATGAGTTTCCAGGATTTCTATATGTACATGAGCACATTCTATCTTTCTCACCAAAATATAGTTGCATTTTCTAGGATACCTATAAACACGTATTGCCTTTAAAAGGATGTCATGTATCTCCCACTATTTTGGTGTCAAATATTTTAAAGTTTCTACTGCTCCATACATCAGTTTTGGAGACACAAAATGACTTGAGACAAACACAAACCCATGGTGGATTTCTTGGAGCATCCTTTACCCCATTTACTCCAAGTAATATGTTTAGCTTCCTTGTCAACTCATCAATGTCAGGATAACCACCAAAAAGAATCTCCTGTCATTTATCATGAACAGAAAAAGGATAAGCTAAACTATATACGAACAAATAAATAGATAACTAAATAATTAGGCAAAATTATAATCATTTTTGTATGTCTAGTAAGCATAATTGCCAAGAATACAAATTGAAAACAGTAACATCCATTTAATAGTGAAGTGTAATAATCATTTGAGTAGAAACTATAAGTGCGTGAAATATAACTGGTGTCAAGAATCCTAAAATCAACAAATTAGTTAAAAATTTGTTCTAACCCCATCCTTGGCAGTTACAAAAGCATGAATTCTAGCTGTTGAATCCTCTAGTGTTAGTCGCATTCTATATTCCCCAGTACTAGATAACAAATTTTCCGCTTGGCATGGTATTGCTGCTACCACTCGAACAACACACTTGAATTTAGCGGTCACCTACAACATATGAATTTAGTTAATAATAATAGTAGTAGTAGTAGTAGTATTGTTGATATAGGTAAAAAAGACATGAATCAATAGGGAGTTAGAAGTCAAGAGTGTGGGCACAAGTGAAAAAAATAAAGTATACCACCTCTGAATGAGTGAGGACAGTCATTAAAGTAACAAGGATTGCATGATCTTGATTAACTTCTTCTGTAAGGATAAAGCATAGTGTTCTCCCGTAAAAAAATCTCAAATATGAGTCATAACTTTCAAGAATCAAAGACATACTAGTGCAACACAAATGAAATACCTGTAATAAATGAAGGCTTAGGGAATAGCCACTCATCAGCCAACCTGGTCCAACATAAATAAGACATGTAGAAGTTTTATTTTACTGATATAATATATCAAAACCATATATAATAAAACTAAATTAAAAGCAACCTTTGACTTTCTACAATCAGACTGTCCTCATTTGGTGTATATCGAAGTTTTGATTGAGAGGTAAAAACGCCGAGCCATAGTCCATCAACCACCTTAAGATGCATATTCATAAACTTGACCGATTCATCAACATTTAAAAGGTATAGATGACTTTTCACAAGGTCTGCATCAAACGTTATCCTCAAGATGGATCCAACAACGGGCAAAGTACATAAAACCTCTCTTGACAAACACAAGGGTTCTAGTTGTAGAGGAAGTGGAGAGTTAATTTCTTCTTCCAGCCTGCAATTCAGAAACAATCAATTCAAATTTCTAGTAAGATACTCTCATAAATTAAAATATTATAAGTTATACACAAAATATATAATATTGTGAAACGACATTATTTAAATAAGCATGACTCCAATCTAAGGTAGCATTTGGCGCACAAACAGAATGGAATAATTTTGTTCTATTCCCCTTGGATTCACCCTTTTTAGGGGAATAAAAATTGACATTTTTAATCAATGTTCAGTTCTATTCCATTATTCATAAGTTATGTTTCATCCTATTTTAACTCGTTTGCCTAATGTCTACCCAAGTGATGCTTTTGATAATATCAATAAAAAAATTTATCCAATCAAGAACTTCACAGTTCTTGGCATGGCATTACCACAGAATCACTTGTCAAAACTCCATTGCCCGCAATTCAGTACCAAAAAAAAAAGGACAGAAGATAATTGGAGAAGATTGCACAGTTAGAGAAGAAAATATTATCATTATTTTTCCTGTGTAGAAAACAATAAAACACCAACTATGACATTGTTAAGCCTATATCCAGCAACTTGCCATCGAAAAGATATCATATACAGAGAATACTAGAACACACCACTGTTTTGTTATATGAAATGTCCAGTAACAGACATCATCACAATTTTACCCAAACATGTAAAAGTAAATTTGTATCAACTAACTTTGAACATATGACATTTGGTGGAGTGTTAGTACCATCCCAAGCAAATATAATCCACTCATCTTTAGCAGCCTCACAAAAATGAAGGATCTAAATGTGGACAAGAAAGTCAAAGTATTAAGAAAGATGAAAATCTTGACGCGGTAACAACTAAAAAGTAAGACTCAAATCTTATAAAATGCTCATGCATTTGAATTAAGGTATTTATACAAGGATCTTAGAAACTCAATTATGCAAAATATCAGAACCAGAAGCACAGCTTAATTACCTCGCATGCCAAATTAATAGATGTTTCTTCCTTGATTTCTCTTAACATGGGAAAATTACTTGAATCTACACATCAAAATTTAGCATCAAGTTGAAAATAAACTGAAAATCCAGGTTATATCAAAGCTGAAATATAAAATACCTTCGTGAGGCTGAAAATTCATCAGCCATTTTCTAAGCTTAACTATTAAGCTCTCATCTTCACATATATGGTGAAAATATGAAGAAACATGATAAGGATCCAAATCATCACCATCTTTGCCTTTATATAAACCAAAAGAAGAAAATCTCTTATTGAAAGTAACATTTACATCCCCTTTAAATGATTTTACCTACAAAAGAAAATAAAAAATTCATAGTAAAAAGACATAAATTTATCTAATATCTAGACTGGATGAAGTTTATTTCCATTCAACTTGCAGAGTAGGAAACAAATGAGCATAGAGTTGACACTCAATGAGATCTATGCAGAATTATAAAATAACATGTCTGCCTATGAATGGATATACATTGAGTGATCAATGTTAAAGTCTCTTTTAAGTCTTTATTATTAGAAACATATAAAAATAAAAAATAAAAAAACAAGAGTCAAGAAAGGACCAGATAACCACAGTAAACAAACATATCTCTACATACAGAGGTTACTATCAGAAAATACCTCAACACAACAATGAAATGAAATGAACATAGTGAGTGACGCTGGCTCAGAACACACTTTCACGAAAAAGCTCATCAATCTACTACCAAGGAAATAAATGGCAGCCATAAGTCCGGCCTTTTAATCATCATTGCCAGTGAAACTTTGTGGACTGAAATAGAAGAAATTTGGAGAAAGTAAAAAAATAACCAGTGCCCTTGGATTTCCTTGGAAAGCCGAAGTCATGAATAACGCCAATCAACTTCGCTCTCTGGCCCACAGATCTACTAAGATCTCGTATTTGTAAAAAGTCGTAACCTTCTCGCGTCCCCGTTCTCTTTCTCCTTCTCATTCTGAATAGGGGTCCGTCTGTTTGTAGGTATTGTTAGGTAATCCCAAATAGGTGTTGCGAATAATCTTTCAGTAACAGAGTACTCTGGATTAGGGAAACTTCAAACCCTAATTTAAAAGGGAAAGAAAGACCGTTGGGGGTTATAAGCAATTGTCAAGGAGGTATGTGTATTTTTAGGTTAAATTCCATTTTCTATTCTTAATTTTTTAATTTTTTGTGAATTTTATTTTAATTTTTTAATTTGGGTATTTTATTCCTAATTTTTAAGAATCTTATAAGTTTTATCCTCTATTATTTTATTACTAATATAATTATACTTTTTATCCCTAACTTATTAGTTTTTTGGTAAATCTTATTCATAATTTTTAATTTTTTTTTCAAATTTTACCCCCTAATTTTTTTGGGGGAAATTTTATCCCAGTTTTTGTACTTTATAATGAATAAATGAAGAGGATAAAATTTGTAAATTTTTAAAAAATGAAATAAAATGCACGAAATTAAAAAATTATGAATAAAACTTGTCAGAAATTAAAAAGTTAATTATACAATTAACTCTTTATTTTATTAAAATGCTTATGCTTATTAATAGAAATTAAATCCTA
>PYAF01003877.1:4299381-4332737 GCA_007407185.1 Glycine tomentella
GAGCATAAAATAGGGGTAGCAGAAATGAGGATGTTAAGGTGGATGTGCGGATATACGAAGATGGATAAGATAAGAAATGAGGATATTCGACGAAAGGTATCAGTGGTACCAGTATGTGAAAAGATGAGGGAGCATAGATTGAGATGGTTTGGGCATGTTATGAGACGACCATTAGATGCTCCTGTTAGAACAAGAGTATATTACCAAGAGCTAGATACAAAGAGAGGTAGAGGTCGACCAAAACTTACCTGGGGAAAGGTAGTTAAACAAGACCTAATGGAGTGAGATTTAGATTGGCGGATGGTATGTCTTAGGACGGAGTGGAGAAAAGCTATAAGTCTGATGGAGGGTTAAACCCTTTAGTAGTTCTATGTTCCAGTTGTTCCCTGTTTTAATTCTTTTCATCTTCTTTTCTCTTCTCCTCTCACCGTTCTTTTATTTTAACTCTATTTCTCTCTTTTGTTCTATTTTCGATTTATCATTGGATTAATCTACCACCGACCCCAATTAATTTGGGTTAAAGGTGTTGTTGATGATGATGATTGATGATGATCATAGAGATCATTCAAACAGGATTAATATTTTATCATTTAAATAACCTTATTAGTACAAAATTATTAAATTTAAATGAATTTCGTATTGGCTGATATATATAGTCATTGAATGAAATATTTCTTTCCTACACCAAGTCACTAACAGTCTAACACTATGGGAGATAGTAATCCATAAGCAATTAAGTGAACAAAATTAAGGAAAGCAACAAAGACGTAGCTAGGAGAAAAAAGCGAAAAGGAAGATCAGAGTAGAAACAAAAACAAACGTGACAAACCCACAAAGCATTGTCGAGGGCACTGCCGACACAGCACGAGTTATTGGGAGACAATTTAAACTTTCTCTTTCTCTCTCACAAGACTACAGTCTACTCCATCTGACAAAGACAAGACTCACCTTGTTCCTTTTCTTTTGTAAAACGCATTATATATGATTCGTTTTTGCATCATCTCTCTTTCTCTCTGTCACTGCCTCATTCGGCATTTCCCCAACTCACTAATGTCTAATACCATTTCCTTCTCCCATACAAGTGCGTGCATACTTCAATTTTTTATTTTTCTGGTCATTGCCCGTGTGCCTTAATTTCTATATTTATTATTGGTAAACAAAGTTTATATTTCTAAGATGCTACTTTAAAATCTTTACATTTTTTATTCATTTAAATGTTTATGTTGGTAGAATTTATTAAAATTTTGAATGACATCGATCTGTCATATATAATAACAAATATATTTTTCTGTTTTTTTTTCTTCCAGTTTGTATTTGAAGGCTGCATTTTAAGTAAATCATATATACATTTCGAGTGTGATCGATCTATCATATATATTGGAAGAAATATATTGTTAGATTAATTGACGTGACTGGTAACATTTATATTTTTGAGATAACTGGTAACATTTGTATCATGATAATAATAATAAGTAGTAATTACGTAGTGGGTGCCGATAAGATTTTAATGCCATTCGTCAAGGCGAGATTTGAGTTGTTTAATTTCTTAAATATTCATTGATTCATTCTCAAGCTTTTAATTTGTTCCTTAAAAGTACTGAGTGATTTGGATAGCTAGGAGTGGACATGCACTAACCATATAGCAATAACAGTAAAATGAGAATGATCATTTGGGAGTAGATCGAGACAAGGTCTTCCGCAAATATTTTTCTGCATGAGGATATATGACTAGCTTCAAACACTTTAGTTTGTCGCTATATATATATATATATATATATATATATATATAACTTTTTCCTTCTTGATTGGAAAACATTAAATCTACCCTGCTTTTGCTAGCTTAATTACATTTGTTGGGTCGTTCATATCTATTGCACACTGATATATAGTTGTTCTTTTCCAAAACAATTAGATTTTAGCGGAATGGAAACGAATGTTTATAGACTTATAGTAGTATATAGGACACACAAGGAGTACATGATAATATTGAACGCATGCATACAGACATAGAGGTTGATGTTTGTAGAGACGATTTGAACGTATCGATTTGTCTTCCATTACAATTATATATATATATATATATATATATATATATATATATATGCTCAATTATTCATTTGTCTATAGGCCCACAATATCCATACGATATTTTATTTGAATTAATTCTTATATCTACCTACTATTTTTTTTTTTTTGAAGGAAATCTACCAACTAGTTAAAACAATAAAACTCAATTGTATATAATCGATCTAACTAGCTTGTTTTTAATCATTGGGCACTATTTGGTACATTCGCTATTAAGACTACTGCTACCGGTTACGATGACGTCGTTAACGTATATATTTAATTTAATGTATATCAATAACGAATTAAATACTTTTAGATTAATTTAAAATTTTGTAGATATATGTAATCTCTATATATATATATATATATATAAGAATTTTTAATTAATCAAGTAAATGGTAAGTTTTAGAATGAATTTATTGATAAAATGTCATTGAATGATTTATGAGTAAGCTTGAGTTACACTTTAGCAAAATCACCCATTAAATTGTTTCTCTCTCTTTTTATTCTATACGTCTGTACATAGCAGGACCAAATTAAAAAATGCGTCTGTACATATATATAGTTAACTAATAAATAAAAAAAATCTTAGTTTGTGCAAAACAATTAATAAATGTTTGGTTTAGTACGGGTTTAGATTATTTAAGTTAATTACTTTTTATTTTTCTATTTTCTTAAAGCTTTTATCTCTCTATTTTGAAGCATAGTTATAAACAAATATGTTTTGGGGTGCAATTTTAACAAAAAAAATATGATTTGTGGCAGTGCTTTTAAGTGCTCATTCAGTTCAGGGAAAGCCCAGATCAGTATATAACGCAGTTCGATTTCCGGACAATATAGCATACTTTGGTTCTCTTTGAAGTAATGATTAGTCTCGCCATGTGGGTTTATGGTAACTACTTAATCGCTTCTACCGTCTTTTACTATATATATACCTTTTAAAGCCTCATTTTATGCATCTTCTACACTTCCTGATTTGTGCATCAAAATAGTTGTGTAGGTATTTATAGGTTCCATCACTCAATAGAAGCCACTATCACTTGCTGGAATTGTGTTTGCTGCCTTGAGTATCCACTATATATGTTCGAGGTACTAGATTACCTTAATCAATCTACAAAATTGAATTCAAATAAAATAAATTTTATAAAAAAATGATTTTGAAGTGAAATAAATTATGCTAATTAAATATTTTTATCTTAAAAGCAAGTTATAGTAAAATTTGGTATAAAATATTTCATATACAAAAATTACTTAAAATTACTTTAAGTAAAAATTACTTTTTGAGCACAATAAATTATTTAAAATCAAAGGTGAATTCAAACATAATTAGACTCAGAATCAATTTCTTAACCTGAGAGAAATATGCTAACATCTATTTAAAATCATATTAATTGTTGTTTCAATGTATGAGTTTAGGTGATTCAATATAAATCCAATACGTACACACACTTTCTGCAAAACTTAACGAAGGTAAGTGATACTTCATGCAGTACGTCAAAGCTTCCATGTGTATATTCTTGTGTCCCCATATCTAATATCCCTCAACAGACAGAGACGTTTATCTAATATAAGAGTATGAATGCTCTATTAGCTAGCTATATATACATATACGTGTGTGAATCTTGATAAGTATTTTGAATTAGAAAAGCAGAAACTTCAAGGGACCATTCATAGAGTGTGGGCTGCTTTCCATGCTTGTGAGGATGTAGACTGCTCACAAAGTGACTGAATCTCTTGCTTGATGTAGTAGACTAATTCAAAAGCTTGTATGAGTTATTTTGTGGTAGTTAGTATTGAAGGGAAAGACACTTACACAGTTAGGTAGTTATAATTAACTGTGTTTGTTGTTATAAGCTCTCTCTGTGTATACAAACTATTTATTGTAAAATGTAAATCATTATGTAGAGATCAATAATACAAGTCTCATTCTTAATTCCATTTACTTTCTCACTCTTTTAATTTCTCTCTAAGCAAAAATTGTGTGTGTGAACCACCATTGCTCCAATAAATTTGGTATCTAGAGCCTTGTGCGGTCAAGGGAGCTTCTGCTGAAGCTGAGAGAAACGTTCGCTGCTGTTGATCATCGTTGCTGCAACCATGGTTAGGAATTCGGGTTTTCCAGGCAATTTACCAATACTTGATGGCAAGAATTAGGGACGATGGAACGTTCAAATGAAGGTGTTGTTTCAATTTCAAGATGTTCTTGAGATCGTTCAAGCGAGCTACCCAGAATTAGGAGACAATCCTACAGACGCACAGAAAGTCGCGTACAAAGATGCAGTAAAATGCGATAGCAAAGCCTTGTTCGACGATGAAGACGAAGATCGGAGCGAGGATTTTGTTTGATGTCGTGGAATAATGCTTTGAGCTGACATGATTGGCTTGAGGTGCATGCCAATTTCGGGGTTTTGACTTGGGTGGAGGTATTGGTTGCAAGTGTCTGGCTTGTAAATCTGATTATTGATTTGGGCCGCGCACTGTCGGGCAGAGCTCCGACGAGTCATGGCTGTCGGCGGCAGGTCCGGAATCGATGCCGACATTCGCAAAGCTAAGGGAGTTTCTCAAGCAATGTCAATTTTCTCAAATCGAAAGACATTGAAGGTTACACTGGGGTAACCATCCCTCAAGGCACTTAACGGCTCCGTGAAGGGTTAATGTGTGAGCTGGTGCATAGTTCCTCTCACTGTCAAGTGTTGTTTTGTTTCCACATCCCCCTTCCAAGTGTCACCCATCAAATACCAAATCTTAGAGTGCAGCTATGAAATTGGGATGAAACGATTAACGAAATTCTTAAGTTTTTCAGGACTTGATTCAATGTTTAATATGTGTCTCAGCTATGGGATTGAAAACCCAATTTGTTCTGCAACATTTGAATCAACCATGTGCAAAGATTATGATTTATGTGTGTGTGTGTGTTTGGGTGGGGGGGAGGAACCTTTAATGAACTAACATACAGACATTGGGGCAATGGCAATGTGGCGTGGGAGTAATGGAGAGGACGATTGTTTTTCTTTAAATCGATTTTCTCTTTTTAATTTCATAAACTACCGTGTGAATGGTTTGGATGAAACTGATTAATGAATTTTATTTCTTATCATTCAAGTGTTCATTGAATCAACCATGCAAGAGAACCATGGATTCAAAAAATAGGACATAAAGCTACTGTTAAGTGTTATGCACTATTATCTGAGAAGAAGAAAAAATTTAAATGGCAGTTTTGGAGGATGAATGCAGCAACCAAAGCTAACAAAGCATAACATAGATGGACAGTTTTAAAACTTATGTAAAAAAATTCAGCTCGGGAGGAACAAATGAATGAGTATGAATGATTGTTGATGGACATGGGACCATTTTGCAATTTTTGAAATTTTTTTTAATATTGTAGCAATCTGGTAAATACCTTGTTTATCTAAAATACCAGAGCATTTGGATAGTCTATTGTTGGAACATATGTTTAAATGTTCCACCACAGAATTCACTTATTTTTATATATAAGTAAACAACAAACCTATTAATCTGTCTTAGTATAGTTTTAACAAATACTAAGAGACCCAATGAGTTTTTTTAAAGGATTCTTTAAGTATTTTTTTTTTGTTTCTTTTTAATTAGCATAACTTTATGTGACAAAGAGAGTTTTATAAAATTACGATTAATATCTTTTGCAAGAAATTGTTTTTTAATAATAAAAAATTATTATCTTACATAACAATAATATAATTAAATCATAATTAATTATTTGAAATAAAAAATATAAAAGTATAAATTTTTTGAAATTTTTTATCATTCGAGTAAAATTATATATGAATTTCTTATAATGATACCTGAAAATCACAAAAAATATTATAAGAATCATGAAAAATAACTTTAAAAAGTTCATTTAAAAAATTCTCATTAAAAATATACGGAGGTTAAAATTAAAGGGAAAGCAATATGTAACAATTTCACAGTATGACTTAGACCCATACAAAAAAAAAATGTCTCACAGCAAACAATTCCACCATAAAAAAGCTACCCCCTAGATACAATTATCACCCAACAAAACCAATTCCAGCAAATGACCATACATCAAAGCCAATTGTTTAATTGGTACCCACCAAACATAGTCAGATTTCTTAGTCTAGATACCCACCAGCTTACCTCACATTAAAGCCATCATGTTAGTTACTTGATAAAAATCAAGAATAAAAGTGTATCTTTTATCTTAAATTAATTTACGTATATCACGCCCTAAATTAAGGTGTTTATTAAAATTAAGAATTTTTTAAACAAAAAACTATTTTTAATCATGAAAGAATGTGAATTAGACACATGACGATTAAATATTTGTGATCAATCGGATTACACTTCGAAACCAAAGGTAAAATGACTTGTTCCCATTGGATTGAAAAACTTAGCAGAATTTGCAATGTCAATAACTGCTAGGGAATTTGAGCCACCATCTTTCCTCCAGTGGGTTCTAACTTTTCCTTGAGGTCTTGTGTAGAAAAGCCTCTAGTCCACCTTCCGCATGCCCTATTTACAACTTCCCATGAAAGGAATATATATAGTTAGTTAGTTAATTAGTTGGGAATTGTGATTGTTCAAAAACCAACTGTTGATATTCTCAATGACAATGACGTTGATATTTAGCTTGCTGCAGTGATGCATATCTAATCTAGGATCATTGAGCTTGTTGCAAAAGCACAAAAAGTTTATCCATTGGATCGATCATGCATGGCTAAGTAGCAACACTAAGGATCATTCATTAATTTTCCTGAAAAAGGAAACCTATTGCCTTATTTTAGACTTGGCATCAGTGGAAACCAAAAATTAATACTATATCTACAGTATATTATATAGTGGGAAACACAGAATATTATTGTGACATCATTGGTTCTGATTTGTAACGAACTTTGCATACTTAGCAGATGTATATTGTACCAAATTTAAACATTTCAAACTATGAACTGATAGCAAGATCTTGTACAAAACCTGCATGGTTGTAATGCTAGCTAGCGTTCCTTCAAAATAACATAACTTGTTTTTAATTAGGTGTATTTGTTGCTTCATTTTAGATTCTAATTAAAGTAACTTTCAGTACCAATTCACCATACACTAAATTATGTTTTATCCAGAAAAATAATAAATTTTTCAAAGGATGAATTCCTTAAGTATTCTATTCAATACACTAGTTTCTATTTTTTAAACATCACAACAATAACACCATTACAAAAGTTGATGTAACCATTAAGTAATGTATTACTTTTCTCCATTCCAAAATATAAGTCATTTTAGAAACAAAAAATATTCTAAAATATAATTCATTTCATAAAATTAATACTATGTTAATTTTTTTTAAAATTATCCTCAATTAATATTCCATACATCAATACAACAATCTTTTTTCCACAAGTAACACTGGATACAATGAAGTTAGATGAAGTGGAAAAGTCTTGGTATGTGTTTGGATGAATGTTGACAATATTGATTTTGAATAAAATTGATTTTGTGAGTGTTTTGTTTAGCAATGAGGAATTGATTTTTAGTCCAAAATTGATTTTGGATATATTTTAATATGTTTAGTTCACATTGGAAAAGAATTCAAATTTGATTTTAGGTCTAGAATTGATTCTGAGTTAAAGCAACTTTGAGTAATTTATATGTTAGATTCAAATTTTTGTACTTAATTTTACTCATGATTTGATTTTTTAATAAAACATTCAAATATAAATCATTTCACTTTAAAATCAATTTTGTTAGTGTTCACACACTTTGTAAAATTGATTTTGGTTAATGTTGATTTAAGTGATGTGATTTATGTTTAAATGTTTTGTTATAAACTTAAGTTAGAAATAAAATTCACTACAAAATTTTGGATAAAACACATAAGTTACTAAAAGTTGTTTTAATCCAAAATCAATTTTAGATCCAAAATTAATTATGAATTATTTTCTAACATAAAACTAAACATGTGAAAATATATTCAAATCAATTTTCCAACTCAAACCAAATATACATTTACTACATCAAGTTTGTATAAGAAATTGTTATTATTAATGAGAATTATGTGTAATGAGAGTAAATAAGTAGGAAGACAATTTAATTATAAATAAAATGCTATATTAGAAAAATTATTGATATTTTTTATGGAATTTAATAAATTAATTATTTTTCTTAATATTTATATAATAACTTTAAATAACTTATATATTTTGGAACGAAGTGAGTTTTTTATGAGATCATATTTTCAATTGCTCATCTTGACGTCATCTTCTTGATACACCGCGGGGTGAGATGGTTGCAGATTAAGTTCTCGAGTTTAATTGATTTGGCAAAAATAAAGCATAATAAACAGCGACATTTTATCACTATCTAATATTAAAGCATTTTTATTAAAAAAAATTTACATTATATTGAATTTTTAAAATTTTATATTTTCTTTTTTATAATCTATTTACCTTATTTAATTATTTTATGTATTTGCTTATTGATTTTTATGTTTTTAATTAAATTTTAAAAATAGTTTGCAATTTCCCCTAAATTTTTAAACAAATAAAATTTAAAAAATTCATTATTTTCAATTAATTTAAAAACTATTTTACTATATTATTGTGCAAGCTAGAAGATAAACATTAGAAAAACTTTTATCAATGAGTTTCATTTTTATAGGATGTGAGATTTCATATCATATTTATATTCCATCTTTTCCACAAGCAAAACTCATAAACTTCTCTGTTATCAATTATGTACCGTTAAAAGTAATGATAAGAAGAAAGTTCCCTTAATCATATATACTTGACTCTAATGTTTAGTTTGACTTGGACTTGAAATTACATTTGAATTAAATCAAATCAAATCACATATCAATTATTAGATATGCAACCAACGATGGAGACTAGTGGTAGAGGAAATTTAGAAAAATGTTGCCAAATGTTATTTTTCTTTTATCAAATAACTAGGTTTGCACATTAATAGTCTGAGTTATTTGAGTCCACATTAATATGATATCTTAGTGATTTTTTTTTTAATAATTGAGTTGTGTCAAATTGACTCCCGTACGGGACTTGACTCACTTTGGTGACCCAAATATAGTAGATAATGTTTTATTTTTAAAATTAGCAAGTAATGATATATCTAGCTACTCTTTAGTTTTTGAGGGTTAACATCACGATAGACTTTAAATGAATAAGATAAGTAAATGTCAATTCATTTTAGAGATCAATTTCTTTTGAAGGAAGTATTTCGAGCTAGTCCTAACAAACTGATGACATAGCTTATAACAATTTGAGAAATTGTATTTATACGTAAAATTGAAAGGAGATTGAGAAAAAGGTTTCATAATGTTTCTTTTTCTTTTGTGAATTAACTAGGGCTGCACATGAATAATCTATGGGTCATGTGAGTTCCACATTCATATGTGATCTTAGTGATTCTTTTTTAATAATTGGTAGCTAGACCTAATATTATAGAAACATGTAGTTATATATCTAGCTATTCATTGTGGGTTTAACATCACCGTATACTTTAAATAAATAAAATAAATGAACGCAAATTCATTTTAGATATAAATTTCTTTTAAAAAAAGTTTTTCTAGTCCTAACAAACTCATGACAAAGCTTATAACAATTTGGGAAATTGTATTTATACGTAAAATTGATGCAAAAGATTATATAATAAAGATTACAGAAAGAGAAGAAAAAAAATGAGAAAATGTTTAATATAATAGAAAAATATTATATGAAAGGTATTGTATGTATATAACTCTAATAATATTGCCTTTTCCCATTTTAAAGGAAATTTGGTCACTCACCCTAGCTCGCATCTTTACTAATAGCCACTGAATTAGTAGAAGTTACTTTGCAAATATTAACGAATGGGGGCAGATCTTATGCTTTGCTTCTATTCTGGTTTGCAAGGGTTGAAAAGGATGTCATGCAAAGCACCAAACAGAAACGAAAACTGAAAAGGAAAGGTGTCACAAAAAGGCAATGTATGTATAACTAAAAGAATAGAGATGGGAAGAAAGGAGTGAGAGAAAAAGGAGGAGAAACTTTAGATTGTGAGTTTTGTCCCCTGATATTCCAAAGCAGTCCACATCAAATCAAACCCCTATCCTATAATGGGGGGTCCCTTTTTGCACTACGTTCATATATTTCCAAACACATCAAATGTATAGCTCAAGCTTCAAACTCATTTATTTCATATTTAGAATGATATTACTCTACAATTTAAAAAGCTTCTCTCCTCTTTGTTATATGGTCAATCCCACAACTTAGGTGAAACAACATATCATTAATTAAATCTTGAAGGAGAAAACAACATGCATCTAGACTGAAACCAATGTTAGACACGTATACATACCTTTGTTGATTAGTGATTAGAAAATCTTAAATTCATTACTAGGTTTAGCCGTTTAGGGCGCTGGGACTAGTAACCTGTCCTCTCATTTTGCACTTCCTTTTCCTTTGTTGTTGTCAAATAATAAAATGAACAAAGTAAAAATTATAATAGGAAAGCTAAGCACAAGTATAACTTGAAAAAATGTTTTTAATTTCATTTTTAATTCATACATTCCACTCTTTTATAGAAAAATTAAGAGATAAAAAATAAAAAAAAAATTGACCCATAACATTTATATCAGCCTTTTTGTTTTATATTAATAAGTTTAAAATATTTTACTTTTTAGATGATCCATATAGAAGAATAATATTATAATAATTTATGTTTTTTTCTAGTCACTTCGTTCTTTATTTCTATTTAATAGAATTTTCAGTGTGTATATATATAATGATTTTAATGTTAAAAGTTGTCAAATATTATTTTCTATTTTTATTTTAATTACACATTTGCCATTTAAGTGAAAATAAAAATAAAAAATAGAAAGAACGACCCCTAAACTTTGGGTAAAAATAATGTTTCCAATTTCAACAAAGTTTTCATTCCTCTCTATTCCTTCTTCGCTTGATGAGTGATACGGTATCGGGAGAATTTTTAATTTGAAATTTAACGAGATAGCCATTTTATAAATTAGCTACAAACATGATTTTACATTTTCACTAAGCAAGGACAATTCATTAATAAAAAAAAGAAAGAAAAATGAAAACTCATCCGTTGATCGATTCCTCCTATTCAATTATGGTGATGCTTTTGTATTTCAATGAACATTTGTGGTCGTGCTCTAAGGAGTCTCAAACGAGATTGCATGCATGCCATGCCACATGTAATCTTCATATCCTCCATCTTCTCATTCACTCATAACCCCAGCAAGATGTAGTACACGAGCGTAATGGGTAATGCAATCAACATCCCAAAAATAACACTGCATATAATTCACGATACGCCATCCGTTAGCATTTTAATGCTATTTTTCAATTAAAATCAATATATATATATATATATATATATATATATATAATATTGACTTTAATTGCTTCAACTATCAAGGTTAAATTTTAATTGCATAAAAGTAATCACTAAATTTTGTTCAAAATAAAAATTTAAGTTTGTCAATAAATTAAAATAGTATAAGATATATAAAAAATTCTAAAAAAAATATTTAATGATTTATTTTTCATTATATATTTTTTCCCAAGTCCCTTATTAGCAAAGCAGTGAATAACTATAATTATACTTACCCCGTACTGAGAATATCAGGATGTACATTGTATTCCTTGGCAAAGACAAATGGGACAATTCCTTGAGGAAGAGCTGCCTGTAAATTTTTGCAATCGAATTTCATAACAGCAACATTAAACAAACTGGTCAAATGTTTGTAATAAAATCACAAACTCAAGAAAGATATTTTCATTATTAAGTTTTTGTTCATGGACTCAAATGAATCTTTATATGCCAATTAAAGTTATTATTTCCACAGAAGTCGAATCTTCTTTAATTTTTCCTGTGGAAACAACGGTGCAGATCATGGACATTGTAGACGGAAATTAAACCAATTAGGAGCTTTAATTAATTTAAGCAATATAATAGGTTATCTTGGAAGATAGTGGAATTTGTTTAGCTTGTTTTGTGAGTGAATATTGTATTGATAGTGTTTGAGGGAGCAGAAAAGGAAAAAGAAAGAGAGAGGAGAGGAGAGGAATACTACCTGAACAATAGCAACGTGCAAGAGAACGCCTTTGAGTCCAACAGCAATGGAAGCAGCTGCCATGACAGCTGGACCTGTAAGGAATCTCACGGCCATAGAAAAAGCTGCTGTGGAATTTCCACATGCTATGATCCTCGGTTGCAAAGCCATGAACAGACCTGTCATGCATGCACATCAAAAGCATCATCATAATCATAATAATACTATACTATGAAGCAAAGCAAAGCAAATCAAACACAACAACAAAGCATGCACGCGGCGTGCTCACCCCACCACTGTGTATCTCAATTCTTACCCTGCCAGTGCCACCACTGTCAGTCAATCACCCTTTTCTGAAAGACCGACCTGACCTTTCATCATCATCCCCACCAACACAAGCGATCACCGTAATAATAATAATACCACAACACCAGATACTGTTCTGTTTGTTTGGTCACTCTGCTTTTTCGCAACTTTCTCTCTTTATTAAAACAAAGCATTTAATTTAATAATAAATTAATAACCAAAGCTAACATGGAATCAGAAAAGATTTGCTGCCGGCTCCTTTTTCTTTTCCAAGCAAACAAAGGTCAGAACAAGTTAATTCCTTCCCACTTTGTAATTATTTAATTAATTAATTTATGGTTTCCCAGTTGAAGCAGTATGTAGTATTTTCCAAGACAAGAAGGAAGATGTATGCCTATACTCTATACAGTACTTACCAAGACTAAACATGGCCATCCCAAGCCCTGCATCTGACAATATCGAAATAGACTTGGCAATTATGGCTGGCATTTTTACGTTCCACCTACACGATTAATAAAATAAAAAAGAAAACAATGTTGAATAATAATACTCCAGCTCGAGCTCTTGAAGTCAGAAGAAGAAGAAGAAGAAGGAGGGTACCTGAATGAAATGAGTGACCAAGTTAGTCCGATTAGGCTGGAGTAGGTGTTGGGGTTTCTGATAAGTTTCCTCCACACCATGATCAAAATAAGCCTCGTCATTACACTTGCTGGAGGCATTGTTTTTGGATTTCCGTTTCCAACTTTCTCACCTTCATGCTCATTCTCAATCCCTCTGTTTCCAAAACTAAATTCATCTTTCTCTAGCTGGTACTCCTCTTGAGTGTCTCTATTAATATTACCCTCCACTGACCATCACAAACACCAAACAGTCAACAAACAAATAAAAAATCAACATAATTAAATTACATTTTTTTTTAAAATATATATAAAACCTTTTCCTGGAGATACAGTTAACTTGAGTTCTTTATGATCATATTCATGTCCACCACCAAACACATCCGAAACCGGGGAAGCACTTGAACTCCAAACGAACATATGAAGGTCCTTATTTGGATCGTCTGGCTTCTTGGCGACGTTTTTAGAAGCAGTGGGAGAGAACATGCCAGGGTTAGGAGCAGGGTAGTGCCCTGTTCCTGTTCCTGTTCCAGCAGCAGGGTAGTGGTACCTGGGCTTCCCATTGTTATTATTAGAAGCATCCTCGTCGTAATTGGAAGGTCTGGGAGTTGGTCCTCTGGAAGCAGAGAGGCCATAAACATCGTTGGCACCAAAGTTAGAATTACGGCCAGCAGCCGTCATGGAGTAGAAATCGGTGTGGTTGAAACTGGAGCCACGTGGAGTAGGGTTTCGAGAGGACTGAAGAGAGTAAATCTCAGCATTGGTGAGATTGGAAGGGCGAGGGGTGGTGGAAGAGAAACCCTGGGACCTTCTAGAAAAGATGTCGGATCTGGAAGCGTTGGATTTTCTGACAGTGACGTGGAGCTTGCCGTCCTCTTTGATTTGGGCATCGGTTTCCAGAGGGTGGTGTCGTCCGTCAAGAGACATGACATCAGAGTCGACATGGATGGAGACAATGGTACCGGCAGTGTCTGGGAACTGCTCAGAGATCAACAATCTGGCACCTCTGTACTCGAACATGAAGAGCATCAAGGTGTACCAGATGATGCACTGGAGGACCACAATTTGGACCATCAGACTCCCCGAGAACTCGCCGTACATGCCTTTGAGCAAGGGAATGCCCATCACAAGCGTGTTTGGGAGGGTGGAGATGGAGAACAGCGTTATGGTCCACTCCAAGCACCCTCTCTTGCTCACGTTCGCCCAGATGCCCAGGACAACCAACACGATCATCTTCTGGAGCGTGTCGGCTGCGATGAACCGGAAGTTCATTTCGTATGGGTTGTTGGAGGCTATGAAGTGGAACGAGAGCAGAGGGACCGCAAACAGAGCAACGAACCGGTTGATGCCGGAGCATTGGTCCGGGGAGAAGATTTTCCACCATTTCACGGAGCCGTAGGCGAGTATCATGGCCACGTACAGTGGCACCATTGCGGTCATCACATGGTAAAAGTCGGTTAACGTTATCATTTTTCTGCTTCTTTCACTTCAAGTGCTTTGTGAGTACGGACAAGGAATGAACAAGAGTGAGAGACGTGAAGGTGATGATGAGGGAAAGCATGTGTTTTGGTTTTTGAGGTGGTGTGAATGTGATAGTGGGTCGTAGTAATAAGAAAGAAAAATACGGCAAATATTTTTTCAGCTTTGAGAGGTGCGACCGAGCTTGCACTTGCAGTTCAGTCCCCAACGCAGCCAGAGAGGGGGATATTATTATTATTGTTTTTTTTTTTTTTTGGTTTGTTTTTTTCCTTTTTGTTTTGAACTGTATTTGGATTTGGGGTTTGGAGAGGAGTGGGGGGGTGGTGGTATTTGATGCTTGGTTGGATGGGTTGGGGGATGAGCCTGAGCCTTGATCTATGGGACTTGAGTCTTCTGTCACAAAAGCCTAAAAGGCATAGAAAAAGCAATTTGGGTTGAGGTGGGCGTGTCTCCAAGTACTTGTTTTTGGAGATACCAACTCTTTAAGCTTTGCAAACCGCATCTGCCTCTTGCCCCCTTTTTTAGCCCTTTCTCTTTGGATCCACTGTTTCCTCCTCTCTTGAACAGCCCATGCCTCTGCCTAAATCATATTCTCTTCAAAAAATTGCTATCCTCAAAAAGCATTATAAGTTATTTTTACAGGAATACTATACAAATATTTTGGTCAATAAACAGCAGCATACTTGGCTCACGAGATTAGCTTGATGGTGAAAAAAGAGATGAGGGAAAAGAGATCATGGTTCACTTTTTTATAAAAAAAAAAAAAAAAAAAACTAAAAATCTAGGTCTTGATGTAAATTTATGATTGAAGTTAATTTAGATATACAACTTCCCACCTAACTTTAAAACAATCAATCTTTTACTAATTTAACAAAATACAATTTACGTGGCAAATTGTAGATATGCAAAGATAGGACGAAGAATATTGAAAATACCACTTTTTCAAAAGGATTGAAAAATACCACTTGAAATTATTCGATATGGACAAAATAATCTTAGATCAATTGAGAGGGGATCGGAGACTCCACTAGGATATATACTAGTAACACTCTAGGACAAATGCATGAGGTGAAGAGGGTAGAAACCATCACATGGCCCTAAATTGTCCCTTCCCAACCGTAGTATCTAATAGGGCTTGCATGCCACTGCCAATAGCTTTCGGTTCACTTCGTTAGGTGGGATTACAGGCCACTCCATCAGACTGATGCTGTGAAATGAAAAGCAAATTCATATTCCATGTTTCTTGGAGGAAAAAGATATTAACTTTAAGTACTAAGTGCACGTTTGATGCTGCAATTGAACCAACAGATGTGCGTCGAAATAAGCAATCAGTTGCAGCTTTTATATTATTTTCTCTTGTAAACGTTGTTAAGTTGGAGGATGTGCGTATTTTATGCACAAACACATCCTGATTAAGTTTAATTTTTCTTTTTCTTTGAGGGGATAACAATTATGTGTAACTAATTTCAATTCGACATTAGTGTGTGCTTGTATGAAATATATCCGAGGAAAAGAAAGTATTCCATGTTTCGGTTACAGTGGATCCAAGCCTCTCAAACCCACGTACGTTTGAGATATTGAACATCGATCTGTGCTGTAATACTCTAGAAAGTATTATTGCATGTTTTCCCGTTAATTTTTTATCTGTATGAATTCCAATGCATCTAAACGGAAAAGATTCACTGGGGTGTTGTGACCAAATTGAGTTTCGGGAGTCCTCAATTAATGGTGTCCCAACACATGCTCTTATTCTAATTATAAACTCATTTACAAAAAGTTATTGAGATGATTTAGTACTTAGATTCTTTAACTAGACTTTGGATTAGATTCTCGACTTGAGTATAAAATTATAACTAGAAATATTATTTTACCTAAAAATGAATCAATTCAATAGGGGATAAAGAATTAGTTGGGGGTTAAATAAAAAATTTCACATATCTCCTTATTACACAAAAAAAATTATAAACCATGCTCTTTATTTTATTTTATTTTTTTTTATCGCTCTTCCTACTGCCTATCCTTAATTCTCTTTCTTATTTTATATGATAAATACTATTAAATAATCTTTGAATTTAATGATAATACATTGACAATGTAAAATTATGTTATTATTTAATCACAAATTATTATTGCTATGATTTTTAAGATAATTTTTTATAAAAGTCAATAAATTTATGATATATGATAATTTGTGATTTGATAATAATATAAAACTATTTTACATTATATTTTTTAAATAAAAAATAAAAAAGAAAAAGCAGTTGAAAAAGGTAATGACAATAGTTATATTTCGAAGATTCAATAAAAAATGAAAATAAGTATATATATTCACGGATAATTTAGGAATAGAAGACGGATACGCCCAATGAGGTAATTATGTTTATTAATAATTATAAATAAAATGATTTGTTAGAAAATATATAGGAGAAAATAACGATACTCTCATTTGTATGAGATTTTCAAATAAGCACTAATGGCCAAAAAAGGCTTCGTGCCTATTTAAATATGCATTTATAAAATTAATTTTAAATGAATGTGATTTTACAAATTTAATTTTAAGTAAACACGAGTTATATTGCCGAAAAAACTTTTGAGAATTTGAAATTTTGTTTTAAGAAAAAATGATAAAAAAATCATAAATCCATAGTATAAAAAGCAGCACCAGCAGTGAAAAGAGAATGTTACTGAAAAAGCATGCAATCTTTACCCTGCTTTTCTTCAAAACTGCTTAAACAAAGCAACTAAAAGCTTTAATGGCTCTCGGTCGTGGCAACTGGCAAGGCCCTTAAATAAAAAAAAAATAAAAGTTGCTTTGTTAGGCTCCTAAGCCATCATGAATTTTTTTTAGTATATATTATGAAATTAAATAACTTTATAATAGTCCGTTTTAAAGTTACATTAAGCAACATTTCTAGATTAGGGCACTCCTATTAGCAACTACTACTACAACAACTATGAGAATGTGCATGATGAAAACAGAGAAGACTTTTTTTTTAACTAAAGGAATAGAGAACAATCGATTTTCCACGTATATAAGATATGGAATTTTCTAACTATTACCTTAAAACGAATCTTGTTAAAAATAAAACTTCAAGGTTTCTACAATATTAGTAAGTGGTTGAATTTGTATTAATACATTCTATTTTAAAATTTTAACAAGAGTATTGTAATTTTTAAAATATTCATTAGCAAAACATAAAAAATAGTAATCCCTCTCCTAGAAGTGATAACTAAAGCATGCGTGGAAGTTAATGATGGAAGGCATTGAGGTGAGCAGAGGAGAGACTGAAAGTAAAGAAAAAGAGGGGAATACTGATAGGCGTGTCAGTCATTACAATACAAATTCTTAGATTAGATTTTCAAAAACCCCAAACACCACGCTTAGCTGCACGCAATGCCATGGGTTTTTATGTTTCCTAAGAGCATAAAAGGAATGCATGCATTTTATTTGTTCTTTTTTTTTTTTCTTTCTCTAAACTCCTTTTGTCTTATTTGCCTCTTAGCTACTTACTCCCACTCGATTCCTTCAATGAATATGTAATCTCTTGGCCTCAAAAAAAGTAGTACTAGTAAATATTTTCTCCCAAAATTTCGCGCCCTGCAATGGAGTACATTCTAAATTGCTAACCAAAAATGGGTGGTTACCGTTAATCAATAATTTCAACTAGGAACTAGGAATATCGATCTAGCCTCCGATGCAACATGAGATATCAGGTTGATTTTCATTACTAGGTTTACTCGTTTTTATAAAAGATCATTTTAAGTATAATATTGTATGTGTTTTATTGTTAATTTTAATCAAAATTAATAGTTTATTTTAAATTAAAAATTAATGCAAAAAATATTAATAATACTGCATCTATATATATGTAAATATTTGAATCATGGATTGTAAATTTGCAATTAACCAAATCCGACGGAATGGATCGTGGTCAAACTAACCTACAAGCTAATCAAAATAGCTTTATATACTAAAGTGCCTTACAATCTAATTGCAACTTTCGGGGATTTTTCGTTTTCATACATTTTAATTTGATATTGAGATTTTTTTTATATATCTATAAAAATTAAAGACAAATGCTAAGGGTTTCTAATAATTT
Organism: Glycine tomentella; assembly: GCA_007407185.1. NCBI lineage: Eukaryota > Viridiplantae > Streptophyta > Magnoliopsida > Fabales > Fabaceae > Glycine > Glycine tomentella. Next base: position 4,318,011 of record PYAF01003877.1, read on the forward strand.
TGTTCGACTAAATGAGTTAGATCTTTTCATATTGTAATTTTAAATGTGAAGTATTACAACGATTAATTAGGGCATTACAATGTATCTGACTAAATGAAGATGGATAGAGAAATATGTATATATTTCGGGTATGAAAATATTATGATATATTAGAAAGGAAAGAGGAACGAACTCCAACAATGCATACACAATAAATTATGAAATTTACCATATTTATAATGCTGTACTTTACTCCTAATATACTTTCTTTTCCCTATCTTAGATGAGTCAAATCTAACTAAATAAGTGAAAGCATGACAAAATTCTATTAATCTTAATTAATAGTGAGAATTTATCCCACTGTTTGCTTGGTTCAACTGTTCACCCAGACTTTTGTTTTTGACAGAATAGTTCTCCCAGATTTCGTTATAGAAAAAGATAATATAATTACTTGGTTGCAAAAGTTCAGGAAATAAACCAGGACGCAGGCTAGCGTAGGGAACCTCAACATGCTATTCCCGTGGCTTCATTTGTGATAGGGAAAACAATTTTGTGTTCATGAGAAAGAAAAGCATTTAAGATAAAAAGCGAAACATAAAGCTACTTTGACACAATCAATCAAAGTTGTACAATTTCATTGGTATGGAAGAAGATAAACAAGTTGCTTTGTTTGGCAATGAAGCATATTTGTGTGGATTCACATCAAATTTCAAACACATTATCCAATATTGACTTTGCTTAGGATTTCGTAAGGGATGCTTGATAAGTCCATTTCAACGAGATCACACGTCTCTTTGATCTTGGAAGAGTTTAAGAAATGCTCCTAAAAAGTTGTCTCATTCCAATCAATTAAACGATCCCACAAACCGTATACTAAAATTCACAGATAACTTATTAACAATGGATTATTAATAGGAATCAAGACGCAGGCTAGGGTGGGAGACATGAATAGGTCTCCCACCAAGAGAAAATATTATTGTCCGTTGGATTTGTAAATTTTCTAAATCAACCGTTAAGATTTTTTTGCTTTTCTATTTTTTTTTTCTTTTCTTTTGTTTTGAATTTCCAAATTTGTCCCTTCACTATCCACTAACCACTATCATCGACAACAGTACTTCCTCCATCTCCATCTTGCTTTGACTTTTTCCTTTCTCAACCTCTATTATTTCCCTGCGTACGCTCTCTCTCTTCCTCACCGAGACAACCATGGTTGTTACAATAAAATATAAAACCTATAATAGAAAGCAAACAGAGGGTATGAAAATCCTTGTCCCGCACCGTAAATCCCTTCCGCCGCACTATAACCCCTATCACCGGCGATTCATCACTGCCATGCGCAGTCTTATTTGGCTCATTCGACAACCATATTTGGACCACCGAGCCACCACCATCTCCGTTTGCAGCATAAGGCAACCGGGAGTCTCGCATACGTGCTTCCATCAATAGGATAAGTTACCTATAACAGCCACAAATCAAAGAATCTTTGTTCACTGCTTCTTATGATTCCACCAAGCGGACTACGGACACATGGGTTTTGGATGGAAAATAAAATTCTGAAATGCAAATCTCATAAGTTCATAAACAACTCTCTAATATATGTTTTTTATGACATTTGATTTAAAGCCGGGTATCTAGATAAAATATTATACATCTAATTAATCTGGTTGGAATTGCATAAAATCCATTAGAAATGTTTGACTTCCTAGTTACGGTCTTTATTTTACAGATGATGTTGAGTTTGGGAAAATTGGAAGGCACGATGCGGTTGTTGAGTTTGATAAAACAACGGTGAGTGTTGAGTTACACGAAGGTGGAGAGAGGGGTACATACGAAAAAGAGAAGAAAAGAAAGAAAAAAAGATGAAAAAATCTTAGTCATTGATTTAAAAAATTAATAAATCTAATGGACAACATTATTTTCTCATTAGGTTAAGTGTATGTTTGATTTTTAATTTAGAGGTCTAAAAGTATGTTTTAAAAGTAAAACTAAAACAATATCTTGTTTGATTTTCAGTTAAGCCTGGTCTTAAACTAAGTTTTATTGTAATTTTAATTTGAAACTCAGTTTGAAATAGAAGCAAGAGGAGAGTTGATTTTGCAAACTGAGTTTGCAAAATAAATTTTATCCAAACTTAAATTCTCAAGTTGCAATCCAAACATATTATATATATAAATAATTATATTTAATCATATATTTTCACCAAAAAAATATTATAATTATATATAATTTAATGTTATATATGTTTTTTAAAATCACGATTATTATTCAAATAATATTCGACATGTGCTTAATCCACCGTGTGTGTCGAGTGAAGTTGGTTCCGGCAATTAACTAGAAACAAATATATCTTACCTATTGTAAAGCATCACGTGATTTTGATGATTAAATAAGACTGTTTGAACTTGCAAAAATATGCAAGAAATAACAGAAAGGCTTCTCTTGCATCAGTCAACAACACGATACATTTGCATGCTGACAGGCTAGTTCGATCAACAAAAGAAACAATTGAAGCCTACTAATGCACTACAAATAAATAAAAAAAATATAGGTAGACACGTACAGTCTGTAATATTTGTTACACGTTGAAAGTTGAATGCATGCATATGATAAAGAAATCAGAAACCCTTGGAGCCAGGAAGATTAATCCATTGCAATTGGATTTCCACTTCACCGCATTCCACGTGTCGCAATCTAAGGACAAGATCTTGGATAACTTTGCCATTGCTATAAGTGATGCAACTTTCCTCCGCCAGACAGTTTTGCCTGCTTGGTTGTATTCTTGTGATTATAGTACCACTGGGGAGGTCTTCTAAGTTCATCTTTAAGGCTTCTATGTATGCTGAGATGTCACATTCTGCATCTCCCATTTTGTCATCCTTGCTGAAAGTGTCATGGTCATACACTGTCTGCAATTAACATTTATTTAATTAATTACTCAACCAAAGATCCAGGACATATATAAAACATAATTAAAGCAACATATATATATATATATATATATTAATTGGATTAGTGTGTTTTAAATCCTATAACTAAACCAACTCTCATAAAAAAAATACACGAGTCTAATTATAAATGCCTTAATTACCAGTATAAATGGATGAATTGGATCTGTAACAGAAAGTGTAAGCTCTTCCTTCCACTCAGGATTAATATCCTTTTTAATCACACGAGTCTTGAGCTTCTGAAAAACGAGTCACGATCGAACATATATAACTAATGTAATTAAGGTTGCGAGATGCATGCATATATGCAACTTTAAAATTAAAAAAAAAAAAAACGAATGAAAAGAATTTAAATAGTATTAGTAACCTGCTTGCCCATCTTAACGACGACGTATGGATCGCTAGTATTGACATCACGAACGGCGAGGTTGACACCGCGCTTGATGTGAATCCTTAAAAGGCCGAGTAAGTCTTCCATGAGCGACTTTGGTGTATTTCCCCACTCTTTAATTTGTCTCCCTCCCCCTCTCTTTAATAAGCAACAACTAAATTTAATTTCTTGTTGTTTACTTTCTACCAAAAATGAAAATAGCGTGTGACAATGATTAACCGGAGTTCGGTTTATTTAGGTGATTGTATTATTAATTATTTGGCAGTTGGTTGTTAGAATCGAGAGGGAGAGAGGTTGTGTTTGTGTGAAGGGATACAAATTAAGGTTGGCGAAGGTTGGTTTTGTTTTGTAGAGGGCGAGAGGGTGAGTCCGTTCACAATTGCATGCATGCAACCGTCAACGTGTACGATGCTGCCTTCTACTCTCTTCACCCTCCAATTTTGTGTCAACAATTAGCCAGACCCTTTCTCCTTCATTTTTTTTCCCTTTCTTTTCTGAAACCATGATTAATTTTATTCTAAATATTACATACTATAAAGATTTTCATGGTTAAACATAATTATCTGCCACGGCAGCAACTATACTTTTAACGACAATTGTTCTTCATGTAGCAACTCCATAAATATCCGCAAGATCATCAATTATAATTTATTGGTTTGTACTAATTTAAGAATACCCTCCAAGCTAGCAATCGTGGGAGTCTAATTCCTTTCAGGAGCATCAATTATAAACAGGACTAACTCTAGCCTTTTAAATAAATTATTTTGGTGACTCTTGCAATTTTTTTTTTGTTGTTTCTTGAGATTTGTTGTCTCAATACATTAAATTAAAACAGAGGTACGAATAATAAAAATAAAAGAATAAGATAGGTTATGAAATTGATGTAAAAAGCTTTTTAGAACTATTAGTTAAAAAAATGGTTAAGGTGTTTAAATTAATTAAAAATAATATATAAAATAAATAAATTCTGGTTCCTGGAGTTGTCATTCCTGATATGATGTTTACTCCAAATGATATCATTACTTAAAATAATTCAACAAGTTAAAAATAATATGACTCGGTGTTTTAATTAATTTCAATTGTTCATGATAAGATTACATGGTTAATAATATGTATTCTTGTCACGCTCACATAAAGCAACTAGTTTGTAGTAACATAACACTAACAGCTATGGAAACCTTGGGATAGTGATTGAAATATGGGTAAATGAGGGGGAGGTTGAGAATTGGGCCTAGCCCATGATGAGATGAGAAGCCCAATTGAAAAGAAGAAAAGGTAAGGAAGGAAGGAGTTCCCGCGCGAGCGAGAGTGATGGATTTGGAACCCTGGGAAGCACTTGACGTGGATGACACCGATCTCTCCGCCTTCCTCCGCCCTTGCAACTCTAATTCCGATTCCTCTTCCCTCATTCCCGGTCCTGCCGGCGCCATTCAGGCCGTGATGAGGAACCAGCGCCACCATGACCCCCTCCCCACTCAAGAATTTCTAAGGCGAGTTGAGCGCCAAGGTGACCGCGATTTCAACACCAATCCCTGGCTCTGTGCCCTCCAATTCGTGCACTTGCAGGGTGGTGATGATGACGTTGCACACGGCACTCCGTTGAGCTCAATCAAGAACAACGCTGAGACTGAGAGAGTACCGCTGATCGTGGCCCTTGTCAAATCCTCCACTCCCAATGGTTTCGGAGACATCACGGTTAACCTCAAGGTATTACTTACTGCAACTGTCATTTGATGTGATGTGCCCATTCATTGGTTTATCTTTTCAGGATCCTACAGCCACTCTTACTGCCACTGTCCATCGCAAAGTTTTTTCACATCCAGATTTTAGGAAGGAAACTATAACTGTTGGTTCAGTTTTAATTCTCCAAAAGGTCTTTCTCTTACTTCACTCTACGCTTTAGGGTTACTGTTTGTTTGTGTCGCACTCTTACACTTCTTTCTTGCTTCAATTTAATCCTTTACTTTACACAGGTTGCTGTGTTCTCTCCCAATCGCTCTACCCGTTATCTCAACATAACATTGCACAACATTGTCAAGGTATGCCATGCCATGGGCTAATCTCTGTATTGCATTTCATCTTACCCCCAATTTTTTAATCAATTCCATTCCGTTGTCTGTCATTTATTTATAGCGTTTCATTTCTAGGCTTTATCAGCATACAAATGTTTTTAGACTATTTTTTGTTATTGAGTTTAATTTCTATGCATTAGATATTATAAATCAATCAGAAATCATACTAGTCATGTCTTCCAAGTTACTTGTTGTAAAAGTAGAAAATAAACTTACTATATATAAGCTAATTTATAATTAGATGATAATGTAAAATTCCTTTGCTATATATGTTTGTTTACTTTTGATACTTGAGAGTTGCGTGCCCATAGCTTGTTAATATGTTACATTTCTAGGTCTTTCCCAAGGACAGTGGACCTCCATCACAACAACTGTATCCTGCATGCCCAGTGATACGCACTACACCTAGTATGGGTATGTGCACATTTATGAACCAAGTTCTTTTATTAGTTCTTTCCAAGCACAATTTTTATGCCTAATTGACAATACTAAGTTCTTGGAAATTCATATTTTGGCTTTTTTGCAACAGAAAAACATGAAAGGTTATTGACATCAGGCAGTACATTCTCTCTGCCACAGGAAAGAACCGAAGGAATCATGTCTAGTCTCAGGTTTGATTCAAGCTTTAGACAAGTAGCAGATAGTGACAGGCAGAGGGGTGAAGTTTTGGCTTCAACGAGCTTTCACAGTGATAACGGAAACGATCAAAACCAAGAAACTGTTTTAGAAGGGGAGAACTTATCATTGAATCTGGATAATGCTGGACCTGTGAAAGTAAACTGTGGTGGTGAGCTTGAAAGTGAGATGGAATATCAACCCAACCCTCCTAAATTGGATGAAGGAGGAGACATTCTAGCACGGATTGCTCGAGGCAATAGTTCTGCAACAAACTCAATTCATACATATCATGGCGAAAAAACTGGGATGGATAATCACTTTGAAAGACAGACGCAGATGGTAAATCAAAAATGTTCATTCCCACATTGGACAGAGGAACAGTTGGATGAGCTTTTAGAATTTGATTGATATGACAATTTCGATTAGTCAAAGCAAAGCATAAGTCAAGAGGATGCCGATATATGCTTGGTTTTCATACACTTTGATGGTGCAGATTTTTGCATTTTAAAGGCACATACGTTTAGTAAATATTTGCAGGAATACATTCATGGTTAAGAACTGGCTCCTCTCTAATGCCATGATAGGAATGTACTGGCTGTTGATTTTTTTTTGCCTGCCAATGTTAGACTTTTCGCATCTACCACAACCAAACTTTATTTCCCCAAATACCATATCTCCTCCATTATTTCTCAATCTACCACTTTATTTGTGCATGTTGAGAAGTTGACTCCCCTAACCCCAGTTTTTCACCTGCGTTTTTCTAAAAAAAAAGTCTTTTCACGTTGAAAAGTCGGTTCCTCTAAACCCGACTTCTCGACATCGTTTTTCTAAAAAATTAATATTTATGGACTAGTTACGGCAGATATCTGTGAGGTTATATATCCTAAACTTACTTCTACTATAAAACAATAATAATCAACTATCATTGGTTTTTAATGATACTAGTTACTCACCCCTTAGAGCCATTACCCACCATACCCAAAAAATTTCCGCCACGTCTGAAGCCAATTCAAGCAACGACAAAATTGATCATGTTCTCTAGGTTATTAGTCTAAAGAATCGTTACATTATGATTCACTTAGATTAATGAGTAAACGAAGCTGCTTCTAAAGGAGGCCTTATTAAGGACTTCTAGTCTGAATATTCCTAGCATTCATGATTCAATACAAAGTGACATGCATTAGATTTTCCAATAGGTTTGCATTGACAACTTTATTATGCAAAGGGAGAGGAATCGCATTTTTTTTTTTATCAATTCTGACGGATATCCACTGAAGGCAATTACTTCCTATAGATTGTCACAATTTAACTTTAGCATTGCATTCTTGCAAGGTAGTTCTTCCCTTTTAAACCCACTGGGGGCTCAATAATTAATAATAAGCACTTGGAAACAAATTCAGCGCCTCTAGCTTCTTACAAGTCCGTTGTAAGTAACAACAGCACTAACGAATGACATACTTCAACTGCGCAAAAGAATAAAAGGCCAGTGAAATACGATCCATTTTTAAGAAAAATGCACAGCTAAAGTCATGAGCATGCGCCTCACTTGACTTTAAGCACTAACAAATGAAGTACTTCCACTAGGCACAAATTATAAAACTGTGAAGTACAATCTACTTTAAAACAAAAACAGTTGAATACCGAGCTATAGTCATAAAGAACCTCCTCACTTGACTGACATTACAATCCGAATATATTTACCTCAAGCAAAACTGAGACTCATTCTGGAAATAACAAGTAACTTTTGTCACAGTACTTGAAGAAAGGTTGGCACAATACATGCTTCCCATGTCTAAAAATTGCCATGCCTCCAAGGACAAAAGAATCATTATCATTCTGCAGAAATCACATGATGGATTACTCTTGCGCAATTATTGTAACTAGAAGAAACTCATTAATCGTCTGAGTGTGTATAGTCACCAGCATCACCCCCACCAACGAATAGCATTTTGCAGCCATTATATAAGATATCTCGTGCAATAATTATGTATCTACTGGAATAGCTTCCTCAACCTTTCAGCAGCTGAAGCTGCCCTTTTGTTGGTTGGCTCAAGTACTAGGGCATGTTTAAAATCTGCATAGCAAGATCTTTGTTAGCAAACACTTAAGAAAAATAATAATATAAAAAGATGAACCCCGTTAATGTGTGCGTATTTAATTAGAAAGTACAACCCAAATTTCATCACAAAATTTCATAGTATATACACTGGGAAATCAAGTATATATGGGCATTGGGACAAATTTAATTCCTAATATACCCAGTGTGTGACTGAGAGTGTGTTTTATTGTATTTTTTTTAGTTTTTAAAACACTATTTAATATAACTAAAAAAAACTGAAAGATGTCCTGGTTTTTTATTTTAAAAACTGAAAAAGAACTGTTTTTTAAAACAGTTTTCAAGTTGTTTTGAAAGATTTCTTTTAGTGTTTTTTTTTTTTCAAAAACAGGCTATAGTTTTAAAAATAGGAAACGATAGACCCAAAGTCACTATATATATATATATTGGAGAACTTATAGAAAAGATAAATTCGTGCATGAATCTAACAAAACGGAAATGTGTGGTTAACCACACTAGTGGTTTGTTGATAGCTTTTTTGTAAATAATACTACCGATAGCTCATTCACATTCCTCAATTTTCTTAATGAAATGATAAGATGCACACAAATATCAGAAAAATGAAAAGATCTTACCATCAATTGCTTCTTTGTAGTAACCTAGCATCTCTCTAGCTGTACCTCTACGAAAATAGGCCTTCACATTCTGGGTAAAACAGATAACAAAGGAATGTTACTATTAAAGCTTGTGATTATCCCATTCAAGGAAACATACAATAAGCAGGAATATGAACAAACTTGATAGTACATAAAATAGTCCACAGATTACACAATAGTATGAAACATCTTTTTCCTGCTTCATCCCATTAAGACCCTTTTTTCTCTTTTGCTCCTTATTTTATTATTCTCAAAAGAGCTAAGTAGAGAAGGTCTTTAAATCCAAGGATGTAAACTGATGCACCCAATTATACAACCCAAAATGTTAGTAATTTTGCAAAACAACTTTATTTTTAGTATGCCAAAGAATAGTACTTGGTGTTTCAATTACAAATCCTTGATTTGCAACACCCGTATGTTAATGGAATGAAGACAAGCTTTTGTCAATGTATAATGGCAAAAATCCATAAACTTTTAAGCAAAACGTTCTATGAAGAAAGTTACCTTTTTGTCAAGGCTAATTGCTTTTGTACAATCCACCTCAGCTTGAAGATAACTGGATCAACAGAGACAACAATCAAGATGTTTGCAAGACAATTTTGACAAGTAGCAAGAACAAAATACTACCTTCCATATTCTAGATACGCTTGAGCCCTGTTACTGTAATATGTTGCATTATCGCCACAGAGTTTGATAGCTTCTGTATAAAATCCAATGGCTTTTTGCCACTGCTTATCTTTGTAGGCTTGGTTTCCCTGAACCAGTAAGTGACAAACCAATAGAAAAAAGTGTGTGGAGGATAAAAGCTCGAGCAAAACTGAGAATTAAATTACCAAAATTACATCCTTCAAGCGTTTCCCTCTATTAAAAACTACATAAGTAATTCTTCAAGCATTGGAAATTATGCCAAGTAGTCTCCCAAATATTAAAAAAACCCTTCAAACTGGTTCCTGAACTTTACTAAAATGAGTAATTCCCTGAGTATTAGAAATTATGCCAAGTAGTCTCCCAAATATCAAGCAAACCCTTCAAACTGGTCCCTGAACTTTACTAAAATACATCAACTTGAGAACTAAACTGATGGATATTCAATACTTGAGATATTACTTACATAGTTTTATTACTTTAGGAACTACTTAAGAAAGAAGATCATACTTGAGGGACAAAATTGGTGCTACATTTTTTTAATATAATACAGAGAACTTGTAAAAAATAATGACATGAACATAAAATATACAAGTTTTATGATGGCTGCAGCTTCACCGGTAACAGTTTAGCAAAGGTTACACAACAATACAATTCGACCTCCATTAGAATAGATAGTTAAACCTCAAACAATGGACAAAATTGGGGACTATCAAAATAATTTGGGGTTTATAACAAGTTCAAATAATGTAAATGAAAGCCTTTCAAAAAAAAATTGTGGTTTATAACAATCAGTTTTCAAAATCAATGGTGTTTTAGAAGTAAAACCATGCCAATCATATTGCACAATTATAATCAACAGCAGGTTAAGTGCATAATTTATTGTTGATGTCAGACCTTCTCTTTGGCAATTTCAGCAGATTGCTCCTTACTGACAACATTTCCAGATGATTTGCTTTTGGAAGCAATATCAGCCTGTTCTTGGAGAGTTGTATACACAGTCTGTAGTGTGTCAAGTAAAAATCGATCGCCACCATGCCTAGCTATCAAGGACACTGAAACAGGATACTTGTCATAAAATCCTAATGGTATTGAGACCTGAAAAGATATATCAAGAAAATATGAATGAAAGATGGATAACAAAAGCTTTTTTTCCCACTAGGTTTTTAAAGGTTAAATTCTATACCAATAAAAACCAAACAGCCTAAGTGTACTGTTGATTTAGGAAACAAACTTTAGCATAAAAAAATCTAGATAAACTTATGCAAGTTTTATGGAGAGAATTTCACCTGACAACAACCTGATATGCTAGCAATACTTAACAGACTAAATGCACGGCTCTGATAATCCTCTGATAGGATCTCTTTCCCACCTAATTTTGGAGGAGGATCAGCTACAGTGGGGATAACCAAAATTCCTTCGTCCTTGAAAGCATAAAAAATTAATAAACTCAGCAAAATTATGTCTTATTTATCACAATTTCAGAATATAGTTTTCATACATTTTTTTTTTTATCTGCCAAAGTTAGTTGTTAAATGTTAGTTTTTTTGTTAGCGAAGGGATTCGAACCCACGACCTCTCCCTCCCACCCTTCTTGGGACTTTTCACCCAACCACCATATAGTTTTCATACATACATGTATATACATAGAAAAGAAAAGCAAATTTTATGAAATAGTATTTTCAGAAATAGTGTTTCTACCCATCAATACCAATGTTCCATTAACCATAGGTTTTTCAATTTTCAGCATAGCTTATAACTCTTGATCAATCACATATTGAAATCCTCCAACTATGCACTCTCTTTGTCTGCAAATATATTATTCACTTATTTTTAGTGAGCAAAAATTATTGAAACTCCATCCATTATGAATTTAGTTATACCATAAAACTCCATTAGCAAAAATTATTATACAATGTATAACATCAGATTACATGCTTTAGGAGATGCAAGTTCAACAGAGATAGCACAAAGATTGTCATTAAATAAGGACTTGAGGAAAGTAAAGTAGGATGCAAAATGGTGTCAAATCATTACCTTCAAAAGCGAATTTACGGCAGCACACATCTCACTTCTAACAGATTTAGAGTGTTCAATCTCTGCATCAGATACCTCGAATTTTTCATGCAATTGTGCCGAAACACCAGGATGAAGATCAGGTTTTACTGTGTTCATCCACTCATCATGCTTAAGTCTGAATTCATGCCTGCACAAATAGATTCAGAAAAATAGTCACTATATAATTGAAGACTTCCAATAGACAGTCATAACACAAAAAATATTAATTATGCAAACCCACAATGAGGAATAATAATTGAAATCAGCAGTTATGATATGGCTAAGCTGGGGTTATATCAAAAATTAGTAGCAAAGCTGCTGTGTATGTAAAACAATTCCAAAGAAAAGACAACCAAATGACAGATTGAAAAGAATCCGACTAACCTTTGTAGGAATTGCATAATGTTGGCAAGTAATTTTAATGAGGAAGCTTTTACTTCGCCGTTTGTTTTCTGTCCAGAGCACCCCTTCAAGCTTGGAACTCTAGAACTTAAATAGTCCCCAAGATTTATATGCTTCAATACTTGCCCTGAAGCAATTGATGTTGAACAAAATTTAATGGAGTGCAATTTCATGAATAAAGTAGTGGTACACACAGAGACAAACACACAATGAGGCAATAGCTTTTAATAATGATTGAAACAAGCAGGATCAAAAATGAAAGAAGAAAAAAACTCAGAAAAAGGACATACTTCCAAAAAGCTTCTCAGTGGCTTTGACCACCACTTGAGAACTCCTGTCAAGAGGAACATTTATATGCTGAAAACAATCATCAGCTATAACTATTTGCCGAGGACTGCGTTGCATTACAAATGGTGCTTGTAAAAGTATATGGCCAACTCGACGCAATATATTGGGATCCTTTGCAAACCAACCTGAAAAGGGAATTTCAGAGTTAAGAGATTGTAAATGCAGCAGATGGTGTAGTAATAGCATCCATACACAAAAAACTAAGACAGCACCAGCATCTATACAAAAATGTTTCAATGTAAAACAATTTTAAGAGAACATCTATTTTTCCTCTTCTTGTAGTGTATTTGGATTGCTTAACTTGTGTTCAAAATAACTTATAATTAAGATCTTACTGAGAAATATTTAAAAAAACAAAAAGACCCTTAATAATAGGTATGATTCAAAATAAACAAATTCAACAGCCACTTGAACCCACAAGCTCATAAATCAAACTGCATTAAATAATTGAATCATCCATACCAACAGTGTCCAGACTTGTTGAAATAGGTATGATTCCCACATGAGAAACAGCACCATGTGAAGGTCGAAATCCTAGAATGCCACAAAATCCAGCAGGTACTCTAACCCCACCAACTGTATCAATACCTGTTGTACATGATGGTGCAATAGTATCAGAAACATTTTCACATATCAGCATGTGGCGATAATCAAACAAAAATTATAAATATGCAAGTATATAAAAAATAAAATAACGCTATGGTCATTAAAACTGAAATATTTTACAGGGACGTGGCAAGACAAATGTACAAAATAGAAAAACAATGAACCAAAGTTACAGATATACCTTCATTAATATCTTAATCCACAGAACATACAAATTGCAAAGCAAGGATATTGTATTTCGCATCAGCAGAAATGTGCTTTTATATAGTTAAACAATTAAATGGCTGGATTTTAAATATTGCTTTGAACATCTTTATCACTTTATGTGTTGTTATGGTCTGAATTAATTTAAACAAAAAAATGAGATCATGCCTATACTTTTGGAGGAAAATGTACATAATAGAATACAGACATGAAAAGAACCCAACCCTGGAGGAAAATGACTCCATTACATCATATGAATGCATAACCCTCCAGAATTACCAGAAAGACAATTTTTGTATTTAGTTGCTGTTAGGATGCCAGATCAGAGAATAGAAGAAAGAAAAGAAAGACAGCATTTGTTGATTGCAAAAGACTTGTCCTAGATAATTTCCTAACGCCCAACAGTTACTTAACGGAAAAAATAGATATATACTTAAATGGTTATGAAGAATGTCTTTAGAGTGATGAATGAAGAAGGTGGCTGACCCAATGCAAAGTCAACGAAATCGGCAGCAACGGCGACAGCAGCCCCACTAGAGGAGCCACCAGGTACTCGAGCAGGAACAGCAGGGTTGGTGGGGGTTCCATAGTGCTTATTTTCACCGCCAATACTGAAATAAATAAATAAATAAATGATGAAATAGCAACAAGAGGAAGAGTTATATAGAGATTGAGAAGAAAGAAGAAAAAAGAACGAACCCTAGAGCTAAGTCATCGAGAACGGTAGTTGCAACGCAGGTTGCACCTCCTTCGACGAGAGCGGAAACAGCAGGAGCAGTGGAAGAAGCGGGTTCGTGAGTCCGAGCCCACTCCGGATGCCCGAAAGTCGACACGTGTCCTTCGATGTCAAATCTGGTAGGTAACAACAGCGATGATGATATTATTATTAAGAATAAGAAGAAGAATGAATGAATAGAGAAAGATGTGAGGTTAGGTTAGGTTACAGACAGGTCGGAAAGTGCGAAGGTGAGTGCGGTGAGGGGATGGGGAGCCTTGGGAGGAGCAGGCTGGGGAGGAGGAAGCAGCTGAAGCTTCTCAATGAAAGCGCCCAAATCCTCTCTGACAGATTTCTTGAGCTTTCTGGTGATTAGAACTATTCCAGCTAAACCCAGCCCCAACAACACCAATAGGTTCTTCGCCGATTGAGTCGTCATAGATTCTGTTTCACATCCACAGTACACACAACTTTTTTCTCTTAACAAGAAAAGAAGACGAGAAAGACGAACAAGATAGGATTCTCAACACAACACTCGCCGCCTCTTCCTTCTATCACTCTATCACTATATCTCCCCTCGTCAAAACTTTCAATATATATTCTCGTTAATTATCTTAACATTTATTTAATTAAAAATGTTTTAACTAAAAATACTTAAGGTACGCATTAGATTATTTTAGCATAAAATAAATTTCTAGAGCTCAAAAGACTTTGTAATAATATAATAAATTTTAAGATTTTTTTAAAAGAATATTACGATTAAGATTTTGTAATTTGGATTCATAAAATAATATGAATTTATAAGATTTAAATGACTATGTCAATTTTTATAAAAATATTCAAAATTACTAATAAATATTTATAAAAAAAATCACCTAATATTTTAAATAAAATTTATCATATACAAAAAAATCTTAAATTCATTACATAACAAATCAATTTCTCCTAACATATTTATAAATATAATATATATATTTTTCTTCAATCATCAATCATATTAATTTTTTAAAAATTATATATCATAATTTCTAC
>PYAF01003877.1:4348075-4390766 GCA_007407185.1 Glycine tomentella
GTATATAACGTATAAGTTTAAAAGTTACATAATTAAGATGAAAGTTTGATAAGTTAATCAACTCAATTGAAAATATTTGACAAAATTAGCCGTTAAATCAATGACATGACTAAAATATATAAAATAACATATTTAATTAATTAATCATAACCTAAAATTATTCTAAATTCTTTGATTTTTTTTTTATTCCTACGGATAAAAAAATTATAACTAAAATTTGGTAAATATATTTTAAAGTTATTATTATTTAAGTAATTTATCATCCCCCAAAAAATGATTTTTTTAAAGTTTATTATTATTTTAAATACTTTTATAAAATAAATGAGTAAATAAACTTATATTTGAATTTTGATATTTGATGAGATTGGGAATGCTAGTGACATAAAACTTCAAGGGTTTTTAAAATAAGAAAATAAAGGAAGAAGAATAAATTAAAAATAAGAGACAACAAATTATAAATTTATAAACTTATACGTTATATACGTGAAGTGGCATTTAAAAAAATGTTAATTATAAATTAATCAAATAAGCTCTTTTCCTAAATAAGCTCTTACCAGATATATATTGACTGTGTTTATAAAAAAAAAAAAAAAAAAAAAAACTGTACCCAACATGAACAAACGTTTACTCAATGAATGGATAATCTTATTTAGTTTCTGTCCAGAAAGGTGTAAATGTTTGTTTTCTCATCTCCAAACGACCATTCAAACACACGCGTGTTGCGATGAGTCTAAATTAAATAGAGGAAAAGAGCAATTAAACTTAATTTCAAATGCCATATTGTACAAAAGATGTTGAATTCTGTGTTAAACCCAAATACCACATGTTACGATGGATAAAATAGGGTTGCTTCGAACACTTTATTACTAAAGTAAATTGTATTGTTGAGATATATCGTTGGAGGGGAATAGAAATTATTCTATGCCAATGGGGATGGAAGAAACTTGGAAAATTTGGGAGTACGTGATTGAAAAAGAAAAATAGCTTCAATCATATTTATAGGTTGTGAATATTTTTATTATTTTACAGTCCTTTTTCTTTTTCCTTTATAGGGGAAAAGCTCTAGCTGCTCCCTCTGAACTCTTGTCCGTTCCAGTGTGATTGCTTTCATCATGTTTTGTCGTTGCAAGATTGAGAGAGTTACTATAGTCTTGGGAAATAGAGAAATTCTTGAGTTAGACTAAGACCAGTGTCACCTGAATTTTTGTGAAAACAATGAACCCCAACGCGTGTATATGTAGACGTGTACACAACAATGTAATCTCAAATTTCCATTCGCTTATTAGATGCATGATTGCTTGGTGTTCCTAAGTTTCATAGGCATTTGATGTAGTTTTTTAGTTATGACTTGTACTTGTACTATGTGCTATTGTTACTCAAATATAATGGGAGTAATATAAATCTGTTCGTTATAAGTTTGTTTCAAAAGATTTTTCTATATGATTATCTTTTTTATACATAAAATTCAACATGATATCAAAAATTTATAATATTCATTCATCATGCTCAAGTGAGCTAAATCCATATGTTTACATGATCACTATTTAGTTTTTTAATGAGTGTCTGTTTCAATTTTTTTTAAAAAAACGAGGAGCTGAAAACAATATAAAATCTTATTAAAATCAAAAGTTATTTTAAATAGTTTCTTATAAAATCAACTCCTTTTAAAACAAAGTTTTTCTAACACAAAAAAAAATTATTCTTATTATTAAAATAAACATAAATTAACTTTGGCTTTTTTAATCTCTCAAAAATCAATAAATAATTTTGTATCAGAATAACTCTATTTAATTTTGTAACAAACTTACATAAATGACATAATATATATATATATTTTAATATATATATATATATATATATTTTAAGTACTTAGTGTAATGTTGTATGATATTTATAAAAACTCGTATAAAATTTTCTATTGACGTTCAAATACAAAAAAGATTAATATAATGTAAAAAAAATGAAAACAATAGCTTTAAGATTGAAATACAAATTTTAGAAAGAAAAAAAAAGAGCACACTAATTATAATATCATTGAATAAATTAAAAAAAAAAAGGACACTAAGACTCTAAGAAACTAAATGGCATCAACTTTGTATTGAAGAATTAAAAGTTGTTTATGTTAACTCCACATCATTTCTTGCTTCCAAGTTCATATGGATATGCTAAAAAAACATACTTGTTTTGTCTTTCACCTTTCTTCACTGAAACCTTTCTATCCTTTTCCCGACACATGTACCAAAACATTTAATTGTTATTTGTTTTAAATCTTAAACAAACTGCACGATATGCAGATTGGAATTGAAGAACCGAGGGAAAACAATAGTGCGCAACTGAAGCAAGAATTAATCCTGCACATGTTTGAAACTTAGCATACTCCGAGACGAGTAGGTACCAAGCTATATATGTGTGTGAATCATCAAGATTCACGGGTAACATTATGTTTGTGCATATTCCGTCATCTATCTAGAGAATGCCCAAAATATATATATAAAAAAATACATACATTACATTAAATATGACTTGACAAGTTGGGTTGATTGATGTTATATATGTTAGTTATGGGGTTTGTTTTATTATTGTTTAAACATACTAATATAAACGACGAGAGGGCCATGGAGAAGCAAACATTCCCACACACAAGGTTACGCCATTGACTAATTGCATATGCGGGTGAAGTAAGGGTTTAGGGGGCCACCCTAGCTAGGAATACTAATGTATTGTATTGACTAGGTGGTGGCGTGGTTTTCCCTAGCTAGCCAGAAATGACAAGTGATTAGGGCTTTTATTGGCAGTGCAGTAGTAGGGAAATGCACAACATTACAGAATCACAGTAGATAGTGGATATGGATACATACATTGTGCTGTAGTTTGCATGGTACTCTCTCGTTAAATATTTTGCATGCACATCTCATAAATAA
Source organism: Glycine tomentella (assembly GCA_007407185.1). Lineage (NCBI taxonomy): Eukaryota > Viridiplantae > Streptophyta > Magnoliopsida > Fabales > Fabaceae > Glycine > Glycine tomentella. The sequence continues at coordinate 4,350,997 of PYAF01003877.1, forward strand.
CAGACATACAAATAGTAGGGATTCAGAATTTGCAGGATGTAGGCCCTCCACCCAACGAAAAGCTAGAAATAATTAATCAATTATAGCTTTTCAAATTCTATATCAGCCGTGACAGTGTTGCTCACTAACTCGAGAATTGAGTCATTCCTTCATAATGACCAAGGGGTTATACCTAAGAGGCAAACAGAGAGAGAAAGACATGGACAGATTTGCTTATTACAACAGGACAACCCCCAAGAGATCAATTTAATTTAATCCAATAAATAGATCTGGACCATGCAAAGAAGATTCCAAATGGGTAACGTAACATGCAGTAATTTTTCTGTCTAATTTGCTAACTCCACCCACCTCAATCAAAGGTGTAAGCAAAATTATGATCCATCTCTTGGTGATTTTAATTTTTAGCTTAGATAAACAAACAACTCATATAAGTCATGCCCCCAAAATATAAACCATATATATATATATATATATATATATTATTGGCATGGGAAAGAGAATATAATATAGAAAAATGCACATAATATAATGTGGTGAAATAAAATTGAAGATCGAGAGAATTGAAATTGAATCCGCACAGTAGATGGGGGAAGAGAGAGAGAGAGAGGGGGCATGGACAGAGTATTAGACAAAGGAAGGAAGAAAAGGTTAAGGAGTGCACAGAGAGGGAGAGAGGGGCAGTTCGGATTGAGAATTAGTGTGAAAGGCACGAGACGTGAAGGGAACAATAAATGAGAGAAGGGGTGATGAGGCTCATGATAACCCTCATGATCGTCACGTCGTTTTTCATTCGCTACTCCCAAAAATCTCCCAGAATTCCACGCTTAGCTTCCTCGCTCTCCTCTTTCTCACTCACTGACTCCCTTCTTTGCTTTTCTTTTTTGCCTTTGTCCTCTCTCTCTAAATACCCTTCCTTCCTAGTCAACCTCATGTCCCCCTCCCTCACTTTGTCCCATATTAAACCAACACCCCTTAGCTTTCGATCTCATTCATTTTCTCTCTCCCCATATGCTATGGCTACTAGTGAGAGAGAGAGTGATCAATCCCCATCTCTGAATGTCTCAGACACACAGACACACTCACTAGTTTCAGCTTCAACTAACTACTCACTTTCAACAATGGGCTCTACTTCAAACCTCATCCTTCACTTCTTTCTTTCTTAGCCATATATAAGCCTTGTCTACTTTTCATTTCAACTAGCTAGGTATTACCATTTTCTGGGCCAAGGGCCACCTTCACATCAGTACTCACTACCCTTTTTATATTCTCAACTTCTTCAACTCACCCCATTCTGCCACTGCACCATTTCAATTTCCATTTCCAAAGCCACAACCAAACACAAACCCATCAAACAACTTTTCCTTTCCATTCCCCCTAATTATTGCACCGCATTGTTTTTAGATAATATATATATATATATATATATACCTACTACCTTCATTCTTCTGCTTATTATAAGCTTTTTCCACCAAACCCTAGCTAGCTAGCTAACTTTTGGTCTTTAGTAAGTCAATAAGAAGCCAGCAGCAATGTGGATGGTTGGTTACAATGAAGGAGGTGAGTTCAACATGGCCGATTATGGATTCAACGGAAGGAAACTCAGGCCTCTCATGCCAAGGCCAGTCACTTCTCCTAACAACACTTCAAACACTAACTCTTCATGCTTGACCCGCATGCATCATGGCAACGATTTCTTTTCACAATATCACAATCTGGGTATATATGTTCTTTTCATTTTACCCTCTCTTTTTCTCTGGTTGTGTTTCGATGTGCCTGTCGTCTCTATGCATGTGAAAGAAAACACGGTTGTGTGTGTGTGTGTGTGTGTATGTACATGTATAAAAGTTAGTTTCTTTGTTTTGTTATTAGCATCAGTGGCAGATCAGGGAAAGAGAGAGTTCAACCCTCCACCAGTAGTGGTGAGTTCAAGGTGGAATCCAACCCCGGAGCAACTGAGAGCATTGGAGGAATTGTATAGAAGAGGGACGAGAACACCATCTGCGGAGCAAATCCAACAAATCACGGCACAGCTTAGGAGGTTTGGAAAAATTGAAGGGAAGAATGTCTTCTATTGGTTTCAGAATCACAAAGCAAGAGAAAGACAGAAACGCCGCCGTCAAATGGAGTCAGTTGTAGCTGAGGGTCATCACACCCGTGACTTTGATAGTACTCTTGAAAAGAAAGACTTAGGTAAGTAAAAACCCACACAACATAACATAATTACCTCCATACAGCTTGTTTCTTTGCGCGCATGAAAGAGACAAATAACAAGAGGCCTTGTTTTGCAATGCATGAGCTGATGGCTTCTTTTGTTTCTTTTCATTTTTAGTTTTGTTTGTTATAACATGTGTTATTGCTTTCCTTTTCTCATTCGGATTGTTGCTTGAGATGTAAAGTTATATTCTTTTTTGTTTTTCTTTTTGTCTACAGGCGCAAGTAGGACAGTGTTTGAAGTTGAACAGATCAAGAACTGGGCACCCTCTACAAACTGCAGTACTCTTGCAGAGGTCTATTATTCTACATCCTCCTTTGTCTTTGTCCTTGTTCATGGACTGTTTAACCAGCCACCCCCCCCACCCCCCCTTTTTTTTTCCTTTTTCTCAACTTGGGATTGGATTTTCACTGCTTAATCGGCAAGTCTTTTTGAGGGTCCATTAAGCAGTGATTTAATTAATTATTGGCATATGATTGATTACTATAGAATGAAGCTGATGTTGTTGGAAACGTTATAGAAAGAAAGATATGCACTAGGTAGCTTAGCTAGGGAAAGGACCCTAACAAAAACTTTGTTTGTTGGGAAATGAAAAGGGCCTAAAAGCTGCATTCCTTCCTTTCTGTCGGGGCTGCTGTTATGAAACTTAGCTGAGCTGGGCTTTCGGGGCTTGTGCTTATTCATGTCATTTAGGCCAGTAGCTTTTGGACACTCCATATGGAATTCATGATGGAAAAGACAACTCTCACCCTACTTTAATTTGACTTCTCATAGACCATGCAACTTTATTTGAAACTAGGAGTGCATGCCCATTTGAAATCTGTGCTGCTGTCCAATAATAACTTTTTTACCTTTGCTCTTTGGGTTTTTTACCACACATGTTGAGGTTTTCACGAGTTTGTTTGCATTGCATGCCTATATTTAAAATCCACAGGAATCTTTTACAATACAAAGGGCAGCAAAAGCAGCGATTGCAGAGTGTAGAACAGATGGATGGCTCCAATTTGATGAAGGAGAGTTACAACATAGAACAAATTTTATGGAGAGGAATGCCACGTGGCATATGATGCAGTTATCTTGTCCTCCCCCTTCTACAGTTTCACCCCACCTCATAAACACACCATCTCCTACTACTAGCATGGCCACCGCAAACACAGTAACTGCAAGACTAATGGACCCAAAGCTCATTAAGACTCATGATCTCAGCTTCTTTATTTCACCTAACACTAACAGAGAAAACGGTATTATCCACTTAAGCAGTATCAGCACCCAGGATCATAATAATTCTGTGGAATCTCAAACCCTTCAACTTTTTCCAATAAGGAACAACGCGGATGAAAGCAGCTGTGATAACATCAACCACCAAAAAAAGACAGAGGTATCCGTTTCAGCAATGAATGCACCCAGCCAGTTTTTTGAGTTCCTTCCATTGAAGAACTGAAACTGATTAGAAAACAAAAACAAAAACTTGCTGCGTATGTAAAATTATGGGACTGCATTTAGATATTGTATTTTGTTAGAAAATAGCACTGTTTTTATTGTAGTTGATGTTATGTTTCAAGGAATTGGTGCTGTAATAGGACACTGAGTTTGAATGAGGTATTTTTCCTTAAAATGCATTTGGACTATGTTTGGTCGAATCAAAAACCGTATTTAAGTCTAAGGAGTTTAGTGTTTATATATATATATATATATATATACTTGTTTAAGTAACTTGATATGTATGTATACATGTATTGCTTCTGATATGAAGAGAGAAACAGGAAAGAGAGTAGGGGTAGGAAGGGATCGAGGACGTAAATAAAGAATGTATAAGGAATTTGATGTGAGGGTTTGATTTGAGACATAGTATCTGAATGGGAACAAGATGTGACAGACTAGGATGTTGAAGTATCTATCACTATGAGCATGGGTTGGGGAATTACTTTGTTCTTTTGTTGCATACCTGGAAAAAAAAATGCTGTATACATTACAATCAATGTTCTGATGGAGCGAACTGTGTAGTCCAATTTATGACAATAAAGAAATCACATCAATGCAACAAAAGGAAACGGAGCGGGTGCATTTAAAGTAACGTTCATGAATTCAATTGAATGGTGTTTAAATTATTTTTCTAGCTAATTAAATAAGCCTGTTAAAGTCAGAATAGAATTTGAGTTTTACGAAGAGAATATCCACGTATCACCCTTCAACTTCAACAACGACAATGTATTGAATGCGAGAATTGTGACATGAAATATACAGTTTGTCCATGTATGAGCAACTTGTGATTTGATTGAATTGATTTGTCTATATTCCAAACCTCTCGTAAGGTTAAGCATCTAAGCTACATAACATTTCCTGAACTTAGTTATAAGCACATATACTCAGAATATAATTAAGAATGGTACGAGACGTGGCTTATTGCTTACGAGACTGACCATACAATTTATTCGTTTTTATTTATTTATGAAAATATATAAAGATTACCTTTTAATTTTGAATATTATATAAGAGAAATAAAAAAAATATATATCTAGAATATATACAGTCCTGATCATTGTTTCATCACCGATCATCTGTATGGCTAAACTTGTGATATTTGCCTAGCTCTTTGGAGAAGGTAGGGTTTATAACATTCGGGTATGATCCACATCTTTCAAAAATCTTAAGGGCTAAGACTAGGACGTGTCACTCAAGAGGCGTCAAGCATCACCAGGGTAAAAAGAAGGCCAAAATATTCCCTCTGCAGCCATTGAAGCCGTGAGTGGGGGGACCATATAATTTAAACAATATGCATGCACAAGAAGTCTCATAGTTTGGACCATATATTTGCATGCTTGATTTAATTTAAGGGACAAAACCATAATTGATAGATAGCATTACGTTTATCAATCATAACACAACAGTCGGATTTAGCAATGAGTACTAATTAAACAACATATAGTAGTATATATAGAATGCTTTTATATGTGTCGTTTGTATGCAGAGCTTTTTAAGGTAAAAAAAAAAAAAAAACATATAAAGTGGAGGAAGATTTGATCCTGAGAGAAAGGGCAGGTGGTGTTTTGTTGGTATTCATTGAGCAATGAGCAAGTTGGGAAGTCATGGCATATGCAGAGAGAGGCTGGTAACAAAGTCAGTGAGATTAAAATAAAATAAAAAATGTTGGGAAGAAACAGATTGATGAGTGATCACGGGTGGGTGGTTGTAATAATTTGTAGAAAAAGGGTAATTTCCATTTTCCAAGCTGGTTGCTTAGCTACCTATTTGGTACTCTGTTAGTCCCTACAGCAGCTAGTCCACAGTTGCAGAAACTAAAATCCAAGCAAGCCAGGGATCCGTCGCTTTAAAACAAAACTGAACCAACAATACAATAGGGACTAGAGAGAATACATTTCTTTTTCTTTTGTTTTCTTCCTATCTACAATATCTCTTTCATTCAATTCAATTATTTAGGCAAGCAACTCAACTGCACCGCAATCAAATTAGTTTTCCTTTTCCCGTGCACAACTTGTTCTTTTTATCAAAAAATTAATTCAATTATCATTTTTTTTTCATTCGGATTAATGTATAAGTTGAAGCTCGTGTGGTGCAAATTTTTATCATTAATTCGGGGGAAACATAATATTGTTTTATATTTCGTTAATTACTGTATTTATCAAGTTTTAATTGGTATAGATTTTTTTACATAATATATGTGGATATAGTTTAAAGATTGTGCAACTAATTAAGGCTTAAATTTGAATATATATGAAATTGTGCGATTATTCTAAACAATATTTACGGGCATAAAATTTCACAAACGTTATATCACAATCTCATAAGCTTGGAACAAACCCGTTCTCTTTTTTTTTTTAAGAAATAAAACTAGGTTTTTACGTGTGAGGCATGCTCTTTTGTTAAGCTGGGTTGGATCGTGTGTTACCTATTGAATTACTCGGAGAGCATATTGCTCTTTGATCTCATCTTCTAAGTGGAGAAAAATTGATTTTCCGTGAACCCTAATCAATAGTCAATCTCATCAACTGCCAACTTGGAGAGCAAAGGTTGAAACTGAGATTTAAGCAAGGTTATATAGTGATTCATTTGAGGGCCTGAGGGGATTAGTAAGTTATTGGTGACTTGACATGGTTGAGATTGAGAAAATTGAATTGGAAATGTTCCTAAATGAAATGACAATTGATCTGGAAGGGAGAGTTAAAAGGAGAGGTTGATTTCTGACTTTTGATCAATTTTGGCCCAATCAATCAATTTTGACAGTTAAGCTTCCGAGGTTGTAAACATGTATGAAACTTTACATGTATATATATAATAAGTAACTAACATGTAATGGTCAAAACATTATTTAGCAATAATGAAATATGTTCGGAAGCTTAACTGTCAGTTTAGAAACTAGATAATGGTAAAAGTGAAGGGTAAGAGCATACAGCACAAGTAATTTTTATACAGATTCACCCACTTTACGGGCTGCTTGCAAGCCAAGACTTTCCCCATTGTACCCCTCAAATAAATCTCCGGCTCATCCTTCAGGTTTTGTGCACAAAATTTAGTAGTTACCCCACAATTAATATATTAGAACTCATACCTATCTTGATATGATAAAATAAGATAGAAAGAAAAATAAAATTGTCAAAAAGTTACAAGAATGTTATGTATTTTTTTTTTTGGTGAAGGAACTATATTATGTGATAATATAACCCATGAGAAAAACACTTATACGTTATATTAATGTTACCCTAATTTTAAGGACACAGCATCTTACAAGTTCTAATAATGACTTTTAATTAAAAATATGACTAACAAAATTTCCGTACACCATACAGATATTTTTAAACATGGGTAAATTTTATCAACGAAAACAAATTATAAAGCTAACAGGCCCAACCTAAACTTCTTACTTCTAAAATTGAACAAGCATGTTCTTATAAAGCTACATTATCATTTGTCAACACTGTTCTGTTTGATTGAACTCATTGCATTTTTCATTTGTGGGCTTGAATATGACCCACAATTGTATGCTGCCATCTAAAGCATGTTTTTTAATCTTGGGCCACAAGCTGGGCCATTCTTCCACGAATACAAGGATAAACAAAATTTATTACGTTAACCATTTTTTTAAGTTTTCAATGTAATTTTGATTCCTTTATTTTTCAAAATTTATAATTTTTATCTTTTATTTTCAAATAAATATAGTTATTTCTCCTGTTTTCTACGATCCATAATTTGACTCTCCTATTTTAAAATAGAAATATTAATTCCCTACTTTTATAAAATCTGTAAGTTTAATCCTTCTCTTGAACTAAAAATGTTAATGGTTAAGTTATTAACATTAACTATGACACACATTAAACAAATTATTTTGTATCACATCATTAAGATTGGGTCACATCAACTTAATTTTTTATTGATCAACATTTTTTGAATTTGATGAAAAAATCAAAATTGTAGATTTTACAAAACTAGTAAACTAAATATTTCTATTTTAAAATAAAATGACTTAAATTGCAGAATTTAAAAAATATAAGAACTAAATATTTCTATTTTAAAATAAAAAGATTAAGATTACATACTTATAAAAATAAAGAGGTCAAAATTCTATTTTAAGCTTATTTTTAACAACAAAAATATATTTTAAAACCAAAATTTTAAGAATAAATTACACAAACCTTCCCTAAAATTTTAATTTATTACTCCCATTATTCCTCCATTTTTTTACCTACAAAACTCCTTAATTTTTTAGGATATGTTACACTAACCCGCCTTGGCCTAAACAGAGTGCAAAAAAGTTAACCGGAGAGTAACATGTGAGTGGCACATGACTTTTAATAATAAAAATAAAATCTCCAAAAAGCCCTCCTATTCTTCGTGAAAACCAGCTACATTGAAATAAAGTTTGCAGCTTATGCCCCCTGCTACCTTCACCCGAATAAACCATGATGAACATCAAATATCCATCCAATGATCCAGGTAAAATGCAAAGAATAACAATCAAAAATAAAATAACAAGAATTGATTAGCTTGAATCGACTATAATACAAACAGATCATAATTTTTTTTCTCACACCCTTTTTAAAATAATGAAATAAAGTGCAGGGTATTGTTATATTGACACCCTTTTTTGCTAAATACACTCCCATTAATTTATTTGTTCTAATTTTTACCATCATATATACTCTTTACACCCATAAATATTGATGCATAACTATTATGTAGAATGTACTTTTCTAATAATGTATTATTTTAAACATTCTGAAAAAAAAAATTGAATTATATTCTTAAAAGTATTTTTCAGAATATTAAAAAATAAAATTATATTTTCTGAAATATTATTGTGTTCTATAAAATACTTTCTAGAATGTTAAGAAAATAATTGTGAAAAATTACGCAAAATACAAGGACCATGAATAATCCTATATAAAGAAAAAATTATACAATAGTAAAGTAATTAAAGTGAAAAAAATATATAATTGATATTGGTTATTCAATATGAGAGACTTTAATAGAAAGAGTTAATATAATGATGTAAACTTTACTATATTAATAATTTATTTAATAAAAATATTTGTATTTAATTTTCATCGTATTCCATATTATAATAAAATTATAAGTTATTTTCCATGCTTTAGAATGTTTATCTTTTTTTTTAATTAAGATTAAAATGTTTACCTTGTTACGAGCGCGATACATAAACCAACATTTTTAGAGGTCATTTTCTTCGGGATTATACATAAATTTCTTGAGAAATGAAATGATTATTTATTTAAATTTTCTTGAGAATAGTTCACATACTCTATTGAACCTTTTGAATTAGAGGTATGAGAAATGTTAATTCCTGACAATTTTTGCCGACATATCCTCCGAATCAATAACATGTTGGCACTTTTCATTTCTTCTGATCGTAAAATGCTCATTTAATTTAACTTTTCAAATTTATTCTCTTTCCAAGTTTAGCCCTGTCTAATTATCCCACATCACCGAAGAATCCTCTCATGAGTGAATCTGGAGTTGCTGATGACGATGTGGTACAGGGCGGTGCGATGGTTGCAACTTGCAGGAGTAGAGGTTGTTGGGGGTGCGCCGATATGACAGCGGAGAACAGTGACCATGGATGACTAGCTTGATGCCAACATTTCAAAGGTCTGGCAAGGAGGAGAGGTTGAATTTGGCCCTTATGACGGAGAGCTACGTGAACGTGACCTCGACATCTCTGATTTCTGCAACTGAGAAATTGAGACAAAGGTTCATTGGTAGTGATGACTGATGAATGATGATAAGCCACCGTCACGAGAAGTTTCGCCTTGTTTGCTTGGAACCCTTGTCGATGACGATTCGCATTTTCCGTAGGCGAGAATAAAGGAGAGCAAACCCACACAAGAAATTGCTCCTACGACGGCGACAAGGGTTCTTGTGGTGCCGCTGCTGTTTCTGTTTACAGTAGCTATTATACGAAAAAAAGAAAAATATCGAAATGTGTCTTTTGATATTGGTAAAGTAATTCTAAGACTGTGAGGGGTAAGACTGGAAAAAGAAAAAAAGTTAAAAGTTAAAGTATATTAATAATGATTTATATTAAAATGAATTATCACGTGGCAATTGAAGGTGAGTCGGCTGAATTGTCCGTTAAGTACTTTTGAAAGAATTAGCATTTCTCTTGACTTATTTATGTTTTTTCTTGTCATTCCGTTCAACAACTTCTTTAATATTTCGAAAATGAAAAGTAATATTTAGCCATTAGAAAAACATATAATCTGCTTGGCTAAAGGTTATAATGATTCCCCTAGCTTAAAGTTTATAAAAGTTACTAAACGTTAAGTAACCGTTGATAAAAAAAAAGTTATTTAAAACGGAATAGCGTAAACTTAACAACTTGAATCCTTCAGGAAAAAAAAAAAAAAAAAGACAACTTGAATCCATTTTTCTTTGACCATGGTGACTTTTTAGTTTGAACGTGGGTAAGATTATTATCATAAGTTCTTTACTTATGTTGATCCACAAAGTTTGAACTCATTTATCAACAAGTTACATGCATTAGACATATTTGACTTTCTGGCCCAAAGTACACGGAGTCTATGAAGAGTAAACATCTTTCATATTGCCCGAGGAATGTTAACTGTTCAATTATTTTTTTAATTTTAAAATCTACGGTTTCAAAATATTTTTTTATTTTTATTTTTTCTCCCCTTTTCCAATTTTGTCCCTTCTCTCTCCATCACCCCTTCTCTCTTCTTCTCCGAGCCCTACCAAAACAATAGAACCGTCGCCGCCGCATCAACACGTCAATTCTTCCCTTTCATTCTCGACATCGACTCGTAGGCCAACCTCATGGCGTCATTGTCCTCGATAACGACGAGTCTTTTGGAAGCTTCCCTGGGGTGTCAAAGACTCCGACCATGACGTCAAAGCCGTAGTCGGATTCGGACCAAAGGTCGTGCTGATTGCGGAGGCTAAGGAACTGCAGGAAGCACGTGGTGTGGAGCTAGTGGCGTTGGTCTTCGAAGAGGCAAGGACGGATCAGTGTTGGCTTATGGACATGACTTGCTGGCGTGTGAGCACTGCAGAGAAGTCGTGGAAAACGGTGTCGTATACATGGAGGATGCTGTTGGTGGATAGGTAGTGATTTTGCCGTTGGCCGCTGCTTAGGCTCTTGGTGGCGATGGCTTTGGTTTCGCCGTTGGCCTCACCATTGCATACGCTCAAGGGACAAAATTCTAAAAGGAGAGAAAAAATAGAAAGAAAAAAAACTTACATTTTTTGGAACCATAGATTTAAAATTTTAAAAAATCTAACGACTTAACATTCCTCACGCATGATAGGTGAGATATTTTACACTTAGACCCCCTTTCCAAAATAGTAGAAGAGGAGGTTCAAGGAGACATTGGTCAAAGTGTCACAGCAAAAAAAAATGCCAAAATGTCACGGATCGAAAACAAATTGTCAAAATGTCACACCACCTATTTCATTGGCCACATCAGTGAAGTCAGTGGGCTGACGTGGCGTCACATGAGTGGAAGACCAAATTCCTTGGAGAGAGAAGCGAAATAGGTATGACACGTGACAAGTTTTCAAAATTGCGTATAAACTTCGAAAGGTCATAACTTTTAACTGAAACGTCCGATTGAGGCAAAATCGGTGACTAAATGCTCAAGATTTAGAGGAGAAGCCGCTGACAAGTTTCTGAAGGGGACTTGGTCAAATTTTTTTTTCCAAAAACAGCCTCTAAGTGCCTCAAAATTACGATTTAAGATTCAGTCATCCAAAAAATTCATTTTTGTCTACCTTTTTAATTATTTAATTACTTAATTTAATGTTATTTTTTATTTTTTTCAATTACTTCTCTGAATTTCAAGCGTTTTGACATATCATACGCCTCCATCGGACATTTCTCTCAAAAGTTATGATATAAAATTTATAGTGCATATAAACTTCGAACAATGATATATTTTGAGAGAAATGTCTGATGGAGGCGTACGATATATCAAAACGCTTGAAATTCAGAGAAGTAATTGAAAAAATAAAAAATAACATTAAATTAAGTAATTAAATAATTAAAAAAGTAGACAAAAATGAATTTTTTGGATGATTGAATCTTAAATCATAATTTTGAGGCACTTAGAGGCTGTTTTTGGAAAAAAAAAATTTACCAAGTCCCCTTTAGAAACTTGCTAGCGGCTTCTTCTTTCAATTTCGAGCTTTTGGCCACCGATTTCGCCTCAATCGGACATTCCAGTCAAAAGTTATGATCTTTCAAAGTTTACACGCAATTTTGAAAACTTGTCACGTGTCATACCTATTTCGCTTCTTTCTCCAACGAATTTGGTCTTCCACTCATGTGATGCCACGTTAGTCCACTGACTTCACTAATGTGGCCAGTGAAATAGGTGATATGACAGTTTAATAATTTATTTTCGGTCCGTAACATTTTGACCTTTTTTTTTCTTTTCCTGTAGCATTCTGACCACTGTCTCAAGATTAAAGTGAGGTAGATGTGTTGTAGCCTTTTTGCCTCGAGCAGTGTCTAATTCTCCTTTTTAACTTTTTTGGTAAATAAGACCTTATTCAAATTACCGAAACTACTTCATTTCCTTTAACCTACCCCACATTTTATTTACTAATAATTAATTTCCATGTCAAAAGGATGTAAAATCATTTACATTTATTGTTTGAGAAAAGCAAATTAAAAGAGACAAAAAAATTGAAATTGAAATCAGAGAAAAATAAAAATATTTCTTAAAGTTGTTTTTTTCTTCTTCTTAACCAATTAATTTCCCTTGGTCTTTCTTCTCGTTCAGATCTCTGCACCCCTGCTATATAAACGACAACAATTCCAATATAATAGAAATAGAGGCTATGCGTTGCAACTCATGAACTCAAGCTATGAAACGACAATAATACTAGCATAATACTCCATAATGTATGTTCACGTGCAATTTTGAAAAAACACATCACTCTCACGTACACATACCCGAATAATGCTAGCCGTACACACCCACCTGATTGCAAGTTTTTTAACCGACAGTGGGATGAACGTGCATGGATGAGCGCGTGCCATTCCCATCTGATCCGTACGAGACACAAGACTCGGTTGTCAGGGTTCTTGTTCTGTAAACTACTACTGAAAAAGTGAAAACCTAACTATTTTCTAACGCGCTTTTGTAAAAATCCTAATTTCTAATTTCTGCCAAAGAAATCGTAAAATGTATACTCAATTTAAAATTGAAAAATAATAAATTACCTTTTTAATCCTCAAATTGTTATCAATTTTTTGTTTTTAATCTCTAAATTTACATTCGATTAGCCTGGGTCCTTAGAGTGTATATTTCCGTTTGATTAATAATTTTAAGTATTTGTATTAAAATGATGATGTGACAGTTTTGTGAACTTTTCTTATCGACAGAAATTATTGTGCACAATAATTTAAAATGAGATCAACAATTTTTTTTCAGATAAAAATTGCCAGAATTTATTTTCCCAAATATTAAAAATATTTCCAATGAAATTTAGAAGTCATTCTTCAAAACAAAAACAAATACTAGCGTTACCTTCAAATCATCCACCTCTTTCTCGACAGTGGCGAACCTACGTTATTGGGAGATGGGAGGGGGTCTGATTTTTTTTTTCAATTCAAAAAATAATAAATTATTATTATTTTATTATAAAGATAATATTTTTATTTAAAAAACCTGATTTTATTTATTTATTAATAGGAATAAAAAATAATACTAAAAAATTTATAATAATTATGCATACTAATCAATTAATTGAGCGAGACTCTTTGATTGTAAAAAATTAATTTGAAATTGAATATTATATTTTTATAAAATTTTATTATATAAGTAATTTTTATCTCTTAACTTCTTTTAAATTATAAAATTAATAGTAATCTTATTTTTTAAAGAAATTTTATCTCAACATTATTTTATTTAATTTTAGTTATTATATAATTAGTTTTTATCACGTAATTCTTAAATTATAAAATAAATAATAATTTTAAATATTATATTTTATCAAATTTTAGTTATTATATAATTATTTTTTATTTTTTTAATTTGAAAGAAAATTTATTTTTTAAATCTCGTATAAATAAGTGTTATTGAATTGATGAAAATTTGTTATAATTTTTAAATTATGAAAATACACACTAATAATTGTTGTAGTGGTGAGTTGTGAGCGTGCAACATGAATAATACATAAAAGTTGAAAGACACCAATATCACTTCACAGAAAGGAATTTCCGAACATAATATTTAGTTTTTTAATAACAAATACTATATTTTGGTAATAAGATAAAAGATAAAATATTTATTAACGATTATTAGTTAATATACATTAAAAAAATTGCTGAAAAGTTAATATAAACTTAATTATTTATTTATTTTCATGACATAAAAAAATGTTTTATATTTTAAGAAATTACTAATGTAAATATTGAACATATTAAAACATTAAATTATAAAAAAAATTGATAAAATATAATTGTTAAATAAATTTTATTTTTTTTTATGATTGACCTCCTGTCCTCCTCTCATCTCAATTTGGGTTTGACCCTGATTCTCAACATTAAATAACAAGTGGCTAAAGAAAATTAATTAAAAGAAATATCCATTCCATGTTTCCAACAAAGTCTATTAGTAATCGATGTGAATAATAAGGTGGTAGTTCTCGCATCAAATAACAGAAGCTGGATTCTTTGATCCAGAGCTGGAAATATCAGTCATAAACAAATAACAAAAGTATGAAATTAAATTTCACATAAATAACACTCTCGATCTTTTACTTCTGACTCGTTTTTGTCGCTAAACCACTACTTTACTGAGCTCCTCGAGCCCTCTTCAAATTTGACTCCAAACCCCAAAACCCATTAAATCCGAAACCTGGACTGAATCGAAAGCCAGCGCTGCAAATTTCTCTCATTAACTAAGTTTTTGGTGCTAAAACTTTTTAAAATTTCGGATTTTAATTCCTAAACAAAATTTTGGTCCTTCAAGATTCTTAAACATTTTTCCTGTTAAAATTTTAGTCTCTGTCATCTTTTTATACCATTAAACGCAGACATGGCATTAATTTTCTTCTGATTCTAACAGCTAGAATAAAAGCTTGAAGCTTTTTAAAGTATTTTAAATTATTTTCCCAACTCTCTCTCTATATCTTCCCACTCACCCTCTTGTCAGATTTGCGTGAATCGGTTAATTTTAAAAAAAAAAATACAAAAAAAAAATTTTGAAAATATGATTATTCATGAGTAAGTCGTATTTTAAAATCTATTTTGTCTATTTTTTTTTTTTAAAAACATCAAAGTAGTATTCTCAATCACAACTTTCAGATTTTTTTAATTTTTAAAAAATAAATATGTAAAAGTAGTTTTATAAATTACAACTTTAATATTTTATATTTTTTACTCATAAGTGAAGTCATGAGTGCACGTACCACTTCTCAACTTATTAAAAAGAACGTATTTGAAAGTAAAAATTTTCATTTTAAAGTTAATTTTGTTTACAGGCTTTTATAGTAAATAATATTTGTTGATAAAATATATAAAAAATATGTTAATAATAAAGTGATAAAGGAGTGGAATTTTATATAACTTGAACAACAAAAATTAACTAATTAAGTACGGAAAAAATAAAATATTACACATAATTTTACATATTTAATTGTCTATAAGAATAATTATGAAGATTATATCCTTCAGTTATATTAAGAACATCTAGTATTTGGTCTCCCTAAATTCTTTTGTCGCATGACAGGATCAAGAATAAACTTTGGACCCTTGTATCAGACCAATAGTCTTCATTTCCAAGGAGTGGAACTCATGCAGATAAGCCTTGCAAATGTTTTATAAATGGTACACATGGTCGATAAACAAGGCGCAATTCAAATGTACAAAAGACACACGATGCAATAACATGAGAACAAGAAAAGTATAGTGCCTGAAATTTCTCAGAGTCACATCGTCATTAATTTAATTTAACTGTGTATGTCGTTACTCGTCGGCCTACTTAGATAGAATAATTGTCTATAAGAATAATTATGGAGAATAAGTGAAATACATGATTGTAGAAAATTATAATTTATAATTTTTTAATAATTAATGATTTTGATTAATTTATAATTAACTTAATAATTAAATTAATTATAATTATTTGTTAATAATCTATAAGAAGGATTAATATAATCAGTTTATAAGACTAGGATACTAAATATTGTAATTAAAATCCAGAAAATCAAAATTATGAATTTGAAAAATTAAGAAAAATAAAATTATAATTTAACCTAAATATTATAAAAATAAATATTAAAAGTTTACAATAATTTATATATTTTATCTTACTAACTGAGTTATACTTCTTGGTATCTCTAAATATCAATTTATAAAATGATAGTTCTATAATATATTTGTGC
Source organism: Glycine tomentella (assembly GCA_007407185.1). Classification (NCBI taxonomy): domain Eukaryota; kingdom Viridiplantae; phylum Streptophyta; class Magnoliopsida; order Fabales; family Fabaceae; genus Glycine; species Glycine tomentella. Next base: position 4,367,090 of record PYAF01003877.1, read on the forward strand.
ATTGTTTTATATAAAAAAGACACATACGAAAAATAGTATGGAATAAAATAAGTGATACTATGATAAAATAAAAAATAATGTTATAAAATAAATTGTATATATAATATGATTCATACATTAATATGTGAAAAATAATACTACTATTAATTATTCTTTCAGTATCATTTCGAAGGGAGTACTGTAGTAGGAAGTGGAATTGGAAACAATGCCATTATCGTCTCCCTGTTAGAGAACGTGGGAGCAATACCATGATGTTCAGGTTGAAAAAATATAATCCTACGAACCAGTATCAAAAGAATACTAATTAAAATTTATTAAATACTTCTATTTGCTTGAAAAATAAGTTAAATTGTAATTTCTCAAATATATGATTTTGTTCTCATGAATTTTAATTGTAACATTTAATTTCTTACTCTTATAAATTAGTATTTTGATTACCCTAACGGACTATGAACAAATAATTATATTAATTAAATTATTTAGTTAATTATAAATTAATCAAAATAATTAATTATTAAAAGTAAATAAAAATTATTAATCATAATTTTTTACAATATTTTGTTCTTCATTTTCTCCACATCTCTTTTATCTTCAGTATCACACATACTCCATTTACAATAATATCATATTAGGATTAATAAATTTATTAAAATTTAAATGATTAATAATTTTTATTTAATTTATAATTAATTTAATATCTCTAATAATTATAATTATTTTCTTTTATAAATATAATTATTAATTAATTATTTATTAGGAAAATTAAAATTACAAATTTAAAGAATTAAAAAACTGAATGTTACCATTAAAAATTAAGAAAATTAAAATTATAGATTTGAAGAAATGGAGATCAAAATTACAATTAGTGTAATATTTAAGTAAAAAAGAAATGTGGCCTTTTAGAATGGGTCGGGTCGTTTGTGCATGTAACAGAGTGCAGAGTGCAGAGTGCAGCGTGCATGCTCAGAGGGCACCCACCTAGGCAGGCTAGTGCGGACCGGCAGAGCGATTCTCTCGTCATGTGAAATTTGTAGTATATGTTCTGTCCTGTGTTGCATTGCATATTTGCATCCATTTCTTTTCTTTTTCTTCTTCTGTGATGCGGACAAAGACAAACCTTTCCTTCCCCACACCCTCTCTGACACTCTTCTTCTCGGGCCCCGAGCATTAACCAAAATGCTTTTTCCATTTCATATTTTTATTATTCACATTAAGTTACCTTTTCTTATAAAAAAATTAAAAATGAATAAAATAATATGAGATTCACAATTTTACACTTTATTTTATTTAATATTTTTTATCTCAATTCACTTATTTATTTATCTTTGTCTTACTGAACAGACCAGGGAGGGAGTGATTCTATATTAATATACATTTTCGAACTATAAGTTTTTTTTTTATTGAGGGAGTATATACTCTATTTTTCTTGTTATAATTTATTGAATGCCAAAAAAGTAATAAATAACATTTCTCTCTCTGGGTGTGGGGTTAAAAAAGTAAAATAAAAGAAGGTTTGACAGCAGTGTGGGAGGAAGACGATTTCAACACTTTAATAAAAGCTGACGTCTCCTAACGTTTGTATGTGTATAGGGCCCGCATCTATCTATCTTTGCTTAAACCCCGCATACCATTACCCCTCCCTCATTTGCGTCTATAAAATAGCCCAGCCCATCCCCCATCCCCCATCCCTATAGCATTGTTGTACCATGGCCACGATGGGCTCAATGCTGAGTCTGAGACTCCTCCTCACTACCATCTTCTTCGTCACACTCACAGTACTCAAGGTTTCAGCATCATCCTCAGTGATTTTCTACAACAAGTGCCAGCACCCAGTGTGGCCCGGGATCCAGCCCAGCGCAGGAAAGCCCGTTCTGGCCCGCGGAGGCTTCAAGCTCGCCCCCAACCGGGCCTACTCCCTCCAGCTCCCCGCCCTCTGGTCCGGGCGCTTCTGGGGCCGCCATGGCTGTGCCTTCGACGCCGGCGGGCGGGGGCACTGTGCCACCGGGGACTGCGGCGGGTCCCTGTTCTGCAACGGCATCGGCGGAAGCCCACCCGCGACCCTGGCGGAGTTCACCCTAGGCAACGAGCAGGACTTCTACGACGTGAGCCTGGTGGACGGGTACAACCTACCCATCTCCATCACCCCCTTCAAGGGATCCGGAAAATGCAGCTACGCCGGGTGCGTGAGCGACCTCAACACCATGTGCCCCGTTGGCCTCCAAGTGCGCTCACGCGACAACAAGCGCGTGGTGGCCTGCAAGAGCGCTTGCTCCGCTTTCAACTCCCCCAGGTACTGCTGCACGGGCTCCTATGGAAGCCCACAGGCCTGCAAGCCCACCGTCTATTCCAAGATCTTCAAGACCGCATGCCCCAAGGCCTACTCCTATGCCTATGATGACCCCACCAGCATCGCCACTTGCACCAAAGCTAACTATTTGGTCACCTTCTGCCCCCATCGCCGCTAGGCTCTTCCATCCATCACTTTCTACTCTCTACTTACCTAGCTAGCCTTATTTTATTATCATACCTCCTTTTATGTTGATGGGTACTAGGTGTTTTGTAGTGTACTCCTATATATGCCAATGCCAATTCATATTATATGGTTCTTCAACTTTATTAGTTCTTGCACGACATTGGATCTATGTAACCCAAGATGGCATAATGGGAAGATATATAGTGTTATATATTAAGGGTGGTTTAGCTTGGTCTTGGACTTGGTTTGATGACCATTTCTACCCTTTTTTCGTCAAGGCGCGCTAATGTGTTCAATTTATGGTAGATGGTGGCGAACCACATTCTATTCTATCCCCACGAGCCACGGTGTAATTGATGTGTACTTTTTTCGCCTCTAATTGGCTTATGATTTGTCTATTTCGCAAATGTGTTGTCCATTTTGTCTGAGCTTGACATCGATAACATGGATTTTGCAAGCGCTTACCTTAAAAAAATTATCTTCACGTGATGATAAATTTATGGATGTAACTCTCGCTGGCTAATCACTATTTGTTTGGACCTTCGACTCAATCTAGCTTCTGATTCTTATTGTGTAGCCTTCCTTGCCTTGATAATTAATTATTGAACTCGTGGCATATGTACTATATGAATTCTTTGAAATCATCGTTTGGACAACTGGACAATCAACATTAGCTTTTGATGATAACAAGATAGGGAAAGAGTGATGGATGGTTAACTGCACATGATTTCGTGTACACTTGCTTTCGGATGCATACTAGTTCAAGGTTTTCCACGAAAGGTTCACTCTCACTTATTTTAGCTACAAACAAAAACTATGGACTTGATTCCGATATCAAATTATCAATGTATTATGAAAACCAGTATTTGAGCTTCTGGAAAATACAATACTGATCCATAATAGCCAATTGTGTGTATTCCCTTTTGGCTAAAACTCAGCACTTTGTGGGTATTTGCTTTTATGTTTGCAACCACTCAAAGGTCGTCTGCGTTTACATTTTGTAGTATTACTTTTATGCTACTATGAAAACAAACACATTACTAATTGTTTATGCACATTGAAAAGATCAAATGCCGTTTATTACATACTTTAAACAATATTTTATATTTTGTGACAACACGAGTTGAGGAGAAAAAAAGCAATTGGAGAGTGGATGATCCACATAATTATAGATAAGAATGGTGACGGACGGGTAGTGTCCAACTACCCACGAATATCCATGAATGTTAAAAAAATAAAAAAAAATCTCCTTTTTTAGTAAAAGAAAGAAAAATATATAATGCCAACAATTCATTGCATAACTCCAAAACATATATTCAAATAACATTAGTCTGTTTAAAATATATGTTCAAATAAAATTAGTATATCTTAAACATATTATATATATGAGGGTGTTTTTGTAATTGTATAGGTAGTAGGTACCCGCGGCTGTGGGTACTATGATATCCTTCCCCGTACCGTTAACTAATGGATAGTTAAAAAATTCATATTCATGGATAACAGATATTCATTTACATTATCCGTCTTTTATCCGTATACAGATATTCACCAACGCAAATTTTTTTGCCATCCCTAATTATAGAACTTATTGGAGCGAGTTCTACCATGAGATAAATTCATCATAGTATCTAAGTAGTCCAACATTTTATTTTGTCCATAAATGCTCATTCTTCTATAGTGATAAATTTGCTGGGAAAGGAAAAATCGTTGATCTTTGTATATGGAAATAGGTTGATGCCAACTGATAACAGGCATTTATCAGTGTCTAAGACTCTAAGATGCAATTAATGTCAGAGTTTGACTGAACTTAATATGTAAATTATTAAGCTATTTTTTATAGATAAATATACCTAATATCGTTGCAACTAGTTGTTTTGGAGACTATCCTTAGACTTGGCCTTAGTGTTTATTTCGTTGTTCTTTCTTGTTTCATGTTTAAATGAGATGTCTGTTTCTCCTTTTTATTTTTTTCTTTCCAATCCTTGTGAGGGAATTTTAAGAAGAAAAAATAGTGCGTAGAAAAGATCCACTAAGAAATTCCTTATCAATAGAGAGCAATACAGAAACAGACTGAACGGGCAAAAAATTAGATAAACTTAACCCTACCCATTTCCTCTTACCATGGTGGCGATTGAGAACGAAATATAGGCATGTAAACAGTAACCTCTTAAATTTAATCTCCCATAGTAGCATTAGCATGTGCTCTTAAATAACCAAACTCAAATTTCTCAGGCTTAGCTCTCCACCTGTCAATGCAAGAAAATATAAAAATATGATTGCTTTGTAAAAAACCACAAGCAAAGTCCTGAGATATGGATGTATATATGAAAAAATTATGTCGTATTTTTTTTTTGCAAGAGAAGATATAGAAAGTGTAAAGGATTGAGAAGGAAAAAGTATGATGACTAGATAATTACTTACATTGTTTGACAACTATCTAGTCAAAGGTGAAGCCAACCATGCCAATGACAACATGCACAGGAGCACTGTAATTTTTGATACAATGTGTCTATTCCATTTTTTTTGTAGGAATGGCTCTACGTTCATTTTGAAACATGGAACAAGTTCTCTCATAGTTATGCACATGGGAACCAAGTTAACCTGTTTCATGTTCTCAATGCGGTCAACTACAACAAGAAGGTACTGTAACCAAGGTCTAAGGAGCTTGATTTGCTAACCTTATTTTCTAATAGCAATGACTCCACAGCTTAAATAAATTTGTTACGTTTTATGAGCAGATAAGAAACCATGATTGGAGATGTACTTCGGTCTATGTCTGCATTTAAAAATGTAATGCACATGCTTAATAAATTTATTCAACAATGCTTTTGGGACAGCCCATTTTTTTAAAAATGTGCACAACTCTGTCAACTTACTTCCCCGAGAGCGCCAAGGCTTGTCCTTTGCTAAAGTTAGCATTGGAGAGAATGTTGCTTAAGGTACTCCAAAGTTTCCCGACTCATAATGTACCGATAACTGGAATCTGCTGTCTGCATAATCCTGAGTCAAATCCACAATATTTGTTTGAAGAGTATTAACAATACACCTTTTAAACACACTCTTTTTTATTGGTTAAAAATTATTGAAAAGTATAAAATTACTAGTGAGATTCATTAAATATGCAGTGTGACCCACACATTTTTGTGATTACCAACAAATTTGAACCAACAGGAGAGTGTTGTTAGAAAGAGTACATTAGAGCAACTTTAGTGCAAGATCTTGAGTAAGGATCTTGAGCTTAAGATCTGGTCTTCACTATATCTCCCAATAAAGGAGGTAGAGAGATCTCCAACATGGAGAATGGGTTCTTGTAGAAAAACCCTTAAGATCTGCACATTCTTCAAAAAAGAATAATTTTTTTTCCTCTTTCTCTCTCTCTAAGATCTCAAAATAAGATCTACCATTAAAGAACAAAATAGGAGGGATCTTGAGAGATCTTCAATCTTACATGACACTATGGGGTCTACCAAAAAGTGGTCTAAGATTCCAATTTGAGATCTACCACTAAAGATGCTCTTAGAGAGTACATATTGTTACCATTTCTCTATGCATTAAATTTTAAATATTAAGTACTCAACCACTCACAGGAAGTTAAGTAATGATTTTCTGAGAATTTGTCCAAATTCTTAAAGTAGTAGAGATATTTGAGGAAAATGTTCAATTGACAGAATTATCATTCATGTGGATGCAATACCTCTCTTTGATGTCACATTGGAAAGTCTGGAATCCCATTTTGCTTGAAAGCCTACTGCATAGTTTATGTCTCCGATGTGAAAGATTGAATTCATATTGTTGGAATTTACATATCAGCTATAGCTTTAGTAATTGAACCAGCTCCTGGCTGTTTGATAAAAAGGAGCTAGTCAGTACATTACATAATACATACTGATTATGTAATGATGTGATCTTGTTTAGTGAGCATCATCAGTTAATCACGATATTTTGATATACCTGATGCACAAATACAAATTGCTACTGTTTAGGTGTATCAGTAGTATTGCATTAAGTAGCCAAGCTTTTTTCAGTGTAAAATCATTTTCAGATCAGTTATTAATGCAACTAAACATGGCAAAATAGAGAGTTTCTCGAACAATAACCTCAATTTATTCCATAAAGTCCTGTCATAAGGGCTGAATGGATGTATCCTGGATCATGCCATCGGAAATTAATCCATGGCAGAGCTGAACCTGGATATTTCGAATGAAAATAAATAATCATGGGTAAAACGATTATTAACAGATACTCTGTCAATATTCCATTTCAAAATAATGTAGAATACTGCTTCACTTATTTTATGTTTATGCTTCAAATTAAACTACTTAAAAAAAACTTCAAGAATATATGACATAACTTGGTGACTGGTGAGTACAGAAAAGTAAAACCATGACTCATTGCACATATCATCTTGTGAAAATAATCTCATCTGCAGCACCAATATTTTTAGAATCGTTAGCTTTTACTAAATCACATTTGAGAATATTTGAAGCAGAACGCTCCGGTTGAATCTATACTCGAGAGATGCCCATAATTCAAGGTCTCAGGAATCCACACGATCAGAAGAACACGAACTCGATCAATGCCGTTTCAAATTTTGATAACATGAAACTGTTTTTATTTATTTTTATAAAATGTTAGTTTGTTATTTTTCTTAGAAATGTCAATTAGATATTTGATCATGCATGAATGATACATAAATTAATGTCAACTATTTTTCATATTTCATGTAACAATTAACAGTCTTCCAATTTTTTTTTACTCAAGTGAGATTTGGCATAGGAAATACTTCATTCTCAACTAAATTATTTTCCTAGAAAAAAATTATAAATTATTTGATTTTCATTTTTATTAAAAAATATAATATATTAATAATTTATCAAAAAAAGTTTAATAAGTAATAATTATACACTTAATTATCGCATATAACAACGAATGATGTTGATGTTTCGCCAACGTCACCAAAGGTTAAGACTTTACCTTTTAAGTTAGTTTTCAACAAAGTAACAATTAATTTGTATGGAATGAATGTGACAATAATTATATTTATAGGCATAGATTGATGTCGTGTTTGGTAGTTCAGTAACGTCACTCTAGCATGTTTCATTTGGAAAATAACTGAGAATGATGTTCACGTTAAGTATCACCTATGGGCAAGACTAATACTTGTCTCAGAGGGGCTTGAGTGATTTCATGATTAAGTGCTTGGTTGGTTTTTAATTGATGTTCAATGACTAATTAATGGTTTAGTCATGACCACCGTAGTCAGTCAAGTGGAGTTATATCCGAGCATAGGTAGTCCATGTATAACGATTGAATTGGTTCAGATGAAACCAATGTTTTAAGAATATTGTAACCCGATAAAAATTAGTGGACAAAGTGGATTTATCTGCTCGAACATGTCTTTCTGATTTTTCATTGTAATTCGATATATATTAAAAAATAATATAATTTAATCATTCAATATTCTAAATATAAAATAATAATTATTATAAAATAACTTTTTTGACAGAATTATAAAATATCTGTTATTTCAAATGATAATTAATATTCATATTACTACAAGCCTATAAATAAATTTCAAATACAAACAAATATGTTATGTCTTAAAAATAAATGTAAATTTACAAAAAATAACATAAAAAGTTTATAATATTTTTTAAAAAACAATAATACTGGTTTGATCAAAGACCCGTTAAGTCAAAGATCTTTTCAATTCAACCTGAATTACACTAGTTTTAATATATTTTTGATCATTTTAATGAATCAAATCGATATGATCATTAGATTCTAATTGAATCGACCAATCCCATTCTTAAAATATGGGATGAAAGTATGAGGAAAAAAAAGTAAAATCAGTGCAAAGTAAAAAATGAAAGTTGTTTTCTATTTATCAAATTATTTTAATTCAAGTTTATTTTTACCCAACAATCTTATTTTCTATTTTATTTTACTTCTTTTTATTCATTTTCTTTCTTCACGACCAAAATACAAGTCAAGTCCAGAGAAAAAAAAAAAACAGATTTTAAACATTCTTCTTGTCAAATATATATATATATATATATATATATATATATATTTAACAGAAAATTATTATTTTTTATCATATTTCCTTTTCGCGTATTAAAGATAAAAGCGCGTTCAAGCCGTGTTGTTACACCGCGTGTCCCGTAAATAATTTAATACGAGATGAGATTCGACCACAAAAAACAAAAACGTACTGTACTTGCACACATCACAAGATTGTTAAACTTAAACACGTTACACGTCTAAGATTAGCACGTAGAACCTCAAGTCCCTCGTCGGCAAAGAATATGAAAAATGAATTGAAATAAATAATAAAATTTTGTGAGACATATATTTTTTTTAAAAAAATTACTTATATTTTTTCAAAAAAGTTCACTTTTATTTTTTTCACTCTATTAAATATAGACTAGAGATATGTTTAATAGAAGAAAAAAAGAAAAAAGAGAAAAAACACAGATAATATATATTTAAATTAAGAAAAAATGAAAAGGAAAAAAAAGTTAGCTTATAAAAAAACAAAAAATTTACTTTTCTTTCACTTTCCTTTCAATTTTTTTTCATTTCTCTCAACTCTCTTCTCTTCATTCTAAACATAAAGTAGGTTAACACACTCGTGTGATATGTGTTGAAATTAATATATATATAATTGACTTTGGTCAAATTCATTTTAAACAATTTTAATATCGGCATGATTTTAATAAAAATGATTTATATTTGATTATGAAATTTAAAAAATGAAGTAACAAAACATTATATATTTCATTTGGTCGGTAAAGTAAAATTTCTTTTAGAATGTAAATGTAAACTTATGCTAAATTACACTCTACTGTCTTAGATTTTGTGAGAATGTACAACTTTCTTCCATTTTTTTCTATCCTTATACTAACTTTCATAATGTTTTAAAAAAATTATATTGTATTCCCTTGTAAGCAAAGTTAGAAGGGAGAGTTTATATAATCTCAATATCTCATGGAGTATTACTGTAATTTATTATATAATGTATAAATTCCAAACCAAAGTGAATTATATCGAATATAAATTTTTCCCTAAAATTAATATTTATAATTATATTCGATAAAATTAATTAAAAAATTAGTTATAGGCTGAAAAGTTATGTGATAATTGAAAGTTAGAAACTGAAAAAATTAATTTATTAAATTATAATTGTTTAATATAAAATAATTGAAAAGTGTCAACGTCAACATCAACATCAACAACACCTTTAATCCAAATTAATTGGGTCGGTGGTAGATGAACCCAATGATAAATCGAAAATAGAACAAAAGAGATAAACAAAGTTAAAATAAAAGAATGGTGAGAGGAGAAAAGAAAAGAAGAAGAAAAGAATTAAAACAAGGAAACAACTAGAATATAGATTACTAAAGAGTTTAACCCTCCACCAGACTTATAGCTTTTCTCCACTCCGTCCTAAGACATATCGTCCGTCAATCTATATCCCACTTCATTAAATCTTGTTTAACTACCTTTCCCCAGGTAAGTTTTGGTCGACCTCTACCTCTCTTTGTATTTATCTCTTGGTAACAGACTCTTGTTCTGACAGGAGCATCTAATGGCCGTCTCATAACATGTCCAAACCATCTCAATCTATGCTCCCTCATTTGTACCACTGATACCTTTCGTCGAATGTCCTCATTTCTTATCTTATCCATCTTCGTATATCCGCACGTCCACCTTAACATCCTCATTTCTACTACCCCTATTTTATGCTCATGTTGTCTATGTGCCGGCTAGCATTCCGCTCCATAAAGCATTGCCGGTCTAACAGCTGTTCTATAGAATTTTTCTTTTAGGTTAAGAGGAATCTTATGGTCACACAAAAGCCCCGATGCACTCCGCCATTTCATCCAGCCTGCTCTAATTCTATGACTTACATCCTCATCGATTTCCTCACCTTTTTGCAACATTGATCCCAAATATCTAAAAACGTCTTTCTTGGATACCTCTTGCCCAAGTAGATGCACTGTGTAAAATAATTGAAAAGTGTAAAATATAAAAAATAATAAAATTATGATTTATTTAAAAAAGATAATAAAAAATAAATTAATATATTAATAATAAAAGTAAAAAAATAAATAAAAAATTAGAAATTAACATTTTATACAACATTACTTCAAATAACATTTTAAAAAATACTAAAAATTACTAAAAAACTTATTTACAAAACAATCAAACAAATTTTTTGACTAATAAAAAAATTAAAAATAACTAAAATAAATCACCAAATATAACGTATATTTTTAATAGCCAGAGTGTGTTTTAGTCGATAGCCAAAAACTAACCTTTACAAGAAGGAAAATCATTAAAGTGACTAAAATCCTTCTCTAGAAACCTTTTTCATTACTCCATCATTTCATTAAAAAAAATCCTGCAAATGGATTATATCATTTCATTAATATTTTATAATTAAGCACGTATGTTACTATACAAAATCAGTTTATTGCATCAGACCATTTATCCCGGATGGAACTTTTTTTATCCAGCCCCAAATTTATCTACTTGTGTCTTTCTAGCTAATAATCATGCAATTTTTGAGTAATTTATAAAAGATTATAAGTTTAACTCTTGTTGTCACGATTATAAAAAAAAAAAAATCCTACCCCGATTATTATAACAGTAAATATAATGGCACCGATATTATCTAAAGTAAAAGAGGTGAGAAAACGACAATGTATACCAAATCACACAAAAAAGAAAACAATCTATCATAATGAAGACAAAGTAAGAGTTAGTGTTCGACGATGACTAGTTCAAATATGCTAATAATTGAAAGAGACATAGTAATAATTAATAAATCTTACAAGTACTTGTTTAAAAATTGAAAATACAATTATTTAATAAAAATATTTATTATAAAACTTTTAAGTAATGTTTTTATTTAAAACTCTTAGAAAATATTTTAAGAATACTAATTAACATATTGAGTAAATAAAATTATATAAAAAATAATTATTGTCTTTTAGATTTATAACCCGTTTGATTTTACTTTGTCTAAGCAATTCCTCCTATTAAATGATGTGATTGGAGATTTTTAAAAATAAAATAAAATAAAATAATAAAAACAAAACAAAACAACTTCCGAAATAACTCTAACAGGCATTGTATCATAACACTTTATCTCCATGTTTACGAGAGGCACATTTTTATTATTAAAAATTTTAAATAAAATAATGAAAATATTACATAATAACAAGCCACGTATTATTAAGAAATAAATAATATAATAAGATGTGCTCTTAAACAGTGTATTATTATTTTTTAGACTTTAAAAGCTAATTTAAAATAAAAGTTTAAAAAATCAAGTTTGAGTTTAAGTTTTTCGTACTTTTATAATTTTAATTTTTTTTAATTTAAAAAACTTCTTAGTTTTTATATTTGGGTTTTGAGATTTGAAACAAAGAAAAGAAAATTTCCTAAAATTAAATAATCTATATTTTATGTTTTCATTAAGAAAATCATTGGGTTGGATCTGGGACATCTTTATTTAAGTAAAAGACAAAATAAAGAGGTATTAGATTTGGATTTTAAAATTCTATTTTGATATGATAAAAAACCGTTGTAAAATTTAAATAAAATATTATGTAAAAATATGATGATGACTTAAAAGTGTTTTTAAAATATTTTATATATTTTTTAGTTTAAATTTTAATAAATTCATATCATAATAATTTATAAGATTTAAAAAGATTCCATAAATTTATAAAATTTAAAAATAATTCTTAGATTTTTAGTAAATATTCAAAGTTGTAAAAGTTAATAAAAAAGTGGTGAAATTTGGATAAAAATAGTAAAATCGATATTGTCCAATATTTTAATTGTAAATTATTTATAGATTCAAGTCTTCTTAAGTCTCTCTTGTATTGCTAAGAATGTTGACATATTCTTTAGTTTGTTTGATTGAACCATATTTTTTATTTTCTTGATTATTCGTTTATTGTCAGGAGATTCCTTCGTTGTGATCTTAAGTTAACACCTGAAGGAATTATCTTATAAATTTTGTATACTAATTCATAGATATTATGTTTAATTTCGTATTAAAATTATTAATCGAATTAGCCTACAATTTTTTATATGAAACACCATTAATTCTTATTTATTATTTAATGTCAAGTCTAGTGGAGTTTCTTTGGTATGCAATTCACTTTCCTAATAGGCAAACAACTAAATACTAAAAAAAAGACTTTAAGTTATGTTAGACAAGATATACTGGCTAGTTTTAAATTTTTATTTTTTTATATTTTATTTCTTTATTATTCTTAATATATTTATCAAATTTCATAACTACATTTTTTAAAAATAAATAATAATTTTATTATTTTTATGTTATTTTACAATTTTAATTACTTTAACAATTAATTTTACTAAACACTTATAATTTCATAAGTTATTTTTTCAACTTCCAACTAATTTTTCAAGACGGTAGTTGGAGTCGGTGGCTCTCCTAGAGTTTCCTCATTTGGCATCCTAGGGAAGAGGATTTCGTCAAACATATTTAAATAAAAAAAGTTATTTTAAAAAAATTACCTTACAAGCCTTTGACAAATACACCAGGAAAGATTAATTTTACATATACAAGTTAATGTAATAAGTTTTTTTAGTATAAAAACTTAATTAAAATTTTGTAACATGTATAAAGATTAAATTATATGTTTATTTTTTATTTTTTCTTCCTTAGGTACTAAATAAGTTGTTAATATAATGAGTATAACTTAGTTAACATGTGTAGATTTGTGGAAAAAATGAATTCGATTTTCGTAAAATATATTTTTATGAGGAATAAAAAAATTAAATATAATTGAATCTTGGATCGATGATTAATTTTATAATTAATCCAAAAGATTCAAGTTTACTAGAATATTTTAGAGTTTCACCATAAAATCAACTGTCCTAGAAAAAACGTTGTGTGTTTTACAATTTTTTTATTCATTTATGCACTTCCTATATTAGAAGTATATTCATTTTTTAGGAAAGCATTAGAAGTATTTTCTTACTTCAACAGGGTATTGGAAATTAGTGTAAATTTGCGGAATATGATTGGGTTTGGGGGGGAGAAGAGCGAGTGTATGTGTGCAGACTGCGGACAATACTTTGTTTTTTGTTTTTGTTTTGAGGTGCATTCCATTCTCTTTTCCGTTGTTTTGAGCTGCAATCAAAACTAAATTGAATTCCTGTCGGTCGTTGTACACTTATTAATATTAATATCGTGAAATAAAAATTAACTTCTATATGTCCGTTAATACATAGTGCTAAGTAAAAAAATAAAGAGTAATAAATATGTTTTACTAAAAAATTTAAGTTACCTAAAAAAATAATGCGTCTTGTACAATGTTTTTTATTTTTAATTGTTATTAAAAAATATTTTTATCTTCTTATCTTTTTAGGTCCCTAAACACACTTTAAAAAAGTCCTAAAAATACCCCTACAAAGACAAAAAAAAAATATTTTAAAATAAATGTTTAAATTTTGATTTTAAAAACTTAAAGCTTTTCCGACAACCACAAGAGTGGGTCCACTTTTCACGCGAATACTAATCCAAACCAAGGGAGTGTATATAATGGCCCATATTGGTACCGCTCCGTTCACCTCTTGAATTTGATTTCCTTCTCTCTTTCACCGATCAACACAAACTAAGTTCTTTTTTCTATTGATAACGATAGCAATGGCGACGAATCCAATCGAAGCGGGGAACGGCGACGCCGCTCCTAACCCTAACGGGACTACCAAATCCTCCGTGTACCTGCAAGACTCGGAGGAGCTTAAGCGAGTCTTCAGCCGCTTCGACGCTAACGGCGACGGCAAGATCTCCGTCTCGGAGTTGGACGACGTTCTCCGTTCCCTCGGATCCGGCGTCCCGCCGGAGGAGCTCCAGCGCGTCATGGAAGACCTCGACACCGATCACGACGGCTTCATTAACCTCTCGGAGTTCGCCGCCTTCTGCCGCGCCGACACCGCGGACGGCGGCGACACCGAGCTCCACGATGCCTTCAACCTGTACGATCAGGACAAGAACGGCCTCATATCCGCCACGGAGCTCTGCCAGGTGCTGAACCGCCTCGGAATGAACTGCTCCGTGGAGGAATGCCACCACATGATCAAATCCGTGGATTCCGACGGCGACGGCAACGTCAACTTCCCCGAGTTCAAGCGGATGATGAGCAACAATCGCGAAAATGCTAGGAATGGTGAACAAAAAACAGATTAGGTACTTTGGATTTGAATTTTATAGATAGGCAAGGCACTTTCGCTGCACAATCTCTTGACTAATAAATCTAGGTCTGTTATGTTCCGCTATTTCTTTTCTCCTCGTTTCCTCTTTTTATTATATAATATATATATATATATATATATATATATATATATATGTTCAATCGCTGTGCAGAATTAGAAATCAAATGAAAAACTATTCCTATGCTTGCCGTTTTAGTCGATCGTGAATTCAAAATTTGCTCTGTGAATTTGTTGCAAGTCGTGCTTAATTGACGGCGATATTGACGGAATCACGCCGTGATCGACGGTTTATGCTTGTTCAATGGTCAGCTTAGAAGAAGAAATTCTGGCATTTGGAATCACGCCGTGATGATTTATTATGGTTCAATGATCACACCGTTAATTGATATATGAAATTTTAATAGTATACTAGTACTATTTGTATAATCGCAAATATCTGTACGTAAAGTGTAAATGGTGATAACAGACAGGGCCATGGAAATTGCGAGCAGCGCCATTCAATGGCCTTACCGGTACATCCTAGTGGATGGAAAAGATGTGTCAGGACATTTAATATCAGACAACGTGGTTGAAGGAATGTGTTTCAGTTTGGGATTATCTTACGACCACTTTTTTTTTTTTTTTTTTTTTTTACTTTTAAAAAAGGGCACTTTTGATGGTTAGGTTTGGACTAAAATTTGGAAAAGTATCTTTTGCAAAATGTATAATAATGAATTTTAATATATAGAAGAAAAAAATGTTGTTTCTAGAATAAAAAGTATTTTTGATCTCTTCTATTTTTTTTTTATCTAAACATGTATTTATACTGTACTTTTAGTTAATGCATTTCAAAGATTTTTTTTTTATATATATATAATAGTTATTTTACAGCATAAAGTGTTTGTAGCACATGTAGGCAACTCTTTTTTCTTTAATTACGGGTTTCCATATGTAGACATGTGGGACTGGGAGCATGTCTTTATTGTTGTTTCAAAACGAGAGATTCTGTGGATGAACATTTCTTTTTTTTTTATGGACAGCTTTATGTGGATGAACGTTACCTATTGAAGTCAAAATACGGCATATGCAATGAACATTATTTTCAACTTCTTGAACTGCCTACCCAAAGGGCGGTTATTTGGTTGGAGTGGAGCGATAAGGGCAGAAAATAATCAAAATTGACACATACTATGTTGAATTTGCTTGTCTTCAAATAAGAGGTGCTAAAATTGAATCTAGCTATCAAAATACGGCAGGACGCATTAGCCAACAAGGGCAGTGAAGTAGATGGAGGGGATTAAACCTAAAAGACTAGAGAGGTTGTGCCTAGAGAACGAATCAACAACACTATTAATCATCTTGAATACACGGGTCCAAATAGTGGAAAGAACTTGATGAAAGAGAATTGTGATCCTCTTCAAAAGTTGGGCATAAAGACAAAATAATAATATTTTTTTAATCTTAATTCTCTGATTTTTCATTTTTTTTATTAATTCAAAATTCAATCGATCGGGAGATAATAAAATAAAATTTAACTATAATTTGGATGTCAAATCTATTTTTAGCCTACTCTCTGTCTTCCTCCCCCCTCAACTACATGACTACATATGAAGGAAAAGTTTCAAAAGAAGAATTATACGTGGGTGCACTATACTATACACACGTATAGTTAAACTCATAGAATAAAATATTAATTATCATAATCATAATTGTTATAAAAAGTAGAAATCCTTGTATGATATACTAGTTAAAAAACAGGCACTCCGTGTCTTATGTTTTAATTGTCTTTTTTGTTTTTTAAATTAGATAGATATAGATGCAATAACTATCATATTAAAAAGTTATTAGATAATAACTTTATGAGTGGTTTTTAAAAATAATTGAAAGATAAATTAAGAATAATAAATGTGTATATCAAATGAGATAATTTTCTTTATTAATAATTATTGATGAATAACTCACTAAATGATAATACAAAATATTCGTTTTTAATTTATTTTCGATTTTCTCTCATCACGTCTTGATTTCGGATTCTCGGTCATAAATATAATTAAGCAGAAAACAGAAAACTCCTCTTCAGCAATTTTTTTTTTTTTTTTTTTTGTGTTCAAATCGGCTTCAGCAAGATTGATGCTGCAAGACCCGGTCCAGTTATTAATTACTAGTAACGCCTATCTTGGGGTCTGTTTCCTTTTTTCTTTTGAATGACAGGTCTGATTCCTGAAAGAGTCCAAATAATTACTACTCATGTTACCTCCGATTCCAATGCTCTATCAATTTAAATACCTATCAAAACGAACCCAAACTTAAGAAGTCATTTTCTGGATAATGAGCCGATCCACATCTCGGCTTACTCTGTGGCCCAGCTCCTTATGAGCCTTTAAAATAATGTAAGAAGAATATTGGGAATATAATCCTTTGAAACATGAATAGAAAATAAAAAAAGTATAAATAATTATTTTTAAAAGAATAAGTAGTTTTGATATAAAAAGTGAAAAAAGGGTTAACATGCTTGGGACTATCTCTCCATATCAATTCACCAAAACAAAAAAAACTCCAGAACACGTTCTCTTTCGCATAGCTATTTTAGTTAGGATTAATTTTAGTCTTATTTTTCTTAATTTGTTCACTTAGGACTTTTGAGTGTTCTGAGTGTTTTTGGATTTCAAGGTGGTTTGTTACCTTATGATTTAGTTTGAACTTAAAAATTAGAGTAAATTATATTCATATTTTTTTTTTCCAAATTGTATTCGATATCTTTTTTTATATCCAATAAAAAATATTTTAATTGTTTAGCTTATATTACATGCAAAATCTATCCTTCCTAAATACTGTTTAATAATTTAACAGAATGTAGGCACATGACTTTTAATGAAAATTTATGTCTAAAATATCCTCATCTTTTTCTTCAAAATCACATCTTAGATTTTACAAACTTTCATCTTCTTCAACAAACCCTATTCACTTATCACCATCACTTCCTTCTCCTCCTCCTTCCTTTCCCACAACAACATCATTTATTCCTTTTCATAGTCGTCATCGTCTACCAATACGGCGTTCGGACACATTTACTCCCACAGAATCAACCACCATCATTGTAGTCATTGTCACCATTGTATTCATTGTCGTCACTGTCATATCCACCTCTATTACCTCCTCATCTCTCGTCGTAACTTCGACCACTATTATTGTTGTATTTAGTTCCTTGGATACTGGCCCAGTCAGGGTCAATGACATCAACAGTCTTGACGGGTCTATTAGAGTTGAATTTAAGGGAGGGGTATCAGGTGTAATTTGAAAAAATATAAGGGGTACAAGTGTAATTTATTGCTCGCTCAGATATTTTAATTGATGTTAGTTAACAATGTTAATAAAAGGGGATAAAAGTAATGAGGAGTATAGGCGACAATTTGAGAAAAATAAAAGTGATATAAGTATAATGTATTCTAGAAATTAAAGACTTGGAATGATTTAGATCCAAGGGAAGGACAATTGGGAGCTTGTTGATAAAGGGGGCAAAATGGCTGGCCTAAGCAGTCGATAAATAGGGACAAGATGCATTATTAAAATTAAGGAAAAAAAAAGGTCAACTTGGGCAAGCTTGATACGCTGTTGATTTTTGTGACAGTTGAATTTCTAAGATTAAAAATTGTCACAATTTGAATTTTTTATATTTAATTTGTGATGATTTTCAACTCCTAAATTTGTCCTGTATATTTAAATTTATTTGAACCAAATTTTAAACTAAAAATTGATACATTTTAATTTTATGAGGATAAAAAATATACTATTTTTTTTTTATAAAAATGAAATTTAAATATTTTATTTTATGAAAATGAAAAATATATTTTAGCTTTAATTAAATAATAAATATAATATTTAATTGAATTACATACCTAAAAATAATATATTTACCATAATTTAATAAAAAATACAAAAAAATGTTAAGATCTAAATGTAATAAATTTTTTTACGAAGACTAAAACGGGAGTAAACATACATGTATGTGTGGGCGTGTGCGTAGGCATGCAAGATAGAAGCAAGTGTGAACTTTCAGTTATTGAGTTTTCTGTCCTGAAGTTCGAGAAGTGTGTACGTGAGTAACGTGACGATCTTTTCAGTTAATCTAATAAGCCAAGGTGGAGTGTTCTAAAGTTTGAAAACCAAAATAGAGAGATCTATAAGTTGAGTTTGGTTCAGGGAGAAGAAGAGAAAGTTGATTGATCTCATATGAAATTCACATATTTTACATTGTATTTTAATTTATATTTATATTTTATCATTTAAAGCAAACACAATAATACTGCAACAGAAATAAAACCTAAAAATATTACAACAAATAAAAGTCCCCCAATAAGTATACACACCAGCGCTGATTACATAAAAATAATAATTCCCTTTCTTATCACCATAATCCAACAATCAAATTCTCAAAATCGAAAGTCTAAATATACTCGACTGATAGACTCGAATTGTAGAGTCGTTTACCCAAAAATGATAGTAAATTTTGGGTTGAAAAATGGAATCCATGACAGCACAACACCCATATAAACTATTAGTATGTAAAACACCCACTTCTATTTGTCTTTTTTGTTTTTCCTCTAAAAGATTACACAAGCTTGCAAGCGTCTCATTGAAAAAACTGGGTTCTTTCTTCTCTTCACACCAATTGGTTTGAGAGCCAATTCATATTGCCTTAAATCAGTTTCAAACTATTAATTAATCCATCCATGACTTATATTCAATTTTTTAAAACAAAAAAAAATCAACTTCAGCTATCTATCTCCAACGAAAACTGAGGGGGTTTGCTAAGAGTTGACGGGGGTTTCAATTCCCTCATTCCTATAGCATACAAAAATAACAGAGACACAAGCAAGGCATTATCTCCACATATCCACTTCCGCTTCGCAGTTTGCACCAAGATACCATCGTGACGTCGCCGGTTCGCTGCTGCCACCACCCAGATGCAGGCCTTCGCTTTCGCAGTCGAGTGAGGCCTTCCCTTTTGCAGTCGAACGCGAAACGAGGAGAGCAGACACTAAACAACACGGTGAGGAAGAAAGAAAATCGCGAATGAAAACAACAACCACATTTTCGAGGAAGAAGAACGAAAAATCGGACCACAAAACTAACATCATTTTGTTTTTGAACAAAATCGTGAAATCGGACGATTCTATGATTAAAACTCGATTTTGATAACCATGCTAACAACTAATGCCCCACACATACAGAACCCATAAATTAATTGCCTCAATTCATCATATTTAGACACAAACCGGGTTCCATTGACCACAGATATAGAGGTACATCAAAACCTTTCAATCCTTGCTTTAATCCACGACCATGCTCTGACTTTGAATGAATCAATGGCCACATCCAGGTTGTAGCTTTCATTGCGAAATATAATAGCGGATTGAGAGGGTATGCGATGGTGATACTGAAGAGAGGTTAAGAGGGTGGCGTTGAAGAGAGTGAAGGCGGCGGCGGAGAAGGATGATTTATTCTTCTTCGTGTGAAAGAATGGGTTTTGGTGTTGCAGATTCTATGATTCATTTTTTTTTGCTGCAACAAACTCTTTTAATTCGTATCTTTCTTATATTTTTCACAGTGGTGGGGGAGTTTTTTTTATTGGATGTGGATTGATTTGGGGTTGTTGTGAGTTTCTTGATCTGGATTGATTTTAGGGAAAAGGGATTGGATTCGTTCATTTTTTATTTGGCTGATTAGGTTTTTGAATCTGATTTTTTTTTCTCTGTAATTTGTGAAGGTTTTTATTGAAAAGAAATTGTGTTCTTATATATATTTTTTATAATTTATGATATTTTTTAATTTTCATAAATTGTATTTAAATTTTAAAATGGAAAAGAATGTTACTTAAATTCGATTTGATTAAGACATAATCAAATCTAATTTTAGAAAAAAATGAAATATTATAATTTTGTAAGGGTGAAAAATAGATAATTTTATTTACAGAAATTAAATCTGAACTTTAATATATTTATAGAGACCAATAAAATATTTTTAACCTATATAAAAACTGTTAATAAAAATTGATTATATTAAGAGGACTTTATGTTCTTGGGGGCAACTGGCCCTGTGTGCATATAGTTGGGTCCGTCCCTGCTCTTCAGTAATTAACTGTGTACAAAGCTAGAGCTTTCTTTCTTTTTGCCAAATCCCTTTTTAATCTGATCATTACAACGGTACCTAACCACAAACATCTACGATCATCACTTGTAAAACTATATTTTCCAAAGAGGAGATATATAATTAGGAATCATTACCCTGTGCAATTTTTAACTACCTTAAGATGATTATGATCTAAACAATGTCATTCGATAACCAATCTGTTGAGTGATGTGCACAAAATAGTGTTTGCCAATCCTGAAAGGCCACATACGCATGAAAATGCCAACTTTCTCATTGAAAAAATTGATGGGGACAGGTGGAACAACACCATTGGACCTTCTTTGAAGTTGGAGGCAAACCATGGTTGGCTTTTCCACTAGATTAATGACATCCACAGGTCTGGAGGACAACATAAAGGATTATTACTCATAATGTCTTTTTTCAATGGTTTCACATGTAAATACTCAACACCCTCCAAAAACAATTCCAAAGAATTGTGTAGTGTAGTGGCCCGTTTTACAATCTTATATAATTTCTAACACTATAAATATGATCATGACCTTGCATCCTATTTTTACTCTCTTCCTTGCCCGAATAGCTAAAGATCAACGTTTTCTTTATCGTTAAGTTTTTTCTTCTCCTCATTAGTCTTGTTCCCTTTGAATTTCTTCTGTCCGGGTATTAGTAGAAAAATAAAGGCTTTAGAGGTGAAGGTAGAGATCAATAGATAAGGGTGATATTTATGGCTGATGCATTTGATGAAGAGTGTGATTATCTCTTCAAGGCTGTTTTGATTGGAGACTCTGGAGTTGGGAAATCAAATCTGCTCTCAAGGTTTGCAAAAGATGAGTTCCGGTTGGATTCCAAACCCACCATTGGAGTTGAATTTGCTTACCGGAACATCAAGGTTGGAGACAAACTCATCAAAGCTCAAATATGGGACACTGCCGGCCAAGAAAGGTTGGTATTTGGTAACTCGTTATTCCACTCTTTTTCTTTTCACCACTTTCAATGAATGACTATTTGTTGTCTCTTTAATGATCATCGCATTCAACTTTTTATTTATTTATTTATTCCTTTTCTATTGTTTGTTCAATTATTACTTGGCATTGTTAGTCTCAGATCGTTGTTATTTATTTTATTTTTAATGTTTTGATGATACTCATTTTGTTTGCACTAGATTCATTAGCTCAGAATAAGGTTAATTTATAGAATATTCTTTTGAGTTTGCAGATCAGAATTCAATTGCATGGTAGATCATACCACCATATATAGGACTTGCTTTTCAAACTGGGGTCTCAATTCTAAGTGGGTGTCCAGTGGTTTGCTTAATATATAAGATTTTAATATGAATTCAGCTCATTTGATCCCGTATCTAATCTGCACAAACATGTTGTCCCACTTGTAGTTATAGTTTTGTTAGCTAAGCAAGAATAGTTCTGCTATGTTCATAAAAAAAAGAAAAGAATAGTTCCTGTGGTTGCTCTTGTTTATTGCCAAAATAAAGAAAAACAAATAGGGAGGGAGGAAAAATATTATAGCATTCTTTAAGGTACACTGTTCATCCGTGATGATCTCATAGATTTGATAATTAAAAACAAAGTCACGGCTGCCAAATGCCAATTGAGTACCGGTTATCATGATTAATGAATTCCATGCTTGGATTTGGATTTGTGAATACAGAATCTTGTTCACGAAAACGAATACTGCATTTGTATCATTCCAAAATCCAAAACGTATCCTCCCTCCAACTCCAAGGTAGCTGCTTTATTGGAACCTCGCCGTAATTTCCTCCTTTTCCGTGGGTGCATGTAACTTTCGTTTTATTCTCTCCCGAGAAGTGCTTTTATTTCCCATCCCATAAAAAGGATAGTAATTAGTTCTTACTGTTTTTGCCTTTGGGTTACATGCGTACAATTTCCTTTTTTTTTCTTTCTTTCTTCTTTATTTCCTTGCACTTTTTTCATCATGAGAAAAATAAGTAGAAAATCCCCCCCACACCCTAGCTGAAGGAAGCCAGATCTATTATGTAGCGGAGTTGAATAATGAACGCATGTCACTGTATTCCATTAATTGATTTTAATGATGTGACTGAAAAATGAGTTAAAGAAGTATGGGTCACTCTATAGGGTTGGGTAAGTGTAGAAACCAAGTTTTCTTATTTTTTTTCCTTTATTTGATTCACCGTGCAATTCAATCTAAATAGCGTAACTATTATGCGAGGCGGGTCCAGGACGTGGACTTTTTCAGCTTGTGTTAGAGAAAGAAATATGAAAGTGATTGAGAGAAAGGTAAATTGGCAATCAATGAGTCGGGTGTTGAAATGAACTCGAGGTGGTGAAGATTTCGGTGGCCAATCACTTTATCAAACAATTTCTTCTTTCTTATTATAAAAAAATATTGTTAGGCAGTCCAAGGAGATACAGATTTGCCTTATTTACGTGAGCAGAGCTATCAATGCCTTTCAAAACTAGTATATTTTTACGTAAGCTAAGGTGATATATAATAAACTCATGTGACAGTTCTGCAAACACCCAATTTCTTCATTTACAGGGCAAAGTCTTGCATGGACATCTAGTGGCGGAAAGTGCACATGTGAATGTGATGCAATAACATGTCATTTGTATATGTTGTTGGTGTTTGTTCCGTTTAATGCTGTTGGCCCAAATTCCTAGGTGTGAAAGGAAATTTGTGTTTGGGCCCAAATCCCGAGGTGTTGACCTCGGCCCATTTGCCATTTAGGGTAAATCCCTAAATGCTGTGCCTCTCTATAAATACTTCCATTATGGATGGAGGCAGGTTGACGCAAGAATCAGAGTGAAGGCTGAC
>PYAF01003877.1:4390866-4411248 GCA_007407185.1 Glycine tomentella
TTTGTTCTGGGTTGAGACATTGCTCCCTAGTGTTGCGGTTTGGTAGAGGAAGCTCCCAGCCGACCAGAGGAACGTGGTGCCGGGCACGTTGTATCCGGATACGTGTAGTGCCGAGTACGTGTGTTGTCCGGGTAGAAATTCCACGTTGGTTGTGGTGCCGAGCCGACTTCGTGGCGTCGGATTGCAAATTCCACAACATATGTAATGTAATTCAATAAAAATTCCATGATGATAAGTTTGTTCGTTTTTAGAATATTTTAAAACTCATACTAACTAAACTCATATTTTGGTTGAATTTTACCAAAGAATGTTGTGTCCCCACTAAAGAGTTTAATTTCAAGTTTTGATATATTTAATTGAGTCTAAAAAGCATGGATATAATTTTGTTGCAGGTTTAGAGCAATCACAAGTTCATACTATAGAGGAGCCTTAGGGGCAATGCTAGTGTATGACATAAGCAGGAGATCAAGTTATGAGAATGTGAGCAAATGGCTACTGGAGCTGAGGGAGTTTGGAGGCGAAGACATGGTGGTTGTTCTGGTGGGAAACAAATGTGATCTGGATGGTAAATCAAGAGAAGTTGACAAAGAAGAAGGAAAAGGGTTTGCGGAAACAGAAGGATTATGCTTCATGGAAACCTCTGCTTTGAAGAATCTCAACGTTGAGGAAGTCTTCTTACAAATGATCACAAGGATTTATGACATGACAAGCCAGAAAAATTTGGCAGCTAAAATGGACGAGAAACCGATTAATCTTTTGAATGGGAAGGAGATCCATATAGCTGATGAAGTCACTGCAACTAAACAACCTAGTACTTGCTGTTCAAGATGAAGTTTTAGTAAAATTCATTCTTCCTATTTTCTCCACTTCCCCTTTACAATTTTCTTCTTATTATCGGCCTTTCTTCATTACATGGTGAATATGGAGTTAATTTTTAAGTTATACAAGTGGTGACTTCTTGGTAGAATGTAAATGCTGATTTTATATCATAATGGATACTTTTTTAATGCTTATTATTAGTTTAATTGATTGTGCTACATTAAAAAAAATATATATATATAGAAAACCATTTATAAGTCAAGTAAGGTAAGGACACTCACCTGTTAGATTGTAAATTTATGATGATGTGCATTTTGAATTTCAAAATAAATTTTGACCCAATAAACCAGAAATCAAGTTTAGACAAATCGAATTATAATTTTACAACAATCCAAGTAATGATTAAATAGACACAAAATTATAGTAAAAAGGGTAGTAAAACAAACACTTTTATAGTAAAAATGTGTTTCTAGACAAATCAATAGCCGAATAGCGCACTTACACTCAATTTTAAAAAATGAAGGAAATCCAGAATCGAATTTTGCCTTTATGCTTCGCCGATTACACATGGACTCTTCAATTTGTAGAGGGTCGCATCATTTTAAGGTAAAAATAAAAAGGCTAGTAAAACCCTTCAATTACTAGAAATAAAAAAAAAATAGTTCGTACTAAAATATTAATAGAACTATAATTATGGAACAAGAAGATTTAACAATATTTTTCAACTTTAGTTATTGATTAAAATTTATTAAAGAAAAATTGAGATATACTGATTAAATATGAATCAAGACTGACTAAAATTTATAATTTATAATATTTATTAACTAATATTAGTAGATAATATGTTTAGAAGAGTGTGTTAAAAAATTACTAAAATATTTGTCTTGTAGAATTATGGTGACGGAAATCAATTTATCTACTTATTATTGTATATATATTGAAACAAATTTAAACGATGTTAAAAGTTTTTTTTCAGGTCAATTTCTTTCTCTCATCTTAAGTATTTAATGATTAATATATATTTAGTTTCTTTTCCCTAAGGAAAACATACTTGTGAGAAGTGAAATGAAATCATTCACTTGCTTTTTCAATATAATAGTCATAAAATACAAAAATAAATTTACGGAATACCAATTTATTATTGCTATATTTACAAGTCCTTGCAATAACGTAAAGACTTTTTTATTTTGCTGAGTAATAACATAAAGACCAATGTTTTCATATAAGAGGATGAGGTAACATACTAGTTTATTAGAGAGGAACCTTCTAAATTTATATAAAACTTTTTGTGTGACCCTTTATTAATTTTAAAGTAGAAATATTATTAAACTGTTTTCTTTAAAAAAGGAGTATATGAAAATTGAACTGCTAGAATTACATTGTTCTTCAATAGTCACAGACATAAGAGTTTGGATTTGTAATCTCTTCCTTCCTGTTAATACTTTAAAGTCTACAAGCAATTACACCTTCCATGAGAAACAGTTAAAACTCAAAGAAAATGGATCCAATATTGTATGATAAATAACGGTAGCAAATAAAAAGAATGTACAAGTACAATACTCCACAAATAGAACTCGAAAGAAATCCGAAAGTAAGGAACAAAAATGATGAACAAGAAGGCATCATCACCCCCAAACTTGAAAGTGAACCAAAAATAGTGAATAAATTGAAGATGACAGCTCCAACACAAAAGTCACCAGCGCTTGTCAGCGCCAAAGTAATAGACATGGATTTTGGTAAGATGTCCCAACTGATGAAACTCTAAACCTAAGAAGTGATTATTGTTGAAATAACCAAAATCATACAATTATTTTAAGGACGTACAAGAGAGATGTAAATTATTCAATTAAACAGTGAATATAGTTTATTCAAAATAAGAAAAAAGATACTTTTTCTGAACATTTCAAAGTTATGGTCATAAATTGTAATTTTTCACGGAGAGAGAGACTGGAGAACGAGGGATTTTAATTTTTTTTAATCTAGTAATGGAAGACCAATAAAATGAAGCCCACGGGCTAGTAGTATTGGACTTCATACCTTCCTCTTCCTGGGCTCAAAAAACCTAATAGCATTGAAGCCCGTTAGCCGCTAGGTAGTTGTGAGGGCAAAATCACGGGGTAGCGTCGAGTGGGACCGAAACTGAAGCAGTGTGATTCACTCAACATTGATTGGCTCAACAAAACACGTTCCATCACCTGCATGTCACTCTAACTTTCACTCTCCATCTTCTTCCTTACATCAAAGCTTTCATGGCGCTCTTCTTCTTCTTCTTATCATCATGATGGATCTCTCTCTCAGAAAATCATTATCCTCTTCTGCACGCACATAACTTCCTCGAAACGCTTCGTTTCGCTATACACGCGCCAATTGCCCCTCACATCTCGTCCTCTGAAACCATGTCGAATTGGATCTCCTCCAAACTTAAAGCCGCAGAGAACATTCTCCACCAGGCAAGTCCAAATATAACAATGCTTCGCATTTTCTTTTCCCTTTTTTTGATTAATTATTATTGCATTCTCTAAATCCCTAACCTTAGGATTGTAATTTAAATTTAAATTATAGCATGCTTCAAATTATATTAGTTCGCTTCGTACTAATGTGTTTTTCCATCGCAATTGCGTAACGGATGGTTCAGATCGATCAGCAAGCGGCTGAATCGCTTCGCAAGAACGAGGATTTTCGGTCGGAGAAACCGAGCATTGATGCTCCCACCAAATCAGGGAGCGGTGTGTCTCTGAAGGATCAATTAAAGAAGAAGCCATTAGAGAGCAATGAGTATCGTGGAAAATTACGCAGTGATCCCAATTTTGATGGGCTTAAAGCTACAGCTAGTGCTCCCAAACTATCTCCCAAATCTGGCCCTACCCTAACAGATGATGATTGGACTGAACTCCTAAGTGCACCATCACCTACTCAGTCTATAGCTTCTGCTTCTGGGGGCAATCACGGTAATGGGTTACCTGCACCCCGTGGTTTGGGCAGAAGCAGTAGTAGGAAGCAGAAGGGTTTGTCTTCAGGGTCGTTGGCGACCGATGTAAAAAGGAATCCAAGAACTGGTAACAGTGGTCCGAGGTCCTTGCAGAAGTCGGACTCTGTCAAAGAAGTTAAATTGAGTGGAAAAGCCAGTGAGGATGGGAAGGAATCCACCTCTTCTACTTCGACGGGGAGGAATTCGGCTGTTGAATTGGAGACTGATGGTAAATGGGGTAAAGGACTGGAGTATGCTGACAAGGACAGTTCTGAGAAGCTTGTGGTTGAGGAAAAGAGAAATGAAGAAAATCAGCACCGTTTTAATTATAGGGACATTTCTCCACCAGAATCATTGCAGGAAGACAACAAGACTTTGGCTGCAGAAACATTACCAGCATGGGGGGTGGATGAGGACCAAGAAGCTAAGATTGTGGAAGATGTTGATGGTAATCAATTGAGAAGCGTGATACAAGGGAGGCATGAGCTTAATTCAATATCTGATGATTTGAAAAGGGGTTCTCCTGTGGCTAGTGATGGAATTTCTGATTCAGATACTGATTCTGGTTCAACATCTGATTCTGAAAGTGAACATGAGAGGGAGGAAAGGAGAAAGAGGAGGGAGAGGATTCTGGCTGAGAAAGCAGCAGCTAAAGCAATAAATGCTATAAAGGAGCGGGAGAATATAGTGGCCAAATTAGAGGGGGAGAAGGAAAGTCTAGAGAAAATTCTTGAGGAGCGAGCTAAACAACAAGCACAAGAGGTAAACATCATGACAATTTAAGAACTGATCATTATCTTTGCTTTTTTTTTTTTTTTTCACTTTTGTGGTATATTGGTTATGCTCAACATGGTGTCTACTGTAGGATATGGGTAGCATCGGACAATTATCTGGATTTTTTTTCCTGCTTGATGTTGTTGGTGATTTGGTGGAAAAATTAAAATGTCAAATTCCATAGGTAGTATTTGGCTTGCATAGGTAACAAAATGAAATGGTTATGTTCTGTATTTCTCCTCTTGCTTTCACCCTCTTAGTGGAATCAAAATGCACCATTATTTTTATTCTAATGTCCTGCTCTGTTTTGTTTTTAAAATGCACTAAACATAAAATAGAAACCGTAGTTTATGTTTTATTTATCCTGTTCTAACAAGTCTACAAATGCTACTACCATAATATAGGAATTTCTTGCAATGAGGCTGAAATTGCTTTAAAGTTAACTGTTGGATAGATGAACGGCTCTGGATGGAACTTAATGCTTATGATCTATTGGTTATTTACCTAATCCTCGTTGTTCCTGGCTCCAGGCTTCACAGCTTCAGAGCACTATGATGGAAACAATGGAAGCTGTTGAGTTAGAAAAGCAGAAACATAATAATACTAGAATGGAAGTTCTTGCACGTTTAGCTAAACTGGAGGTATGTTGATTTAACTTATTCAAGCATTTGTTTATACCAAATATATGATAGTATAACTTACTACACCTTTTTGTAAATAATTTATAATGTTTTTGTTCCACAAATATATCTAGAAAAGCTTGTTTATAAATGTCTGGATTGATTGCAGACTGTCAATGCTGATCTTGCAAGATCCCTTGCAGCTGTGCAGTGGAGCCTTGAAGTTGAGGTATATTTAGATTCTTAGGTGACTTCCCTCCACTTCACATGGTCCATAGAATGTGAGTTTTGTATGTGGTAGCTAATATCTATTAATAATTATTGAATAGAAAAATATAGTTGCCACTACCTCTCTCTGGATTACCTAAAAGTAGCGATGACAAAATTAATAAGATAATTAATAATTTAATATGACCAATCTGACAGTCTCATGAAACTGATAAGGGCCATGTGTCTCAAGACCTTATCCCTGTTACTGACTCCGACGGTGTCTAAAAAAATCTCCAAAATATTGCTGGAACTGAAAACTGAAAAACTAACTGAATGGACCAATCAATTCCCTAAAGATGTTCTGATTGCAAATGTAGCTTTTGGAAGGATTAGAACAAGTTCTGTATATTGAAATTGAATAAACCAAACAGCATGTTTTGCTTCAATTCCCATGCTTCCTTCATCCTTGGGTCATCCTCATATCTGGGAAAGAATATTAAATTATGGTGTGTTAACTTAAATACATTTTTTATCAGGTTAAGCAAGTATCAGAACTCAGACAGCAAATCAGTTCAAAAGAGTTGTTTCACGAAGGTACTGCACCTTTGCAAAGTTATTGACAAATTGTTTGATATATTATTTCATTTGAACTGGTTATGGTGTCTTTTCATGGGACTTGTTAACTACCTAGGTTTATACCTCATACCTGTCTCGTTTTAGTATGAATATTTATTAACCTTAAAGGTTAGTCTGAGTTTTTAACAAAAATGGAAAAAGTGTAGTATAGTTGGACGAGGATAATGTTTAATTTTATTCAACATCATATACATAGTGAATTAATGATTAATTTGGCCATATTCAATTATGCAAGAGATTGGCGAATATTGAAGTTTTGAAGATATTATGAATAGATGGTTAGTATGCTATCAAAGGATACATTTTAGTTTTGAAGTTGAAGCAAATCCGTGCTAAACAGGGATTTTTAGAACCATGTCTCTTGCCCAAAAATATCTCTGGCAAAGAATGTGTGGTATTACTGTCTTTCTGCAGTTCCTGGCTGATGATAACTATGCTTATCATTCTTATTTAGTGTGTGGGAGTAGCTGAACTTTGTTGAAATGAGCTAATCTGTTAATAAATTGATCCTTTAACGTTTTTTAGAACTCAGAAGGCGAATGAAGAATCCTCGTCAAATTGGAGCTTCACAAAATCAAGTAAGTTATATAATTTTTTGCTGAAACTGGTTCATTGATACTTTGGTTTCTTTTGTTTACTATTCCGTGCTTGGGACTTTAAGAGGGAGGTCTTTGGTATTGTATTTTGTTGGGACTTGTATTCCCCTTTTAAACTTCTATGCTCACTATCTTTTAAATGGTTATTCTTAGAATCTGTTTATCTATCCTAATGTTGTAGCTAGCTTCAAAAGGCATTGAGTTGGAACGGGAAATTCTTGAGGCAGAGCACTCCTTAATTAATAATAAAGTTGCACAGTTGCAGGAAAAGGTAAGGATTTAAACTTTGAATTTATGAATGGATCTATATTTGCATCTTTTTCCTTGAAGAGCTATGATATTTCAGATGCAATGTATTTCATGATTTAGTACTTTGCCTAGAATGTTCTATCTTGAAATTTGCATCTTTTAGTATTTTTCCTTGTTTTTAACTTATATTTTAAAAGCAATTGCTGGAAGGATCAAAACGATTCTCCTAATTAATTATACTTGTATATTTCAGTTTCTCTATGATGTTCTAAGTCTTGGAATTTTTTCATTATCTGCCTCCTTTTTCTTGCTTTTAAAATTTACCCAACTATGTGCCCTGTTATCTGATGGTTATGGTCCAGTAGTCCCTTAGTTCTAGTTACAGGATCTTGAGCAGTAAAGTCTGGTTGAAAAATACAAGATGTCTGACTTCTTCCTTTGTTATTTGGCTAGCTAAGGTTGGGTAAGAGAGAACCCGACAATTTTCAAGAGTAAAAGTAGTAGATAACTTCCTGAAAAATTTGGCATAATAATCTTTTTTTGAACTTGATTCTTCCTTTTTCCTTCACTGATAAACCTTGTTAAAAGGCATTACTTTAGTAACCAAGTTTGAGGTTGATTAGAAACTGTAACATTAATACTAGTTCCCCCATTTTGTGTCCTTTTTTTTTACTTTTGTGAAAACTAAAATGTTTTACTTAGCTATAACTGAAAGTGAGCAGATATTGTTTTATTTAAATCCATTACAAATGCTCAACTCTTGGACACATTTCCTACTTTTAAGGAACCCCTTCAATTGATTTAAAATATATATATATATATATATATATATATATATATTACAAGTTTTAAGTCAATTTCCGTTCAAATTAGAAATAATTAAAATATAAAAATGTCATGCTATTTTCCTGAAGCTTTGGTTTTTTAATATTCATGCTTCCGATCTCACCTGGTGGGATAAGATTTTATTGTTGTATTGTATCATAAATTAAAAATAAAATAAAAAGAGAAAAAGACTATGCATTGATAGGGTAAAATAATTTTACACATTCATCAAATTGCAAACAACCATGTATGGTATGTTTGTTGACTTTTGTAATAATTATCTTGAAAGTTATACTAATGACGATTGTAATTGGATGATAGTGTAAAACTGTTTTACACCATTAGTGCATCACCATTAAACTCAAAAAACATTCTTTATACCGGCATCGTTGATATTTGCATTAGTACAGATTTAAATGTATTCATTAATTTTTGCTTTGTGCATGTGAAGTTAATATGATTTCCTTTTGCTTTGTGAAATTGTTTGATGCATTTTTACATCAAAGGCAAGGAAGCTAGAAGCTGACATTGAAATGACAAGGAAGGAGATAGAAGAGCCAACAGAAGTGGAAGTTGAGCTCAAGCGAAGGCTTCAACAAATGACTGACCATTTAATACAGAAACAAGTAAAGGTGTGTCTTTCATACACCCATTTGGTTGTAAATGTGTGTGAATGCTCATGGATCACTGTTTTAAATTCAGACTGGCCGTGTCAGTCTGATCAGTCAGTCCAACAGGTGACTGACTGAACAGATTAGTAGATTGTTTAAAATCCTCCATGTCATCATGTGCAGTCAAACCCAAATGGCCAACAAATTATGTTTAAAAATTCCAACAGAAACTGTTTCAAAAATTCATTCAAATACAGCATTGGGATTTGACTTGTTTGAGTGTTTCTGACCTCCTACCTATTCAACTTTCAAACTAATGATTCTACTTGTCAACAGGTTGAGTCACTCTCTTCTGAGAAGGCAAGTCTTGTATTCAGAATTGAGGTATGCTTTCTACTGAGCCTACGACACTAATTCTTGAAATTGTGATATACTTGATTTTCAATTTTCATAATCAACTTGGCAGGCAGTCTCAAGGTTGCTGGATGAGAACATGTCAGCATCAGGTGCAGCAAATCTGAATCCTGCCTCTTCATCAAGTGACTTGGAGTCAGGATTATGGGAGCTCTCCAATTCAAAGTTGAAGCCTATGCTAAAAGCCAGAATTCATTCTGGCAAGATACAGCTTGTATCATTGCTTCAGCAACTTGATTATATTTTTGTGACTGGAGCACTTTTTCTGAAAAGGAACTCAACGGCAAAATTGTGGGCTTTGATATATCTTGTTTGCCTTCATTTCTGGGTGTTTTATATTCTTTTATCACACTCTAGCCCATCAAATGAGGGTAGATCTGGTGCCCAGATCTCATTGGAGAACATTAATAACACTGGTGGAGTATGATTATATTGCTATGTGTCTTCACTTATGTCATTCCCCGCAGTTTTTAGGAGGCCCTCAATGCATAGGATATATTTTGTGTTACGCCAGAGTATATCATATCATGCACCTGCAATGGACATGCAGGAATGC
This sequence comes from Glycine tomentella, assembly GCA_007407185.1. Classification (NCBI taxonomy): domain Eukaryota; kingdom Viridiplantae; phylum Streptophyta; class Magnoliopsida; order Fabales; family Fabaceae; genus Glycine; species Glycine tomentella. The sequence goes on from PYAF01003877.1 coordinate 4,400,145, forward strand.
CAGTACCAGACTACGGACCAGAAAATACAGGACTGCATGACTTCCTATATCGATGAATTTTACATTTCTTTGACGTTGTGAAACTTCATTGGGCAAGGAGACACGCCACTGGAGAGGAGCAATGTCCTGCTATTTTGTATTTGACAAAATGGCTTATTTGGGATTGAGTTTTGAATGCTGATCTAATGATGAGAAGCTTTCGTAGCCTCGCAGGGATTGCAAGTTTACGTAGCAATAAGTATTTTGTATGTACAGTATAGCAACAGATGTAATCACAGAATAAGCCTTTAATCAGTGAGTGACTTGAACAGCATTAATAACCCCAAACAAAGATGCCGCATGCAGTTTCAAAATTATTCTCTTATTGTAGAGAAAGAAAGAGAATTCTTTTTTCTTTTGTTGTATACAATTATTAATAAATATTTATTCATTTGTGTAATGCATTGGAACCTCATACTAGATAACATTGCATATTACATCTAGGTCTATCTCATAATTTACCCTTGGAGTCTATTCAATTCATACTCGTGATATTACGTCGATTTAGTACCACGTATTAATAAACTTCATTAACATTGGTCTTTGTTTAAAGTGAAGTAAGTTGATGAAATCGATTAATGTGTAAAAGATGACGAATTCTACGGTGGGAAATTAAAAAACCTTCCCACTGTGCGAAAGTAACCTAGACCAATAGATTTTTCTAGTTTTCATCTGATGGCTCATTTTTTTCTTTCTTTCCTTTTTTGCCTTTTCCTTTCCTTCATCTGTCGTCTCCACCGCAAACAACCAGTTGGCCGCCGTCGGAGTTTTTTCTCCTTTCCTTTTTTCTTCTATCCATCTTCGACACCTCCGTGCACCACCACTGTCTGCCCCCACCGCGCACCACTGCACCTCCGTCATCCCCACTCTGTCTCTCTCCTTCACAAATGCCTCTTTGCCACTGATAGACCCATTGCTTCTCCATGGCCATCAATGGCTTTCAAGTAAATAACAAACAACAGAGAACAAAAAATCCAATGATAAAGCTATGAAGATAATCAATTTTATTTCAGATATGAGAAATTTGTATAAAAGCCAATAATAGAAATTTATGATACCAGATTCAAGAAATAGATCTGAGAAATTTACAATACCAAATCAACATAAAAAAAAAAATGGCGAGTCACTGTGGTTGCGAAATCAAAATGCATAGACGATCGAGTTTGAAGCTGGCCGTGAGACACGTTCTCAAGAATCAGAAAAGTGAGAGTGCTTTGAGACGCAGCAACACGATTTGGATCTGCAGGGCACTATCGCCACACTCCGTAGGGCGTCTGAGACGGCGAGGCGATGGTCACGTGGAGCGATCATTTTCCAACTGGTGCCAATGGCGGAGAAGATCCGTTTGGATTCTAACGACGCCATCAACGGTCACCTACAAATCCGATGAGAACGCCAACGTCAGAATCACCGTTCGTGTGGTTGGACTTCTGAGACGTACTTCACAGCAACTATGGGTACTTCCATGAGCGCACCGCGACTTAACGTCGGAGTATTTCCTCGTCAGACCATTGATGCATGGTATCAACTCAGATGGAGAGATGGAGGGAAACTTAGATCTGAAAGAGGGGAGGAAGAAGGTACAGAGAGAAAAAATCAAACGAGGGGCAAGTCTGGAAAGGGAGGGGTAAAAAGAGAAAAAGAATAAATACTAACCATTGATATAAAATTACTCATATCGGACGGCTAAGAGAAAACTTTCGCACCGTTCCCACCGTAGAATTCGTCGTAAAAGATAATAAGTTAAGAAAGTATCAAAACAAAAAAAATAACATGTGATTTATTCGAGGTCAAAGTTAATTACAAGGTGAGTTTAATTTAGAGAAAATTTAAATATAAAAATATTTAGATTATTTTTTGGTGAATCAATATATTTTTTAGTTAAAAATTAAAGATTAATATCTTGAAATATCAAAGTTATAATTCTTTCTACATTCAATTGTTTATTATTATAATTATTATTGAATATTGAGATATTCGATTTTAAATCAGGTGAAAGAGTAAGATTGTATTTTTTTTCCTAAATTTTAATTGCTTATTAATATGTTGATGTTGTATAAATTTATGATTGATAATAAAGAGGGAGAAAAAAAAAGAGCTGTATTTCTAAGAGTCAATTTTTATGGGAAAAGAAGTAAAAAGAAAGGAGATAAAAAATATATATAACACATAATGTGATTCGTAATAATAAAAAGAAAAGAAAAAGAAAAATAAGGTGGGTTAGGACTTATCGGTGTTGTAGCGGCATGTTGCAGGGTTCTGCAGCGGCGGAGGGTTGCTGAGTTGAAGAAGAAGAAGGAGAAATCAGGCATTGGTATTGGTGACTGGTTAGAGAGTGAGAGAGATGCTGAATGGAAGTAGGTATGCCCTATCTCGCCGCATTCACATACTCTTTTTTTCTCAACATGTGAGGTTCTTTGGTCATTTGAATCCCCCTAAATTTCACACTGTAGACGATGCCCTTCTTTCCTTCAATCGTATGCTCCGAAAGCACCCTCCCCCACCCATATTCGCATTCGACAAGCTTTTGGGAACCATTGTAAGGATGGGTCATTACCCCACCGCTATTTCCCTCTTCTCCCAACTCCACTCAAAGGGAATCACCCCTTCCGTCGCCACTCTCACCATCTTGATCAATTGCTACTGCCACCAGGCTCACCTCTCTTTCGCTTTCTCTCTTCTAGGAACCATTCTCAAGATGGGGTTTCAGCCCAACATGGTCACTTTCAACACTCTCATCAACGGTTTCTGCATCAATGGTATGGTCTCTAAAGCTATGGCCTTTCGCCTCGACCTTATGGCAAAAGGGTATCCTTTGGATGAGTTCTCATATGGCTCTTTGATCAATGGCCTGTGTAAAATTGGACAAACTAGAGATGCCCTTCAATTGCTGCAAAAGATGGAAGAGGATTTGGTTCGGCCTAATCTCATTACCTATAGCACAGTCATTGATGGGCTGTGCAAAGATAGACTTATAGCTGATGCCCTCCGTTTGTTTTCTCTGGTCACTTCAAGGGGGATTTTGGTTGATGTTGTCACCTACAATTCTCTCATCCATGGCTGTTGTAGCATTGGTCAATGGCGAGAAGCAACTCGATTGCTTACTATGATGGTGCGGGGGAACATCAACCCGGATGATTATACCTTTAACATATTGGTTGATGCGTTGTGTAAAGAAGGAAGGATCGTGGAAGCTCAAGGCTTGTTCGCTGTGATGATGAAAAGAGGCGAGAAGCCTGACATTGTTACTTACAATGCCTTGATGGAGGGGTTTTGTTTAAGCAATAATGTTAGTGAGGCAAGAGAACTATTCAACAGGATGGTCAAAAGAGGCTTGGAACCTGATGTCTTGAATTATAATGTCTTGATTAATGGTTATTGCAAGATTCACATGGTAGATGAAGCCATGGTTCTCTTTAAAGAGATACGTTGTAAAAATTTAGTCCCTAATATTGCTACTTATAATTCTCTTATTGATGGCTTATGCAAATTGGGGAGAATGTCATGTGTGCAGGAGCTTGTTGATGAAATGTGTGATAGGGGCCAATCCCCTGATATAGTCACTTACAACATTTTTTTAGATGCTTTTTGCAAAACCAAACCTTATGAGAAGGCAATCTCATTATTTCGACAAATTGTCCAAGGAATTTGGCCTGATTTTTACATGTATGATGTGATTGTAGAAAATTTCTGCAAAGGTGAAAAACTAAAGATTGCAGAAGAAGCTCTTCAACATCTTTTGATACATGGCTGTTGTCCAAATGTCCGAACGTATACCATTATGATCAATGCCCTTTGTAAAGACAACTCTTTTGATGAAGCTATGACCTTGCTTTCAAAAATGGATGACAATGATTGCCCCCCTGATGCTGTCACTTTTGAAACAATTATTGGTGCTCTCCAAGAAAGAAATGAGACTGATAAGGCAGAGAAACTTCGGCAGGAAATGATTGAAAGAGGTCTTCTAAACGATGAAACAAGGTCAGATACTTTAGTTCCATTTTAGATATACTTCTATTATCTTCCACTCTATAAATGCGTTTTTCTTGTGTCAGAGAAATTGGATAACCTAACTATATAAAATTGTGTGTTTATCTGTTTATGTATTTATGCTTGTTTGTACTGTGTCATTGTCACTGGTTAATTTTGTATAATCTTGCATGACTTTTTTCCCTGCTTCCTTTGCAGGGTTGTCAATAGCGTTGCTATAGCAGCGTAGTGGCCCCTGGATGCTATATGCATTGCCATAGCTTCCCAAAATCCTGAGAATGGCCTCCAATATTAGCATTAGAGGGCCATTTTATGGAGGTAATTTTGGGTAAAAAAGGGTTTCAGCTTGAGGAAAACCATTTCAAAGTTCATAACTATCATGCCTCACTCGGCTCCTCTCCTAACTTGTGAATACTACACTAACACTTTCCGACCCTCCAACGACCATTGTGTGACCCTTTGGTGACTCTCCGCAACCCATCTACCAGCTTCTTTTACTTCTCTCTTGTTCTCACTCAGTTTTTTCTTGTAATATTTTTCTCATTGTTCTGTTATTCTCTTCAATCTGTGTTTTCTACTGAGTTTTTTTTTTCTTCTTTATATTTTCTCTTATTCTCTTTGTTTGACTAGTCTACATTCTCTGTTTATAGTCTCTCAGGTCTTTTTTTGTTGTTGTCTATCTCTCAAAGACACAAACTGATTCACTCCTTTTATCTCTCTCCTTGGTTAGACATGGTACCCTTTGTTACTATGTACTTGTACATTTGCTCAAGAGCTAAGACCTGTAACTTTTTACTGTTAATTATGAAGTTGTCAAGATTTTTTAGTTCTTTTGTTTTTTAAGTATTCATATGTATTTAGTATCCTTACAAAAAAAAAATGCATTAGTATGAATTACATAAATTGTATAAAAATATTCAAAATAACAGTCTGCTATATTGTTTTTGGTGTCAGCTGCTACACACTGCTATCCGAGATTGATAACTATGTTCCTTTTTAGTGTATTCCCACTCTGCATTTTAAACTCTATGCTGCTTCTCTTTTAATTGTTCATGCATTAATTCTTTGCTCAGGTCTTTCTGCAATCTGGCTGGTTGTGAATTTTTTTTTCTGGGATTTTATCATTTAAATGGTAACCCTTGACAAATCCTGGCAGGTTGATGGATGAACAGTGAGGGAATCTGTGACTCATCCTATTGCATACAGCAAGAAGTGCAAGTCAAGATTTGTATGTGGTAGTCCAGACTGTGAATGATGTAGCAATCAATTTGTGCTAGAAGAATGCAGATTTTCAATATTTCTATGCGATACAGTTGGTTGGTGTTAACAGCCGTCTACATTGTGCTGTTTTCTTCCCTGCCAGTGCTGGCTTTTAGTCTGCTTGACCTTTCCTACCCTGCATTTTCCTTTCCTATAAGCCAGTAAGTGTTGTATTTGCCTGTTTTCTTCCACAATATTTGATTAGGCAATGAATCTTGAGCCTCTCTCATTGCATATTTATTGTTTATTTCATTTGCAATAACTGAAGCCTGAGAATTAGAATTGTTTGTGATACATGTTCTGTGCTACCTGCTTGTAGGCTTACTTTATTCTGAGCTAAATCCTGGTAATTTTTGTATTCTCTGGAGAATTGCACTTCCCATGACCAAGTAAGAACTAGGTAGAAGTGGAATTACTATAAAGAGTGGCTGTTTTGTTCTTGGGTTTGAGTTTCTTATTACCAGTATTTTTGACAATCTTGTACTTCATGCATCAGATTACTTTATTTCTGGTCCTTGGAGATTGTGAAGAATCAGTCCATAGCCTTGTGGACTTTGCCAGATACATGTGAGAAGAAATCGTTGTTTTAATATGCTTGTCACAATGACTGACGGAGCAATATCGGAGGAATAAAAAAGGACTACTTATGCTATTCATTGATTTGGAAAAAGTGTACAATAGAGTGCCAAGAGAGGTATTGCAAAAAGTGCTAAATAAGGAAGAAGTTCCTACTACCTATATATGAGAAATCAAGGATAACTACGATAGGGTGGCAACTAGTTTGAGAACAAGGGAAGGGGAGACGATAGATTTTCCAAATTCCATCAAGGGCCATCTATGAACCCCTATATATTTTTTTTTTACCTCGGTCTTAATGTGCTTGTTATGCATATCCAAGTGTTGGTGTCACGATGCATGCTGTATAGATGTATAGGCATGTGTCAATAACAATAGAAGAAGCTCCAATTAAGAGAGTAGATCAGATGGAGGATAGTCCCATCATTAATCTTTCGATTATTTTAAGTGTAAATAGGTAGAAAATAGAAAAAATACAATGGAAATATTAATTTTCCTATTTGTTTGAGAAGATAAACAAGTGTTTTTTGGTGGATTTCACGTGTGAAAGTATCTCCTAACTTTCCATAAAACGGGAAGGAAATAATATTTTTTTATCAACATAATGTTGGTGTGGAATCCATTGGTTTTATATATGGTCAATTTTTGTGAAAACTTAGGTCACCCGAGAGAGGCCTACGGGGCATTACGAGAGAAAAAGCTCCTAGGCCGTGGGTCAAGACCAGAGAGCTACAGGTACACCAAGGGCAACAGAGCACTCAGGCGGGGTCGGGGCAAGGGCAGCACGTCACGGAAGTTCTCAGCTTAATCTTACAAGCGCTATATCTTGGGTGCACGATATGGTGGATTGATTATTTTTAGTAAGATTTTCTTTTTTAATTACATTTTTTTTTTCTACAAGATCTTGTTTAAGGGGTCTGAGTTCAGTATTATTCAAACTAACAATTTATTAATGAAAGGAAATAATGTTGCATTATATTATTGTTTTATTTTTTAATAAAATAACTAGTACTATAGTTTGTGTATTGTATAAGATAATTTTTTTATAGAATTAAAATTTATACTTAATAAATATTTTTGAATATATAAGTTATATTTTGGATTTATAATAAATAACTTAAATTATAGTCAGATTATTTATAATATAAGGGTCACTTTGCAAGTTTGCTGAATCATCTAAACGCTCTTTTCTTTTTTGAAACATGTTTCCTAAATCATTTTACCAGACTAGTTTTTTTTATTATTCTCAAAAACATTTCTTAACAATTATTTTACAAAATAATTATAAAAAAAAAACGCAATCAAACACACCCTTGGACGCCCAATGACAGATGACTGTCTTCTCATCACATTGACCAGACAGAAGCGTTCTGTTAGTTTATAACTACTTTGTATTCAAAAATAAATTTTGCTAAATACAATATGTTGGCATGCTGCAGATCCATAATGAGAGTTGAATAGAAGAAATCTATTAGTTACCTGCACAAGCCATAGTACTTGCAAACAACATATATAGTACGTAAATCTATTATACATATCTAAGAGAGAACAAGCAAATTAGAAAGATTAAATCTAGAAGGAAAGCTGCAATAGCATTACAAAACCAAATCCCTAACCATGGCAGCTGCAACTTCAGTTTGACGTAAGAAAGGAATCAAACAAATTCAAAAAACCAAGTGCTAGCCAATTTTCAGAGCATCGCTGCTTTTCCCACTGCTTGCTCTGCACCTTGAGTAGATAGTAAACAATTTAATACGATTTCATCTACAATGCAATAAGGAATTTTTAAAGCATTTCCAGGGACAACAAAATTTGACCATCCTAAACAATTCAATATTTTATTAGTCACACACCTTGATGATATAAACACGCAAGGCTCTGAGTCTCGTTTATAATTTAACCCAAAAAGAAAAAATAAGGGGGACTAGGAAAGTACTAAGCAATAAAGCTGGATGACTTATTTTTAAGATTGTCTTTTTGGAGCAGAAGCTTGAGTCATGATTGTAATTTGCAAGGTTCTCAACATAATTGTGGGGTTATGGTAAATTAAAGTACTCATGTTCATGAAATACAAAATGGTAGTGTACAAAAAATTATGCAAGTGGAATTAAAATCGCGTCTCACCAGTTCTATTCTTGTGGTAGATTACGACTGTAGAATGGAAACTCGAAGAGAAAAGTTGTTTTGAACCATGCGGGTAAGTTCCCATAGATTGATCGTGGCAACGGGATTAAAGGGCTGAAAATGATTAGGCTTAGTCATTTCTCCTTAATGATAAAACAACAAAAATAGACTCATCCCACTAGGTGAAGAAGAGACATTTCTACTTAACGAGACACTGAAAAGAAATATGAGATTGAGGAGGTAAATTAACCTGGTTCTCTTTTTGTATATCCTATATCCATCTGCATTGCCAAACTTCTTATCCGCTGAATCCTGTCTCCATGCAATTCATCATCAGGAAAGGCACGAAATTATAAGCACAATTCTGATCAAATCAGAGGTAAGAAGCAAACCTCGAGAAGTGGAATGCCACTGACAAAAAGAAGCAATAATGTGAGAAAGATTGGTCCAATGATCACCAGCCATTCAGCACCCTTCAGTACAGGTGTAGATGCCACAAAAATTCCCCACCAAAGCAATATCTAAATTAAGCATTCATGACTTACATTAGTCGAATAAAAGAATAAATAATAATAGAACATTGAAACCCCTATTAGACCAACCAAAAACCACTTTTGTTTATCCTATAAAAGAGGCACGAATGTAAATAAATAGCTTATTCTGGCATATCTCTGCAACCATATGAACATTTTAGCGGAAATAACTATACATTATACCAAGTCAATGATAACAATAGCTTTTAAATGCAATGTTTGGGGTAAGATTTTTAAAGGACAGCCAAAACAGGACCTGATCCCGATATATTTGAGAATGAGATTGGGTTATATTTTGGGTCGTTCCAACCCTTCTGATGTTCTATATTCTTTATATGTATATATATAACAAGTGTATTAATAATATTTTATATTTATTTAATAGTAATATTCTCTCTAACATAATATTATATTCTACTGTATATTATTTATTAATTATTTTGAAATATATATTGTAAAATATATCTTAATTTAATTTTTATACTTCTTTTATTCTACGACTTAACTATAAGTAATGTTAAAATTGATGTGCTACATTAATAAATCAAGTTGACATGATGTTATTACATATTTATCGGGTTGGGTTCGGCTTCAGATAAATGACTCTGCCAAAATTTCGAGTCGAAGATAAACTTATCCTAGGCTTACTCTAATTGCTGCTGCTGCACCATTGGTGTGTTAGGGCAAACAATAAGTTTATCAAATGAGAACTTATTTTATATCATAAGCTTGACCGTGAACCTTAATGAGTTGAAAAAGAAAAACTTATAAGAAGCTTCACAACAAAACTTGTTGAAATAAGCTAAAAAGAGCTTATAAGAAGATCCCTGGCCGTATACATAAATCCGACTGAGCTTACAGGCTCCTCCATATATATCCTGCAATACCAAAATATTTTCATTTGAAAGCAATAATAGCACTTACTTCACCAAAATAGTTAGGATGACGAGAATATTTCCATAGTCCAACATTACACCACTTCCCTCTATTTTCTGAAGATCTTTTGAAATGCAGCTTTTGTTGATCTGCTGTACCTTCCACAATAAAACCCAAAGCCCACAAAATCCACCCTACTATATCAACAACCTGTAGGAAGGGATTTCTGTCGCTTGCATTAACCAACGTAACAGGTAAACTCACAGCCCACACCCAGACAGCCTGCAAAAATTAAAGTAAAATCATCTACTACAAGACATCAAAAGAGAAGATTTCCAGAAAAAACCAAATCAGCATGCTAAATCTTAAAACAAAAATGACAAAAATCTAAGAAACCTGAAATATCCAAAATATGGCCAGTCTACCCAAATTACTGCGCATTTCATCAAAGCGTCGGTCCTCTCCCCACTGCAAAATTCTGATAAATCGTATTCAGAAATTAGATCAACCATAAGACATTCAGAAAGACACTTTGTTAACTAATAGTCTTCACATTAAGCTGCATCCCATTGTTGAAGGCAATATACATTGAGCATGAAAAATTGGGAAAAATTGACATGTTTAACAGAAAAATAAACAAATAACTTTCTTAACAATCTATGGTGCCTTGCTATGATACTTTGTTTAACCACAAAATGGTCACTGAACCAAATATGTTAGGATCATGCTCAACAATGCAGTACACAATGTACAAAGCATTCTATTGAAAGGGAATTTTATAAAAATAAACATCAACAATACAATATGATAATCATATCATAGATTCATATCTTTTGTTATTCTCATTCACTGAAACGTATTATACTAGGGAATATATTCTGTAAAGAAAAAACATTTTTTTTTGTCCAGGACAGTGATATTTGAATACCACATTAGATATATGACTAATTTGACTCAAACCACTATGAGGGGCAAAGTTTTCCCTCAAGAAAGTTGTTAAGGCAGTTGGATTCCCCAATACTGAATCTCGACACTTCTGTTTAAGCTAAACTTGAGACTTGGAGATTGTAAAGAACTAGTTTCTACACCCGGCGATGCTTGGGTATTTGCTATCATTAAATAAGATATATTGGATAGATAATATGATATAAGATATACTCTTTTGATTGCGTAGCTATTGTACAGAGGGGGTTGCCTTGGAAGGTTTGCTTTTACGTATATATCCTAATTCCTGGAGTTATTGCTTTTTATGTCTATTGTTACATATGTATAGTTTTGTCTGGTTTGTTCATATCTTTTATATTCTATCTTTAACTTTAGAACAGAAGATATATTTAACTAAACTAATTCTCATAAAATAAAAAAGAAGAAAGGATGATGAGATATAAGAGCACATTCTCGATCAAGATGCTTGTTTAACTTCATCAATGTCACTTATTGATTATTGTTTATAGTATTTTAGTATGAGATTATTTTTCTTATTACTCATTATTTAATTTTCTTATTTTGTAAATATAATTCGTTATAAATAAGAGTATTTCATATGATCTAATATATAACAACACATAATAATAAATAATTCTTATATCATATCATAGTTTAGATTTTTCTTGACAAAGAAATAATAGAACTATAATTTTAATTAAAAAATAAAGTTTTTTTTAACTTTATTTTTTTCATTTATGCTTTTTATAATCGTACTCTTG
>PYAF01003877.1:4411348-4433411 GCA_007407185.1 Glycine tomentella
TGTTTATAAAAATAATAAGTTTAATTTTTATTTACAATAGTAATCAAGAACTGGAAATAGTAAATATAAATTTTCCGTTAAACTAAAAATAATGTATAAATAAACAGACAAATCTTAAATTTTTAAATAAATGGTCGAAAATACAAATTATATTTAATAATTTTATTAGTAAATCATTTAATTTAACTTAAAATACATTTTGTAAACTATAAATAGAGAATACTTTTTTAGCCAAAGAATAATCTCAAATCAACACATTATACATATTTATTAAATAAAATTACAATTTTATTTAAAACAGAAAAAAATTATAACTATATTTTTTTCATTTATTTCTGTAATAATTATACTTATTTTTTAAATTTACTTATCAATTAATTTAAAAGTAAAATAGTAATCATGAACTGAATATGGAAAATATAAATTTTATTTTATATTAAACATAATGAATAGATAAACAGATAAGTCTTCAATTTCTTTATAACTATTGTAAATAAAAATTAAACTTATTATTTTTATAAACAAATTTTCTAATTTAACTAAAAATATATTTTTTAAACTATAAAACGATTTATTTCCAAAAGAATCATCTTAAATCAACACACACATATTTATGATGGAAAACTACAATTTTAATATAAAAAAATGTATATAAGTTTTTAACTATCTTCCGTATTTTATGCTTTTAATAATTATACTTATGAAATATTAAAAACTCGGTGCATTTGATCCACTAACGAATTAAATATTTTATATAAAACAGAGATATTAAAATATGGAAATATAAATTGTAGTAGTAGTAATAATAGGATAAAAAGTATTATCATGCATAAAAAATTTCAGAAAGGACATTACCGGAAAATCACTGCTCTATGAACAGTGAATGCTATTCCAAAAGTATCGTTAGAATTATGTTATAGATAAGAAATTTAATTAAAAAGAAAAGAGAAAATAATTTGTTAAATTAAAGCATATGGAAAAAAAAAAAAAAAAAAAAGGAAGTGCAACTGAGAAAAGTATGCGTAGCAGTGAGAAGCAAGCAACTCCACTAAAAGTTGAAGATGAAACATTCAGGTTCTGGCAAAGTGAGATTGGTCCAAATGGTATGGTATGTGAAACATGGAATAAAGCACATACTTGAAAAAGAAGTTATATAATCTATCTATAGACCTAATACCACGGTGTCATCATGATACCTGAATAGTAGGAAAAGGCAGAGGCGAAGTCCCCATATCCCAACAAACAAAGTGAGGATTATCTGAAAAGAGGGATTTAATTCATCATTTGTTTTAGTCTGTCTGTTAATTCGAAATAAAGAAAAGGAAACGTTAAGTTACCTGTCGAAAATACCAGGAGGCTTTGATGACCAGGGTCAATGCAGCAATTATGATGAAATTCGTACTTCCTTCAAATACAAATTTGTTTTTATTTGTTAACAGAAGAGAACAGAAAATTGCATTTAAAAGTGAAGTAAAGGATAATGATACCAGCAAAATCAGTGACTTTGTCGAATTGGAGGAGCGCAGTGACGACGAAAAACAAAAATTGATAGGCAATCTGGAAAATAAAACAAAATATAAGCAAAGCAGGTGTGTTTGAAGAGAGAAAGAGAGAAGATAATTGGGAATGATTACAGTGACAAGGGCAGTGAAAGCTAAGAAATGGGACTCGATGACGGTACCCATAGCTTAATACTTATGCTGCCTTGTTGAGTTGAGTTCGTAACTCTTAAGTAATAAAACACAACAAAGAAAAAGATGAGGAATTTAAAATTCAAAGACGCGTGTCGTGTGCGTGCGTATCAGCGTCTGTGTATATATACGACCAATCGCGTTTTGTTTAACAGGTGAATGAAAAACGGGAGGAAGGAAGTGACATGTTTGGATAAATTTTGAATAAAATTTATTTTGAAGTAAAACTGATTTATATTTGAATTTTTTATTGTAAAATTAAGTTAATATAAATTATAAACTTAACATAAAAATCACTTTATTTTATTTTAATATAAATTTAATTCTGAACTTAAAATTAATTGTAGAATATTTTTTAAACATAAAATTAAATATATAGAATTAATTCAAAATCAATTTTTAAATGTGAAAACAAAAGATACTTTGGATACTACTTTATAACATTGAATGCACACTTCAATTCAATCCACCCAATTAGAATGTATGGCTATGGGTACCGCAACCATGAGCTCGGGGACTTGTTAGTTGTTACAAATTGTAACGCGTCATCCACAACCACAACAATTAATTTCTTTTTCATGGAGAGGGATTAATATATAAGTATATTCATATTTGGTTGTCAATTTTTTTAAAATAATAATTATTTTAAAAAATAAATCATTCAAAAGTAATTATTTTTTATAAAATAAGTTGTAACAAATGAGCCAAAATTTACTATTTTTTAATTAATATTTAAGAATAATATTAATAAAATGGATAAATAAATTAGGTAATTAGAAAATTATGAAAAATTTCTTTATATTATTTAAGACAATGTCTAGTGTGAAAAGATAATTGATCTTTAATAAATCACATTTAACACTTGTTAGATTAATCTCATTTTTTTGTTAATATGATACACATTTCATGCAAAATTTCTTCTCCCTCATGTCTTGTTTCTCATATTTGACATCTCCTCACTTCCCAATATTGTTGATCTTGTCATTCTCTCTAGCTAGCCACGCTCTGTCCAAACCCTCGACTCCTCCTCGTTCCTTGACAGAAGATAAGAGATTTTTAATCAATCACATTTAACACTTGTTAGATTAATTTCGTTCTTTTGTTAATACGATGCACATTTCACACAAAATTCCTTCTCCCTTGGGTCTTCTTTCTCATCTCCAGCACCTTCTCACTTCCCAATATTGTTGACCTTGTCATTCTCTCTAGCCAACCACGCTCTGCCCACACCTTCGACTCCCCCTCCTTCCCTGACGGCTTCCTCCAGTATTCTCACTCTAATAGCGTTGCCATCTGCTATCGTCTCATGGAAATCTATGTCAACAACCCTCCACTTTCTTCAACGACGAAAAAAGAAACAAATGGACGATGTTGTCGTGCTTCTTGATGGATTTCATGTCTCGTAGAGGAGTGCAACAACCAAAGTTCGACAGTGTCAGGCAAGGGCGGATGCACGTTGGAGGTTGGGGGGTAGTGCCCCCCCTTAAATTTTCAAGAAGTCCAGTGGTTACTTAGGCAGAGACGGATCTATATTTTAAAATGTTATTTTTTGGGTAATTTTTTTATAATAATAAAATTAAAAAATAGGATAAACGTTTACACGAGGGAAAAACGAAAAGTATGGAAAGAGAATTAAAAAAAGATGAAAAATAAGAGGGGAGTGAGTATTGATTTGTATGTTTATAATTTTCATGAATCCAGTGGTCACACTCTTATTATTTTTAAGCATTAGTCACATGCTAATTTTGTCATTTTTTTTTCTTTTTGAATGATATCATTTTCCACACTTTTATTATAATGGTTTGTTCCCCGAACCCCACCACTAATACCCCCTTTAATTTATTTTCTTCTGGATCCACCCTTGGTGTCAGGGCTATCATAGAACTCCCTACTATGTCAAGTCTACCTGTAACGGCAAGGAGTGGTTGAGAAAGGAATCGGATTTTTTTGTGCTGAATTGTAAAGGAGTGATTTTTAGTGTAATCTTTTAACTTTATTTTTTCATAACAATGATTTCTTCGTTTTGCAATTTTTTATTCCTTTATCTAACAATTGTGATTAGGGTTGGATCTTGATTTTTTGGGTTTGAATGACCTTTGTTATTATTTATAGATTTGTGAATATGGCTCCATATGAATTCCAAGATTTTTTTTGGGACCTGATTTGTTATTATTTTTACCTAAAAAATTTTGGATATGATTCTGGGGGAGGAGCACTTCCTGTAGCATTTGGGGCAATGGTGGGTGCCTCTGGAGGCGGTGGAAGAGCAGCCAAAAACGAAAAAGGATCTACCGGAGGAGGAGGAAGAGTAAGATCAGTTAAGTTTTAGTATGGAGGGTGTATAATATGACAGTGCACCTTAAATTAATCCAAGTGCCACTATTATTTGTGCTTGATGGACCACTTACACCCTAAATCCTAAACCACTTATAAAAGTGGTCCACGGTAGAAGTCGTCATTATTTAATTACAAAAAAAAAATATGAACAAAATGTAATAAAACACAAAAGAACTAGTTTTTTTTTCCTTCTGTTCAACACGAATCATCACATTCACATGTGCACTTTGCACGACTGGATACATATGCAAGATTTTGCTTTGGAAATGAAGAAATCGGGTGTTGCAGAAACATATCACCTTAGCTCGCTTAAAAATATAAGTTTGTGCGTAAGACATTAATATCTCACGTAAATGAGCAAGGCAAATCTGCATCACTCAAGGGAAACAATTCAATCAAGATAAAGCCAGATGAAAGCAAGTTCGAATGTAACCAATAAACAAATACGCATAAATTTAGATAAAATCCATAAGAAAATAAAAGACTACAAAAATGAAAATCGGAATGCTATACTGCGTTACAGCCAAATTATCAAAACTGAGGTATACGGAAGATAATTATTATTAAACTTATTCAAGCACGAACTTTAAGGCTAACCATGCGAGTAGATCCATCGCCCTGGGGTCCCCTCAATGCTGAACCCCTTTGAGAAGTCCTCCCTGAACCTCCATACGAACCCCTTCCTCGTCCCCTTGAATAGCCACTCCCAGCTGCTTGGCCTAATGCCATTGGTCTTCCACCATACCCTGCACGCCCACTGCCTTGCCTTGGCTGAGAAAGGGACAGGTCTTGCCACCTAGCACCTGTAGAGGCTGTTCCACTGCTGGCAGCAGTGGCGGCAGCATAGTCCTGGCCATCTCTCCGCCTTAGAGGCAGATCCAATCCACCACCACCTACCCTGGCCTCTGTTGCTTTTTCATTACTCTCTGCAAGGACAGATAATTTCTCTGTCAATTGGAATGCCAATGCCTGCAGCCTGGAGTGTTCGACATCTTGGAAAAGAATGCACCCAGTAGGTTGGTCCCAGCTTGCATGAAGCTCCTCATTGATCATCATCCTACTGACAATGCTATGAGTGTGAGAAAAAGAGAGATCAAAAAATTTTGTGAGCTGATCCAGGCTCAACGATTCATAAGATGAAGAAAAGGTAAAGAGGTATGTCCTCAATGCCTCCTCCTTGATTTTGTCCTTCAGCATTTCAAGTACGGTGTCTCGACTTCTCACAAATTTCCATACATCAAGAGACACAATAATGTCAAAAGCCTTCTGAAAGTCTCCCTTGCAAAGAACCCTTGTGGCAGCCATAACATGATCTCTGACATTTTCCGGTGGACCAGTAAATGTTTGTTTCTCACTTACCTCAAGCAAGCGACGGAAAGTCTTACTAATGACCTTCCGTTTGGCATCATGAACATTGGCTGCCATATTGGGCACTTCCAGCAGCATAGCAGATATGAGATGTACTGCCTCCAGGAGCTCTAGATTGATGTGCATATGATACGGCATCTGTCGTCTTCTTTCCAACCTTTCCTGAAAGAGAATTGAAGAGTTAAAATGTAATTCATACAATTCTAAGACAAAAAATTTAATTAAAATGCATTGGAATATTGTTAACCAATCACATATCACTATTAAAAGACAAAGAGAAAAGCTGGCGACTATTGAAGCAACTTGATAATTGCAGAACTAACAAAAAAACAAAAAGCCATATCAGTCCTTTCTCCTGAGGAGCTCAGTATCAGCATGCTGACCAAATTATTATCACAGCTTCACATTACTTCAATTTCTTTCAGTTCTTTGGCTATAGATTCTTGACATGGTGTCATTTTCTAATAAAAAGGGTTTACCTATTTGGTGGTGTTAAACTATTAAAGTACATCTAAGCAGTTAAACAAATTCATATAATCTTCTGGTTAATTGCCATGCATGTATAAACAAAACATAAGTTTCACCAAACAAACATAATGTAACAACTACTCCCTTAGTAAACAATAAATGCATTGGACTCTAAGAGTATAAGACCAGCTAATAAACTTCCACCATATCAATCATTCGAAAAATGAAAGGGGAAGAGGGGGGGGGGGGGGGGGGTCAGAACCTGCTCAGGAGTCTTCTCATGATAACGACTTTGTGACACACCTTGTGCCAGCAACTCCTTCACCCTTCCACCAGAGTAGAGTTCAGACAGACAGCCATGTGCTTCAGAAATCAGTCCAACCCGAAAAGCACATAAACCTAACTGTGACATGGCCCTGTTAAAAAGTATCTGCGTTGAAATGTCCAAATGCTGAACACTATCTTGCAAATGGCTCATAAGAAGCAGATCACGGGCTATTGAAAACTCGTCAAGAAGAGCATGATGATATATATCACAGAGCATTGCACGTGCTTTAGTTCGCTCATCTCCATATTTGTATATCATAAATACCAATATATCCATTAGGGTCCTGCTATTCTCAGGGAAGGTGGGTTTCCGTGCAACAACCTCTGGGGTAATTACAAATGCAGTAGGAATTCTTGATTCCTCAAATTCCTTCTCACTTGCCTCCCCTCCATTATCTCCATCTTCTGTCAATTCAGTCAATTTTCTCATGGCATCATAAACCTCTTGTGGTTTGTAGTAAATGAGCTCAACCCTCCTCAAGGCAACCTTAGAAGCAGCTTTGAAATTTCCAACTCTTTCAAGATATTCCTGGACATTCTGAGCAAGAACCAGAAACGTGGGCTCATCCCTAAGTCTCTCAACATAGTCACGCGTATGAGGATCTATGCACTGCAGACTCTTGAAAAACTCGACATCAATTCTTTCTAAAAAAGCAACTAAGTTACCCCAAACCCGAATTGTTCCATTATGTTCAGGACCTTTCTGAGTTTCATTCTCATCCGGTTCCACTGAATCATCAACCACTATGTTTGGGTACTGCACCAAAATATCAAGAATGATCAGCATGTTCTGCACACATTTTTTCCATACATTTATGGGCATATGCCCATTGAGGCCTGGATTAACATCAAACTGAGCAGAAATCACACTGAACAGAATTTCCAGCTTCTGTGCAGGTGTCTTAGCAACTTTTGTTAAGAAAGTGAGCTGCTCAACCTGTTCAAACCTACCAGTTCCCTTTCTTCCCCTGGCAGCCACAACCTCTTTAAACTTCTTGTTAACCGCATCCCATGTGATCTCACTAGGGTTTTTCATGAACTGTCTATCCAAAAGCCTGTCCTTCTTGCTAAGCTTTTGGTCCCAAGGACCTTCACCAGCATCTGGCTTTTCATCTTCATATTGAGAGGCTTCGGAATCAGATTTTGCTTCTGGTTTTTGAAGCTGATCCGGATCAATAATCTCACCATCACTGTCATACTCTTCATCGCTCTCCTCTTCTTTTTCCTCCTCGCTCTCAGGGTTCTCCTTGCACTTATTAATCAAGTCCTCATACTGCTTATTATTCTTCTTCAGCTTCTGCTTCATTGAGTTCAAGGCTTTAGCATTGCTACTGCTCATTTTCTTCTTGGCATCCTTATTAGCCAAAGCCTGAGCCAAGAAATCTTCCAAAATCACGAGAGCCTTGATGTAAAGATTGGGGACCTTCTCAGACTCAGTGACACGCATGACCTTCTCAAGCTGTTTGTTAATCTTGTCAAAACTCTCTTGCAAGCTCACCCAGTCATTGATCTTCATGGCATTCTTCATCTGGTCAACAGTGGAAGCCATCTCCTCAAAACGCTTATCTTTTGCTGACCTCACAACGCGCTTTTGGCCATCAGAGTCATCACTGTCACTTGCATTATCCTGCAGGTACCTGCTTGTCACTGCTTGACCAGAAGATTCACCCACCGTGGTATCAACCTCCTCACCATAATCACTCTCCTCCTCCTCGGAATCACTTCCACCCTGCCAGTTAGTAAATAAATAAAAAATGCTTTGATATCACATAATTTCTTCAATCCAATGCAGCAAATAATCAAAACATAATTAAGAATGTGTTCAAAACCTGGGTCCAGAATCTTGAAGCCATCCTTTGTCAAAAGTTGTGAGATGCGTCGGGAATCTGCAAATGAACATAATATCAAATTGTAGTTGCATCATACTTCTGTAACACGAAAGCATAAAAATAGATAAAAATCTATTTATTCACCAAAAATAATCATCTCAACAAAAAGAAAAAAACGTATCCTATTGATGCTTGTTCTCAATATGTGGAAGAGAAAAGAACAAGAAGCAGAGCAGTTATTCAACAACCATCGCATGACTCGATATTCAACATTTAAATTGTGAATTAAAAGCAAACAAAGTCTCAACCAAAACAAAAGCAATTATCAGAAAAAAGAATGGGAGAAATCGGGTGTATTGACACGGTAGGAAACCAAAAAAACAAATATATATATATATAAAAACCGAACAGAGAAAACGAAGCCCATGACATGACTGCAAAGGATACCGACCTATTCAGAAACAGGTAAAGTGATCTGCGTCGGGAACGAAGAGAATAACTCAAACAGAAACGTGATGGAGACTTGGAAAACCACCTGAGCCTGAGTTCAGTGTTGTGTTGTGCAAGGAAATAGGGTTAGGGTTAGTGCCCGAGAGAAAAATAATAAGAAGACACGTACAGGAAAGAAGACGAAATAAAAAAATCGAAAAGAAAAAAAAAGAAGTAAACTCTATTTATTTGAAAGAGTGAAAAAAATAAATGAGAAAAATAAATAAATTATATTAATTTAAAAAGATAATTTTAGCCTCCTAAAATATAACCTTTTATTCATTTTTTTTAACCACAAAATAATTTATTATTTTTATGTTTTAATGTTATGAAATTATTATTTAATTTTTTAAGTGAAAAAATGAAGAATTTAGAGGGGGAGTTTTTTAAGTCCCACAATAAAATTATTTTATTTCTTATTTGTTCTTCTACAAAATTATTATTTAATTATTTTTTCCATTTCCTTTTTCTTCATTTCAATAAAAATAAATAATGGATAAAAGCAAAGGAAAGTTTAATGTTATATTTGATAGAAATTAAGGAAGATGAAAAGGAGAAAAGAAGAAATAGGGTGTGTAACATGTAATGTTGTTGATTGTTAATTTTTTTATGGTTCATACTTTACTATACTTAACACACACTTTATTTAACATGTTTGTTGGTTAGAATCCTTCATCAATTAGAATCCTCCATCGATAGTTCTTTTCGAGACCTCAAATGTAAAGTCTCATACTTGCACAACCATTAGATCTCTCTCTTTTTGATGTAATTCATTAGGTTGTTACATAATGTCTATGTCAAAATCCTATGTAGATAACCATTTTTGAAACCTCGACAATCTACTTTGGCTGCTTTTCAGTTATCAATAATTGTCTCCACAAACCAACATGAGACTTTTGAGTGTATTTTTTCTTCACTCACATGCTTTTTAGGAAACTTTCCAAAATGTCACTCATTTCACAACTACTCCAAGCCAAACACACTTAACTGTAAAGTTTTTAAGTGATAGGTTACTGAAAAATATATGCATCTTGTTGGTATAGTTAGTATCAATTAATTCCTTTAAGTCATCTTCAAATGTATAGTCACATACATACACAGCATATAGATCACTCACATTCTGATGTGATTCACTTGGAATATTACATATCCACCAACTTCTACCTGGTTCGTCCTCGAACCACACCGTATTGAGATGAGAGTTGGTGGACATGTAACATCCCAAATGAATCACACCAGAAAGAGAAAGATTTAGATGTTGTGTGCATGTATGAGACTATACATTTGAAGATGACTTAAATAAATTAATTAATATTATCTATAGCAACAAGATGCATTTATTTTTTAATAATCTATTACTTAAAAACTTCACACAGTTAACCGTGTTTAGCTTGGAGTAATTATAGGATAGGTGATCTTTTAGAAAATTTCTCAGAAAATATGTGAGTAAAACACGTTAAAAAATCTTGTGTTAGTTTGTGAGGATAATCATTGATCATGAAAATAGCAAAAACATATTGTCAAAGTCTCATAAGTGATTATCTATATAGGGTTCTGACCAATGAAAAATTGAATAAAGTGTCACCGTGTAAAATCTCGAATTGTGAAAATCATTAATAAATTGACAATCAGGATCTTTACAAGGAGCATATAAAAAATCTCTGATATTGCAAAAATAAAGAGAGAAGAAAAAAGAGTTTGAATACCATAATCATTTTATTTTCTTGCTAAGCAGACAAGATTTTCTACATTAACACATTTTTCACGTAAAATAATAATTATTTTTTACATAGTTATGATCTATCGTTTTTCACATTGAAGACAATTAATATCAAGTTTGATAATCGATTTTTTTACGAATAATCGATTGTTTTAAAAATTACCACAAGTGTCACTTGAGCTTTAAAAACTTGTTAAATACTAGCTAGTTGGTAATTTTATCATGTGCTGATAATAATTAATCTATTTTATCATATCTCAAACAAGATTACCTGATTTATGTGAAGAAGAAAAAAAAAGAAAAAAGTAAATGAGAGATCAGGCCGAGATTTCCCATTTTTCTAGCTTGTCCCGTTCATGATAAAGGAAAATTATTTCTTTTATTCTTCATTAGTTGACCTCTTTCACACTTGCAAATTAATGTTAATACTATCTGAATGAATAAGTCATAAATGTGCTACAATTTGAATATAACAAGATATGATGAAATCTGGAATGTCTCAGTCAGTAATCAGAAAACTAAAATATATAAAGTTAACTGCACGTGTTATTGTAGGTACCTAGCTAATTTGAAAATAGAAGTTAAACAAAGCCAAAGCAAAAGTATTGATAGTTTAAATGTATATTATTACCTTTGAATCCCATAGAAAAGAATTAAATGGATAAATATTATATTAGATGATACAAGAGCTAAGCACCCTGCATATATGATTGGATTAAGCGGGTGCAATGGAGACTTTTTCAACCTCTAGAATGTATTCAAGTGTTGCAAGTGGAGGAATTTGCACACCAGTGCCTAAGTCAAAGTCGGCACCATTCTCTCCATACCCCAATCGAGGAGGGACTATTACCTTCCTCTTGCCTCCAGCCTTCATAGTTTTAAGTACATATTCTATACCTTTACACACTACTATATGGCCTTGACCCCATCACTAGAGCCAATGGTTTCTTGTCCCCCTCAAATGTGTTCACAAACACTTCTCTACTGCTTTCAATTTTTCCCATGATGTCAATCACAACCAAATCTCCTGGCCTTGGCGATGCGCCACCACCAATTTTCAACTCATAGTACCTGTTAATTAAACATATGTTGTGCATCACAAATGAGGCATATAATAACTGCATAAAATTATCATAGGTTATAATAGTGTGAAAGATAATGAACCTTATGCCATTAGGAAGCACCACCTCTTCCACCTTCTCAACGTTCCTATGCAAGACAAGAAGGTCATCAAAGACTTCAGTGAAACAAAAGGACACATATTTGTACAGATACTTGGAACACGGACCTTGTATTTGCCTCTTGCTGAGACACCTCAAGGCGAGTCTTGATTTGTTCTGAGATGACACCAAATGCAAGAAAGCCAACCCATGCAAGACCAGCTCCTATCCCGAACCTTCTGGTCAAGGAAGTGGCTATCCAATCTGTGGATTCTACCTTAGTGGATGGTTTGATGGGCTTCTGTTGCTTAGCTTCAATGGACACTTGCATTGACTCATCATTCAAATTTGTTGTTCTTAGCTGCTGTGGAGACGAAGTTGGAGGCTGAGATTGTGGAGGAGGAGTTGGTGGTGGAGTTTGTGATGATGAAGAAATGTGGTGAGTTCTAGTGAGGGGGAGAGAGAAAATTGGTGGGGAACCAAAGAATGTAGCCATGTTCAGTAGGAAAGAAGGTTGGTTTAGATACAAAAAGGTAAAAAGATCCAGCCCCACCTTATCCCTTACCGTGGAGTGGTTCCATCTTAGCCTTTAGTTGCACACGTCACCGTTGAGAATATAAACTAAAAAAGCTTAGCTGTTATGTTACGTATAAATGATGCGACTTGATTTCTTTCTTTAATTTCTTGTACAAAATGATAGGACACATTTCTTTCTTTTTTTCTTACTTTGTCGGAAAGGGTAAAAAAAGGAAAAGATTATTGTCACCGAATAATGCATTACAAATGGAAAGTTTTAACCAAGTATGCCTACATCATGGCAGGTGGTTGGAATTCCTCTCGCTCTTCCCCATGCATATAATCCATCTATATTTTTCTTTTCATATAATGTTAATTTTATATACTTATTCTTAACATGCTCTTCAGCAAATTAAAAGAATAATATCAAGTTTAACGGACAATACTTTGCCCTTCCAACTATATTTTTCCTACTTTTTTCAAGCATAGCCTTCAGGAACATGCTAATTAGTTGCCTAATATTTTATGAAATTGGATCCCCTACAGTTGATGATTGAACTGCATAGAGTGAAGTTCTAAATCTAACAGTTATTAAATTTTAAAAGGAACTTTCATGTGAATTTAATACAAAAATAAATCTTTTGAAGATTTTTGCATAGGAAAAGGGGAAAGTAAGACCAACTACACTCAAATACAACATCTATGCTGTTGCAAAATCTCTAGAAGTTCATTATTTCATCTAAAATGATCCAAGTATAGAATGTTCCCCAAACAGCTGAAAATGAAATAACATTTTTCCTGTAACAGTATGCAAGTCCGAGAGAGAATTGCAAGGCTCGCAGAAAATTTAGTACATTTACCCAATTTACATGGTCAGTAATTACAGCAGCAAGCAATTTTTTCAATTATCGTTAATCCTCTCTTCTGCTCAAGTTACAGCTGCAACTTCCATAACTATATATATGGACAACAAATTTAGCCACTGATTACAACATTTTCCAAAGAATTTTGTACAAACAAATGGTACAACCTGGACAATGACTGCACTGTGGATTACAGAAGAGACAAGGAAACGGCCAGAAACAAAAGAAAGAGAAGGAACTAGAGGAGTGAAAACCTTGAATGAGAATGTAAGTTAGCTGAATCAATCACTTTTGTCAATCCCAAATGGTAAATACTCTACAACTTGCCCTCACATTTTTAGCAGTAAAATGAAAACAAAATGTTAGTTGTATAATTGTCTCCTATCCTGCGGGGTCTTCAGCAACTCGTGATGACTGAACACTTAGTCTATGCACTTGAGAAGCAGTAATTGGCTTCTGCAATGGCTTCAAAGCAGCCATGATTTCAGTAAACGTGGGCCTCAACTTTGGATCACTATAATACAGAAAAGTAGCATACTGAGTCATACATCTTATTATAGAAAGAAATTCATCTTTCACATGCAATAACTAAGAAAGACATTTTTGCAAACTCATCCACAACCATAAAAAACATGTATATACCCTTTAAAAGATCAGATTCATATGTTATGCATCTATATGAACGAAAACATATGATCATATTATATCTCCCACTGCTCCACCATATAAACTTACTGAAAAAATCACCTTACAATTGTAGAACATCAGACAGACTAAACAGAATGAGAAGAACAATTTATCAGACTGTGGTAACAATATGCCACTATTCTATCTGGTTCAATTCAATAGAATATTATAACATATTTGAGTCACAGTTCAGAATGGAAGGATAAAAAATTATTAAAGTTACACTCACGTCTGCCAGCATTGTCTGATAATATCGGCAATGGCAGGGTCTACATTATCTGGAATGTCAAGGCGGCGATGTTGGAAACCCACAGCACCAACTACCTGCATCGGATTCATTCCTCCCCAGGGTTGCTGCAAAGTAGAGAGCTCCCATAGTATGACCCCATAGCTAAAAACGTCACACCTAGAAAATGAATGTCAACTTAATATCATAAAAGCCAATTGGGTTTTAAAAAGTGGTAGAGCCAATGAGAAGATAGGTTGAGATAAGGAAGCCAGTTATTGAACAATATTTATTACATATGAAAAGAAAATTCCTTGTTTTGTTTTCCCTAAAACTATAGATGCAAGAGGATTTAATAAGTAACCAAGCTTCTTTTTTGGTTGATAAAAGAGAAAACTTAATTACAGAGAACAAAACGGGATTAACAAGGGAAACCACACCTTCCTGTTCCTCAAGCAAAATAGCAAATACCAATAATAACAAAACTTACTTTTCATCTGAAAGTTCATTTCTCAACACTTCTGGAGCCATCCACTCAGCCTGAAACATATTATACATATAACTTAAGTATGTTCTAGTATATCCAATTCCAATGAGTTCTAGGCTGTCTTTCGTGAATGCAGATAACAGAATGATAATGCAAGAAAATGGATGTCATACACAATGCCCAAATTAGGAGCTTTCAAAACCACAGAACCAAACGGTAACAGAAAGTAATTACAAAATTTATAGAGAAGAAAATCTGTTGCCATTCAAAAGTAGCTATTAGTTAAAAGATATACAAAGTGTCTGAATTTGTGTGTGAACGAACGTGTATGTATTAGCATAATTTTATTTAAATAAAAGGGACAGATTTTACAACAGCTAAGGAAACAAAAATTATGATAGCTTACTGTTCCTGCTGTTGATCTGGAAGAAAGGAATGTACTATGCTTCATTCGTGATAAGCCAAAATCACATACCTATTCACCAGGAAAAAAACAAAAAGAAAAAAGTTATAACCTATCAACAAATAGCACTCTCAATGCTATCGAGGAACATTAATCACAAGATTCATTTAGCACCTTTACTACCCAGTTTTTGTCAACAAGAAGATTTGGGGACTTCAAATCACGATGAACTATCACTGGAGTGCAGTTGTGCAGATAGTTCATTCCTCGAGCCTGAATAGTCAAAGGAGACAGGTTATATCATGAGAACCACTGGTCATTATAGCAATAATTTACTGAATGAAGCTGCATTGCAATTAAAGACAACAAAATCCCTACAGCATCAAGGGCCATCCGCAACCTCTTTCGCTCGTCTAATTGATTGTTAGGTCGGTGAATTAATCTATACAAACTCCCTCTGCAAAAGATTATCTACATTTCAGTATTCAAAGAATCAAACTCCAAAAAGACATTAATCAAATAAAATAAATACCCTTGAGTATGGTCATCTACAATTTCTGAGTTCTTAAGTTATTAATCAAATAAACATCAGTATAAGTTGGGTTTTAATCAGAGTAACATGTAAATTGTACATTTCCAAATACATGCCTATATTTTCAGTTCACAGCATTTATATGTTAGAACATGTTATGGAGCAGAATCACAATTACTTTTTTATGAAAATTATACACTAAAGGCATTTAAGAGTCCTACTATTTTTGTATATATAATCAAGGAATTATTAAGATAGAAAAGAGAGGTTCAAAAGCTATTTTACCCAAAAAAAATCCTAGTGGTTTCTACCATCCAATAAGCATTTTCTCCTTCTCAAGGCATATGCCCCATCATTTGCTAAAGCAATTCAGAGAACATTTTTGGAAGACGTAGCATTATTCTTTTTGTAGTATAGAACAGTACTATTTGTCCATTTCATTAATTACCCTGATAGTGCAAGCAAATATCAACTATCAAAAAAAATTGCAAACCCACAACAGTCTCATATTAAGCACAGGAAATGAAGAAATTCTAGTTACCTAGGAAGAAATTCAGAAACAATTGAAAGATTTGGAGGTCGAGTTACAGCTCCCATGAAGAGAACAACATTTGGATGCCTCAGTCTTTTCATTATTTGGACCTAATGCAATTTATATAAATTAAATAAGCACTTCCATTATTGAACAGCGAACCATATAGATGTGTAAATGAGATGGTGGGACAACAGAACCAATATTACGCAATGTCTGCAGAATTGAACCAAAACTACTTCTGATAATATTTTGAATTGGTAAATCTAGATCCAAAAATTAGAAATATTAAAAGAAATGATGAAATCAAACTATCTTCCATTTGATCCATTTATCTCACTAAGATACGAAAGCCTCTATTGATCTTATCACTTGACCAGACCTAGCTATAATCTTTGCTCTCAATGGAATCATTAATCAAATGTGATCATAAATAAGTAGAAATAGAAAAAAAGAAGAAAAATGCAGGGAAGTAGAGGTGGCCTGTACCTCACTTTTGAATTCTTCAAGTAATTCACCAGAGATATCTTGATATAAAAACTTTTTTACAGCAACTTCCTATAAAGCAAAGACAGGGAACATGCGGTAAATATAAAAAAATATATAACCTACAATGTAATAGGAAACCAAGCATATATATATTGACAAGTGACAACATAAATGAGAGGTAGTCAATATGGTATAACAAAATTATAAATCAGTACTATAAATGAATTTTAAAAGAAAGATGAAAAATATATGTAGTATGATAAATGATACAATTGATTAGGTTCATGAAGATATACTCACAGTTCCATGCCATTCACCACGGTAAACTTCCCCATATGATCCTGCATGCCAAATACAAGCCACATAGTTGCAATTGAGTTTTTTTATGGAACAACAGACAAAAAAAAAGTGCTCCTATACACAGTAGCACTATCAAACAGAAAAATGTATAAGTAACAAACAACATAGAACAATGTACAGTTAATACCAAGTCCAATACGCTCTCCCACCGCAATTTCATCCCATGGAATATCATACTCAGCGACATCATCTAGCGCTGAATCAGACTTTGTGCTGTCATTACTTACTGATTGATCAGATTTTCTCTCGCCTTCTGAGTTTTCTCCTAAAGCATTATGCTCTCCATCACCACTACACTTCGGCTCACAACCAGCACCCTCTGCATCACCATCACTCCGACTTCCCTGCTCATACTGCTTACTTACAGCAGCAGTGGTTGCTACAACAGCTGCAGCAGTAGCAGTAGCAGCTGCTGCTACAGGAATCTCAAGATTCGAGTCAGCGTTCGACTTTGTTACAGCAACTACCATAGAAGATGCAACAACAGCAGCAGCTGCAGCTGCAGCTGCCGCAACTGGCATATTTTTCCCATACTTTACCTGAGTTGCTTCTACCTGTGATGATATGTGCTGTCCAGCAGCTTCCCCTGAATCAAGAGGAAGGCCAATTCCTAAGCCTTCAACAGGCTTAGAATGCTCCAGCTGACTGCTAGTGCTAGGAGTTACTTTGCGGTGAACTCGGTGGTGAGGCAAAGGAGGCAAAAATGGAGCAGGAACTAGATTGTCATCAGTCTTAGTTTCTTGCTGTACACTTCCTTGTTTATTTTCATCTTTTTGTTCAGTTGGAAAATTGGCCTCGGTTGGGGTACTTAACTGCCCATGATAAATTTCAGAAAATAAGTTTGGAGGTGCAACAACACCACTTTCAAGCAAAACATCATGAAGTTTTTGAGCCAAGTTAGGGTTCTCCTTAGCAGCATCAATCATATATTGGGAAACATCTTTGACTTTCATTCTATGCACTGCAGGGGAACTGATCCCTTCAGTCCAAGAAGGAGATCTTCCATGCATATATGGATAATTAGATCTGCTAGGGGATTCTCGCAGTATGATCTTCTCCTCATAAAGGGTATTTTTGGATTCATTTGATGGTTTCTTCAATTCTTCCTTGCCTGTAGCAGCCCCGCTTACATTGGATTCTTTCCCTGCATAGCCAAAATACTTTGATTTATTATCTTTATCCAGAGTCCCAGAGTCTGAAGCTTCTTCAGATGAACTTCCAACCCCACTGCTGAACGATGCTACATGAGAATCAAGCTCTCTTGATGAAGGACTGGCTACAAAGGAAGAATCGTCACAATCAATGTGTGATCCAGTAGCATCAGATGGAATAAGTGTTCCAGGAGCTGCCATTAGGTCTACAATGTACTCCCTGAAATTCATATCATTATCAATCACAACTTCAAGATACATAATAACAAGGCTTTGCTACTTAAGAAACTTACAAAAAGAATGAGAGAACATTCAGCTATAGGCAATATTAAATGATCAATTGAAAAAATGAACAAAGTGCTATAACAGGAAAGTCTACCAAAACAAAAGATACTAGTAATGTAACACATCTTCAAGTCTGGAACAATATAATATAACACAGCTTCAAGTCTGTACACAGTCTGTACATAGTTTTACCACCAAAATTCAACTTTAACAGAACTCACCTTCCATCCTCAATCTTGACAAAGTTCATTGCCACATCGTTGGAACCCATATACTGCAGTCCTTTCACCAATCGACACGGAATGCCCAAACTGTCAGCTAAAACCTACATTTAATGCAGAGCAATATAATTTTATTACATGAATCATGGAAGTTTTTAAGAGTATGAGAAAAATCTCATAGCATAGTGGTCCCAACTGCTCATTCTCTTAATATAATGTTATTCTGTTTTGATTTAAATCTAACCATAATTAATGTTACTAGAGGCTTACATCAACCAGACCATTCTTCATTGAAATGTAAACCAGAAAAGAGAATGTTGGGAAAAATACCTTGAATAACAATGCACGATGCCGAGCCAATCCAATGGTCAGTGAACCAAGTGGCAAAACCATGCTACCGAGGGTTGCTTTTAGACTGTAACTAAGACTCCTCCATGCTCTTAACATACTTTCGGGATCTTCAACTGATCCACCCATATATTCAGCCACTACTATTGCAAGCTTGTGTACCAAATCACTATCTACAACTACTTCAAAATCTTTTCTTGAATTGACAGCCATCTCCATGGCTTCTTGTTCAAGTTTCAACAAATTTGAATCAGCAGCCCTATTGACCAAGACTGCTTCCCATGTGACATCATCTGAGGTTGGTGTTCCTTGCAGATCTACAAGAGAAGGCATTCTTGCAGAGGTTGACTCAGTCAAGATCCCATACAGATCATAGAAACCATCTGAGATTTTGTCATCATAACCAAGAGCATTGTAATTCTGTGAAGCATGGATAAATCTACGATATGAGATAAGTCAGAAAGGAATATAAAGTAGGACATATTACAGTTAAGTAACTCTAAAGTTAGATTTCATGCATCAACATCCTAATCCATTCAGCATCACTAACTCTGAAGTTAGTTTCCCAAATCTCATATCAAGTTGTCAAGCAATTTTTATAATTATAAATCGTTTAATGTCCTGCAAGTATGTCATATATGTCCAAAATGCAAGTACTTAATGCATCTCAGCTGCAACTTCAGCATCTTTTTTCAATATATATGATATATGATATGACCAAAGTCGTAGCCAATTAGCCATTATAGAACTTCAACTTCTAAGCGCAAATATGCTGAGTGATAGTGGAAGTTCCGGCCTAACAGCACTGTTCAGAATACCATTGCTATATTTAATAAGAAGAATGTTAATAACACTCTTTAAAACACTCCTTCTAGCGCACTAATTATTGGTTAAATTTTTTTCAAAACCACAAAGTCATAAGTCGGTTTCGCCAAATTAGAAGTGAAACCCACAATTTTTTGTAATTTCTAATATATTTCAGTCAACAGTAAATAGTTTTCAAAATAATGTGTTGCTAGCATTTCTCATTCGATAACGCAAAATTCTACTAACAATCATGATTTGCTGCCATTTCACAAAGATAAGAAAGTTTTAAAGAAAAAAACTACATGAGTGGGGTCAAATGCTTTACACTCATTAGACTACGATCCCATGATTCAAGTTATGAAAATGAAACACCATCTCTGCATCAGAATGCTTCAAACCTTGTATATCTCTATTTGTAATCGACAATACTTTTGTTCTGGTGGCACCCTCATAAGTTTAACAACAAGAATGTGACTTCAACCTTTAAGTCAATGTACTAACAAAGCGACTTACCCAGTAACGGTAGGCCACAACTTCAGCTGGTGTATTATCAGGGTCACAGGATCCCAAACTGATCTGCTTAACAGCTTCAATCTGTACAGCCTCAGGATCCTCTTTTGCACTCAACTCCAAAGCCAGTTGTATCTGATACTCCTCCTCCACTTCAGGATCCCTCGACGTGCTAGACTCCGAATCATGCCTCGCTGAATCAGACACAACATCCAAACCACCACTGCTCACTGAATCAAACGGCTCCATTATTTCTCCTCTAGCCAGGTTGGGAGATGGAGGACTGGGACTCTGCCTATTAGAAACTGAATGCAACCAATTGGAAAGCTTCTTAGGGGCAGTGGATGAAGATGAACCATCACTACTGGACTTGTGGCTCTTTGATGAAGTAGCCCCTTGGGCATCTTCTGATTGATTGGACATGATATGAAGCTTCTTAAGAATGTTCTTCATATCTATTCTCTAGAGTACTGAATGCTAAAGAAGTGGAAACCTCTCCATTTTGTTCTTTGACCAAGCATGAACCTCTCTCAGTATCAAAAGCATGGCCTTTGGTATCTAGAAAACTATTCAAAGAACCCCTTTTTTGGCAAACAGCTCCTAAGCCAAGAAACCAAGACAATCAAATCCAAATAACAGTTCCAAGCAACAGGCTTTGCACGTTTCCTAATGAAGGCGATCCAGATGCTTGAATTGAACTGGAGCAGTTTCCTATTCAGCAGACAAGACTGAAATATTCCAAAAAGAAACACAAACAGATGTTTGATACCATTCACCACCTTTAGGAAGCAGGGAAACCAAAATCACCGAGCCCCCATATGGAGATAGAATGGATCTTTGTTTCTGTTTGTGGAAGGAATAAGAGCACAAAAATGGAAGAGACAAGAGAGTTGTGAAGACAACATTAAAGAAAGGGCAGAGGCTAAGACGGCAGAGACTAGGAGCAAGTGGGAGAAGGTAGGGGCCACAAAGCATGACCCACTAGAGAAGAGAGAGGGTCACAAGTACTACTACTTCACAGTCCCAGAGAGAAAATTAAAAGTGGTGGGAGTTGGAAGACAACCAACTTGCTTTCTCTTTCTTCTTCCTTCTCCTCCCTCCTTAATCCTTATCTCTATGTTATGTTTTGTTTGTGTGTGTTTTGAGAAGTTCCAAATAGAAGTGGTGCTGGTGCTTGTGGTGAACTGCTCAGAAATGGCATATAGAATGAACAAGTTGGAAAAAAATAATATGGTTGCTTAGAGTCTCCAACTTTTGCTATTTTAAGCAAACCCAATCTTTGTCCTTAGTGATATGCAAAGCAAAGGGCTTTGAAGTGGAAGTGGCAAAAAAACTCACTTTCATTTCATTCATGTGCAGCCTCATCTCATCTCTACCACTTGACTTGAGTAGCCCGCACTCTGCTTCACCTTTTAATGCTCCTATTCTATTCAATTCAGTTCAATACTACTCGCGGATAACGGCCCCCATTATTATTACCCTTTTCTTTTTCCTTTTTCAACAAAATATGTGTGCTATACAATGCTAGTGCTACACAAAATGATAGGTTTAAAAATTGCATGACAGCATTGTCGATAATATATGGTGGAGAGTCGACTAGACTTCGTACTATTTGTCTATTTGAGCTTTAGCTATTAGCCACCATTAGCACTTTTGCAGGATATCATTTTCCATTTATTTGTCTATTTCCATTATATATGGTGGAATTACAAATTGTTTCATAACTACCAAATAGGAAGATGAGAAGATGAACTCAAAAGAGTTTGTTATAACTTAAACAATAAATTTTAAATACAATTGCATTAAATATCCACTTTATTTAATTAAAATTGGTTCTCGTGAAAAGATATCTTATCTCTACTAAAATATATAGTTGTACCAACTGAAATTGATTGGTCTCCAATTAGAGTCGTAGATAAAATTATTTAATTTATTAAAAATAAAGATAGTAGTTTTTTTTTCCTTTTTCATTTTTATCCTTATTAATTTATTTTATATTTTTTACCTTTTTTAATCAAATAATTAATTATATATTTTTTATGAAAATTTATATCATCTACTAATTTTATCAAACACTTTCAATGATAAACTAATTTGTAAGTTTTCAAAATGATATTTGTGGTAAAATTGATAAATAAGTTAACGGAAACCTTATAAGTTAGGAGTTGAAAACTTACAAGTTAGTTAATTCGAATGTGTTTGTTAAGATTAATTACTAAGGTAGTTGATATATATATATATATATATATATATATAT